>CM060832.1:55492500-56085000 GCA_030762175.1 Metallyticus violacea | reverse complement strand
AACAACAAATGAACGGAAAAAAAATATGACGTGGCCGGAAAATATGTTATGGCAACGCCTAGAGAGAGAAATTACTGTCGTTCATTTCATCACCCTTACTGCGTTAGACCTTATCAGAAGTCCTTCCACAACCAAGTGAAAAAGTGACAGTGAGAATTGCCGCAGAAACACAAGACATAAAACAGACTCAATTTCTAGTCCAAGGGCAAACGAACTTTCAGTTTTTTTCAAGATTTATAAAAAAAAAAAAATAATCGGACATTGTCTGATCTTATCACCGAGATAACCACTTCGGTAATAGGCAATTTATATTTTTTAAAAAAGCTTGAAATATAATTTCATTAAATACAAATCAGCAATGTGATTAAGTTTTGCTTGCAAGAAGTCTTTCGAGGTCTCTTAGATATGTGACAAACTCAGCCCCCTGATTATTAGGGTTCTCACGCTGACATAAACTCAATAGCTTATTATACATTTTAAATATAACAAAGAAGGCGAAGTATTAAACATAGCATAAATTAAAATAGGCGAGGTGTTCCGCTACCTTTTAGTCTTCTATTGTTTAGCTGATGGAAATTTAATGGAGGTGCGCGAGTGGTTTACAAATTTGATCTTGGGAAGATATCTGATCACCAGATCTAAATGTGGAGTTTAATTGCTCTCTGCCATAGCGCATCAGTACAGATTCTAATGTTTCTGCTTTGAACTGTTTGTGTTTCAACCTATGATGAAAAATGGATTAGTCATTTAAGATACATCTGTCTCTCCTCTCCTCTCCTCTCCTCTCCTCTCCTCTCCTCTCCTCTCCTCTCCTCTCCTCTCCTCTCCTCTCCTCTCCTCTCCTCTCCACCCCCTCTCCTTCTCCTCTCTCCTCTCCTCTCCTCTTGCATAATTGCCCTTTGAAACCATATCAGTAAAATTAGTTCATACCGAGGACGTATTCAAGAATATTTCATGGGGGATAAATGTGTCCTTTCGTAACAATTGACAATTTAAGTTTTCTTTTTAAAAAAATCCCTAGCTTTCCTTCTGAAATATATTGTGATTTAATATATTATTGTATATAGAGAAATCTTAAGATTAAAAAAAATACTCATTTTTGAAAACAGTTATGCCCGGTAAATTAAAAGACAGTTTGAGCTTGGTTTAAGCGATTTTCTTTTTCAATGTTTACCAAATTGGTCAAGTAATGCATTGAAACATTTTAGTGTTGATCAAGTACCTCTTCTTATTCTTCTTCTTCTTCTTCTTCATCTCTACGGGGAAGGAGTTCGCATCGTGATCGCTAATGGACCTACAGCACACGCCCTGAGAGGCACTTCTGGAAGAAGGGGATGAGATTAAGGAGACAGAGGACTGTCAGCAATTCGAGGAGGCGATGCATGAGTATAGACGGAGTCCCCAACATTTCCATAGATGAAAAGATTCAGGCGCCTACTGACCCGCAAGAACCATCCAGCTTCCAACAGTCTCGCTCGAGACGGAACCCACCAGACACTAGGACAAAACTGTTCCTGAGCGCAAGTCACCGGCGTACTACAAGGCACCCTCCGCCTCGCTCGACTCTTCCCACCCTAAACTGATGCTATGGAGTAAAATGAAAGTAAATTGGGAGTCGGAAAATTCTTGTTATGTAAATATATGAGTGACCCAAAGTCAGAGTAGCCGGTCCCAAGATAATTGAAGCCGGGACCTGCCGATGCGAATATCAAACGTTATCATCTGAGCGAGCCATCCAATTCGGTAAATGAATGAAATGAAATGCAATGAACCTCAGCCACGCCTTTTAAGTTATTCATCATTTATTACTTTCAATTTCATCCTGTGGCTGAACATATTTCATTACAGTAGCTGATGAACCTGTTAGCAAGCAGGCGAATAGGCTTGTTTCAAACAAAAAGTCATTCTTCAATTGTTTATCGTATCTTATCTCAAAAATAAAGGCATCTGGCAACAAAATATTTTTATTTATTCGTTTATTTATTAAATTTTGGAATTATCAGCAAACACAGGTAAAAGAAAAGTGTTTAACACAGCAATGAAGAACATGCATTCAAGCATAAACAATATAGCAAAAACAGTGTTAAAAGGAAAACTGAAAATTACCTATTAGAACTATTGCACACATTTTAACTATCGAGGTTTTTTGTAGATTCAAAGTTGCGCATTCATACGCGCTCAGGGTTAATGGATTTTCAAAATCCTAAGCATGGCTTCCTTCGAAAGGGAAGTAAAGCAATGCGTCGTAGAATGATTCTCAAGACTTCAAAACCTCAGAGCTAAATATATAGGTCGTTTCACGCCCTGAATTAAATGAGACATTAATGAATAGACATGTTAAGGAGCGTCCCTAAATAAATCAAATAAAAATATCTAGATTCATTTTGTAGATTTATACGTTTATTTTATAACAAAGAAAGCATTATTAAGAAAAGTTCAGAATATTGTGAATAATTTCTATATGTTTTTGTACAAACGTAATAATAGAGGTTTTGACAACTAATAATCTCAAAGTGTCATACAAAAATAGTTTTTATTTTAACTTTAGAAGCAAACAGAAACATTTGATAGCTTTTAAGGCAATGGAGAAAGCAAATACCTTAGTGTCAAAGATTTATGTATTCCCTTAAACGATACCTGGAATGTTAGGTGATATCTCTTCATGTGGAACTTATTGTCCTCAGAAGGGAGATGTTCGTCCACAGCTAAAGAATCAACTACTGGAATACTTCCTGCGTTCTGCCTCTAAAACTTAATTTCTTACTTACTCGTTTTCTATATTGAAGGCTCATAATGCATTTCGAAACAACTGCTTTAGATAAAATCTTGTGTAGTATTATTATATATGCAATATCACTAAGTAGCTATCATCAAACGAGAATCCGAAATATCATTTATTTACGCAACTAAAATGTGAGAATTGAAATTGGCTGCTTTTATGACAGTTATGAATGTAATATGCAAGTAGATAAAATACTCCATATAGATTATTATAGAGAAAAGGGCTGGTCATATTCGACCATATTCATGCATTTATACGCAGTTAAGTAAATATTTCTTTAAGAGAATTTTCTATATAAATTCCTGAATATTGTTTGCCTCGTTTAATTTCATGATAGCACCAAGCGGGGTGGCTCAAATAGTAGCGTTTGAGGGGTCTTATTAAGAAGATTACATTTGGCCTGGTGCTACGTGCGTTGTAGCGGTGGCGTGCGTTTTGGAAAAATGTCTGTTCCCTGTCTAGTGTGGAAGCGGTCACAATTTCGTTTTAGGGGAGGCTCTTTCAAAATCGGAGTGTTCTATCTGGAGACAATATTAGGAATAGTTCCTGGATTCTGGCCAGCTGGCGTCTTCCTCACTTCAGCTCTTCCTCCCTGAGGTACTTCCCATTGAAAGCGTAGTGGAGGGGGGGGGGGGAGAAGCAGTCTTCCCTGCAGCATGGCTGAAGAATGGATTTTTTTTTTTTCTGTTCCTATCAATCCAATCCAAATTCAAAAGTTTAAAAATCATCGAGAAATACTGAAAATTTTTGACAATTTAGTCATTAAAAATTCATAAAGCACTCTTAAATACAGTGGCACTTAAATACTCTTTGGTACCTTTCAATACATTATATATTATATACCAATGTACGTTTAAAAGCCTTAACATATACAGGATGTTTCCGAGCTGATGATACTAACTTTGAGGTATGACGGAGAAGGGAAAATGTATCAACTTGAGACCAGGACCCTGATCCGAAAACGGCGGAGTCGAAAGCTATAAGGTAACATAGTTGTGGGATACCATGTAACAGTGGAATACGAGAGCACACGAACATACGTTGATGTCTTTACATGTACTTGTCAGCCCGACCAACAGAAGTGGGGACAGGAAACTCCATTACTGCAATGCAGATAGTTTGATGTGTATTGAACATGGCCAGTCCAGATGTGAACGCCTGTGTTTGCCAGTTGAAGTGTACAGTCGATGAGCCTAGGTGGAGTAAATCGCCACGGGTGGCCGAGGTCGATAAGGCGCGGACTCGTGAGCGGAAGATCTGGGATTCGAATCCCACCAAAACCGTCTTCCCTGACTGAGGTTTTTTCCAGGTTTTCCTCAGTCCTCATGACTGGCAATGCCGGGGAGGTACCCTAAACTTAGACCTGGAACGTTTCCTTCCTTAAAAAAACCATTTCCCAATATATCATTTCATTTCATGTATCATCAGTGTCCACCGTCTTGATGCCTCAGTAGTAAAAACGGGTGTTAAACACTATTCAAAAAAAAAAAAAAAAAAAGTGGAGAATACGATAGTTAAATATGCAGACATGTTTTTCGTGCAGGATAAGACGATGGGAACAGTAGGGAAGCTGACAGGTTGTATCAGCCAAGTACTCTGTAGGAGACATTTAACCCACAACATGTTTCCACGACTGTTCCAACGATAAGGGAAACAGGGCAAGTTGTATCACAACACAATGCTCGAGGAGAACGACGCAGTGTACGAACTACCGCCATGGAAGAAGTGCTTGCTCACAGCCTTTGTTCAGTTGCAAGTGAAATGAGTGTCGCGCACAGTCTGTGTGGAAAGTAATACAGCACCATCTTCAGAAAACTCTTGCTTTAACTCCTGATGACGGGAGGTCCTGTTTCGTGGCCAGCGCTAACTTGATCTGACCCACTTTATTTCTTCTTGTAGAGTTATGTGGAAAATCTTGTGTACGAGACACCAGTCGAAACTGAAGAGGATCTCCTGGCAAGACTTCTCGTTCGAACGACACCAGAGCTGTTCCAAGGGGTACAATGAAACTTTACCCGGACGATGTCATGCCTTCATCGAAGCTGGAGGACGCTACTTTGAACGTCTTTTGTGAACGAATTTCGCTTATAACTTTCGATTCCGTCCTTTTTGGACCAGGGTTCCTGATCCCAAATTGATACGAAGGTAGGTCCAGAAGTTTCCGGCCTCGCCGATAAGCATTATAGCCTTCAAAAACCCTTATTTACTGTCATACCTTATCTGTTAAGTAAATAATGCGGCTGTAACTTCCGCTCCGCTGTGTTCAGTTGTTGCATAAAGAAGGCTATGTGTAGAAGATTGTGAAATGTTCAAAATGGAGTATCCAGCTGTTATTAAGTTCTTCACAAAAGAAGGATTCACTCCAAATGAAATTAAACAGCTATTGGACGGTGTATATTGCACCCCCCTCATATTCTACCGTAAAAGAATGGGCCAAACTTTTTCGAATGGGCGGAAAAGCATTGAAGATAAAGAGCGTGCAGGTCGGCCCTTGGAGGTGCTCACTCCTGAAAACATCGCTCTTGTGAATGGAAAAATTATGGAAGACCGGGCGACTCAAACTTACAGAACTAACACCAAGGTTGGGCCTTTCTAAAACGACAGTCCTATTCATGAACATTTAAACTTGAATAAGGTTAGTGCAAGAAGGGTGCCTAATTTCTTTCCTCGGTCCAAAAACAGCAACGAGTCATCTGTTGTCAGGCATTTTTGGAGCCTTGCCGTGGCAACTAGAGAGAGAAGTTGTGCAAACCATTGCTATAGGACATGAAACTATGGTCCATTACTATGGTCCCTTGTCCAAAAGAGAATCAATGGAGTGGCCTAAACCTGGCGAAGCATCGCCCTGTAAAGGCCAAGGTCACTCAATCAACAAAGAAAACCATGGCCACAGTCTTTTGGGGCTGTGAAGGAATTCTCTTCATTGACTTCAATTAGAGGAACACCACAGTAAATGGGGAGTACTATAATGGCCTACTGCACAGACTACGTGCTTCCATCAAAGAGAAAAGGCGAGGAAAGCTGAGTGGTGGTGTGTGCCTTCTTCACGACAACGCACACAGCTCTTGTTGCAAAATGTGGCTTCAAGGAGATCGACCGCCCACCCTACAGCCCAGATCTAGCTCCCAGGGACTATTTCTTCTTCTCAAAACTCAAATAGGACTTTCGAGGATGGAAATTTTAATATGACGAAGAAGTGATGGATGCTGTTTATGCCCATTTTGCAGACAAAAGCTCTATCTATTTAAGGGGGAGGGGTATTGAAATGTTAATTCAAAGATGTGAGAAGTGTATTGCAATAAACGGTAACTATATTGAAAAGTGAAATTTATTTTTTGTCTTTATCATACCTAGAAAGTAGTTAGGCCAGAAACTTATGGACTTACCCTCTACATTTGCCCCTCTCCACAATTCCTGAAATTTTGTATTAGCTCGGAGACATACTGTAAATGAAACATATGCAACAGATGTAAATATATTCTCCTTTTAAATAAAAGTGTTTTTTTGAAAAATTTTTTATCAAATCACTGCAGACTTTCGGTTCTTGTTAATTTTTTAACAAAGAAGAAGCATAAATAAATCAAAGATATTGCTATTATATTCTTGTAGGGACTGTATTTGTCCTGTGTGCTCCAAAAAAGATAATGACGCCTAAAAATATTCTGGAGCAAGAGATAAAAAACAAAAGGTAGAGGATTAAAACTAATAACTTGCAAGTAATCATTCACTGGCCCACCCTCCGGTGTCACCCTCCCTCCTTGTGAAGGACCGGACATTTGTCTTGATCGGACTAGGGCCAGCCGGGAAAGGCGTGATTAACTTCTGTTGACAAACCGAGCTCGGACACCCTGCCGCGTCGTATCATCAATAAGAGAGAGAGAGAGAGGGTTACTGGGAGGTTCTGAACCACACAATAGAGCTACAGGTTCCTAACCCCGCCTCCGTAGGTACACTCGCTTCCTTCATCCACGAAACTTGCTTCATCAGTGTTCAGTATGCCAATTTAATAGCTTGTATTTCTGTACGGGCTTAAAATACATATAGATATCATACAAGAGTCAAACAATTGAATAAGACAGAAACAAAATATGTTTTACACGTCCAATTATTTTAAGTATTCAGTGTTAGCAGTTAGAAATCAAATCTTAGCTTGCTTATGTCCTCTTAAACTTGAAAAAATGAACTTTTTAACTTAATTTCTTAACTTTAGATATATGTAAAAGGAATATATTTCTTCTGTGTTAGTGTAGGTATATAGTATGAAAAACTATGCAAGTGTAGATTTTGTAAAGTTTAAGACGCTAATTAATTTTATATATTTTATTTATATTAGAACAACATTTTTCAATATGTTTTTACACGAACCATTTTAATTCTCTTTTACTTCAATTAATTATTTGATATCAACGATTCATTCTTTTTAATTTTTAAAGCTAAGTAAATATTAATCTTCTCCTTAAAAGAAGCTTATATTCTAAGAAAACCTGACATGTTACTATCATTATTTAATAATATCATAATTAATTTAAAACCCAAATAAAAATAAACAATTTAACATATAGTAGATTTTATGCAAAGCGATTCACTTATTGATAAGTTTATTTTGCATGGTATTACATCAAAATAACATGAAAGGGTATAGGTACACACTTTCTGAAAGTGTATTTATATAATTATAGATAGATCGATACCACGTTTTATTGATACTCGATGGAGTATCAATAAAATGTCTGGAAATGTTCATGTTTTTATCAAATAAAATACAAATTTTCATGATATTATTTTGATATTATTAATATATCAAACAAATAGAACTGAATTTCCTTACTCATCGAGGTAATTTTTTTATTATGAGACATTTAACACCTTTTCAATCATAAACTCATAGAATAAATACATTAGAACATATTAAATAATTTAAATGGTAAAGAGTGGTCACTCACACGATCTAATTGGTAATGTGTAGTTTCGAACTTCATTCATATTATCTAAATGGAGTAAATCACGAAACGCACCATTTTCTGTAACTTCAAAATAACAGTGACTCTAAAATAACAGCTAGGGTAATGTAAAATCAACTTTCATGATGAATACAATGATGTACAATATTGTTATAATACATTACTTGTAATTAGACAAGTAAACAAATCATATAATGTGTCTGTCACATTCAAAACAGGTTATTTTATAGGCCATAGATGGTATTTCCATATCTAGGAAAAGTGAAAAACATGCTAGCAATTAATGCATTAACATATTTAATTATTGCAAATTAACATGCTTTATTTCTTTTATCTGCTTTTTAGAAGCTTATGAACGAGACACGTGATTCTTGCGACCAAATTAAAATGTCTACTTGTTTCATTAGTAATTAAAAATTGTTGAATTAGCAAAGTATCGATAAGTATCGAGTTTGCTTTAGTAGCGAGGTATGGAGGAGTATCGAGAATCCTTCTCTAGGCATAATGAAACGCTCAAAATAGGGAATGATGACTTGAAGGAAATTCCTTCAAGAAGGGAAGAATAAATTAATGAATCAATCAATGGATCAATAAGTGAATTGGTGAATGAATAAGTAACAAAGTTGATGAGTGAATGCATAAGTCACTAATTTAAGTGTTTAATGAATGGGTGATTAAGTAGGTGAATAAATAAATGATAATTGTATGAATGAGGGAGTAAACGAGCAAATGAGTGAGGTATTAATGAGAGATACAAAATCTTATTAAGTATCGTGCAGGGTTATGCCTGCTCTTTCAATAAAATGTGGCAATATAAAATTAAAAATAAAAAAAGGAAAATTATAGAACAAAAATATACAGAAAATAAAAATAGGCTACTAGTTATTCATTTAGAATATTTTCTAACAGAACATAGTGTGCATTTTTAAAGATAAAAAAATGATATTCGTGAATAATTGATAGTTCAGAATACAAAATATTTCTAATAAAATTAATAGTCCATTATCAAATGATAGCTTCGGTCCTGGTAATGTAGTGGTTATCATACTTGCCTCATAAACCCAAGATCGCGGGTTCGATCTCGGCCAGGACCGATGGATTTTTTTGGGCGTAAAAATCGTAAGTATGCTTCCTTCGGAAGGGAAATAAAATTTAGGAATATTTTTGTTGAAGTCCGTGATAAGAGTGCCATTACTTTTTATTATTTATTATTTATATTATTTATTATTATTTATATTTATAATAGAAACAAAAATGTTCAGCTTAGTAGTTATAAAGGTACTGATTTATTACAAAAGGTGCTTCAATGAAATTATAAATATTAATGTATGAACTTTCAGGACTCACTTGAGCACATATTATCTCTGCAAATAATGAAGCGAATAACTTGACGGGTTAATATAATTTTTAAAGAACTAAAACGTTGGAAATAAATTTAGAATTACCATTCTTATGGTTTATATTGTGCTTTCTACTGGAAGAAGATCTGGATAGCTCGAAATATTGTTTTAAATTATTTAGTGGCCATTCTTAATTTACAACTAGATTATTCTAGTACTTTATACATAAATAAAGCAACTCTTTGAATAATGTATCTAACATAACAAGTAATAGAGATGCAGAAATAAATCAAACACTTAAATAGCAACACAGATATATTTCGAATCTCTTGTATTCTTCCTCAAAGGCAAGAAGAGTCGTTATAAACTACACATGTTTTTTTTTTTCATTTGATACAAGGCAAGGTGCACCTAACACAGCATTCAGGAACCAAAAGAACTCTCGTTAGGTTCCAAGGGAATATTGCAGGTACACTGGCTATTCAAATTTAAATACTCGTTTAGCAATGAAGTATTTATTATTCCTCTTTTAGAGGTCAGTATCTATTATACTGTATATAAGAATAATTCATGCTTCTGAAACTCCCTGTATCTTTAATTATTCGTGAATTTTCATTGCTTCAGATAATGTCCAAGTGCCACTCTCCTTGATATGGAAAATAATCGTTTCAGTAACTGCTTGTTTGCAAGTTTGACTTTTAATTAAGGATTGACGTTTAGTTTAAGTATGACATGCACCTTTTCTTAAGTCTCGGCAGACTTTGATGGGATTTCTTCTATGAAACCTTAAACCTTAGTTTGTTTACTGCTAAAGCTACTCATTTTAAGCACTACCAACTATTTATGAAAAAATAATAATATATTATTAGACATTATGTATTTCAGATATAAGTAAGCAATGACCTTATTATTAATGCAAATTTAATAAAAACGACGTTAACAAATGGCAAAAATTATTCACATTTTAATGATAGAAACTTAAAAACACTTAGGATGTTTATTGAATATGTTTGCAAAAATTGCTTGATAAAAGTACGGAATAATGCTTATGTTGTTATTTTTGTTTCAATTTGGACAATATAATACTATATAGACTATTGAACATTTAATGTAATAGTTGTGTTTTGATAATAAATGGTTTCAAAATGTTGTATAACTTTTAGAGGAACAGAATGTAAATGCATTACTCAGAAGCTGCATTACTGTAATATTAATAATTATAATAAATGGCTCGTTCATCCTATAACTGACTAATTTTATATTCTATTCAAATTCAAACAACTTTCAGATTTCTAGGCAACCATAGAAAACAAATTATGTGTAGCAATTGCATTTTCTTTAAAATTTACATGTTAAAACTTTGGGGGTGCCATTTCAAAGTTCAAAGCAAAATTGGCGAGCCTAAGGGAGTTTTACAGTTTCCTCTCAATATCTAACGCTACTATTTTTGTAAAAATAATGGTAAAATGTTATTAATAGAGTGATGTTTATTCTTGTCCTTATTTTCATAATCAGCTACCTTTATACTTTAAATCACATACAAATGTACCATTTATTTGAAAGAATGTAAACCAAAGTTTTGAGACACTTTTGTACATATTTGTATTTTGACGCTTAACATAAATATTTTTTTTTGGAAAAACACATATATAAAAATATGTTTTAATGTGGAAGTGTGGTATAAAGGCATATTTCATCACTAATTCCACCAAATAAATTCCAGCATTTATTATGTACTGTTTAAGGAATTAACTGTTTCTTAAACTTTTGTCAAATGCTGTAACACGTCAGATTTAATATTGCGAACATGTTCCATTCTTCTCTAAAGTTATCCTTATGTATACAAACTAAAAATGCAAATTTTCTTTAAAGTTCTATTTATGTCTGTGAGATTAAAATGGAATACGAAAAACTATTAACTATGTTACGTTTTAGTAGTTCATCGTGAGGTTTCATAATCTGCTTCATTATATAATTTAAGAAGATACAAAACGTTAAGTTTTCTATATTTATTTTTGAAACTTTTAATACCATTCTTTTGGATGTAATTTTCAACAAACGAAAAGTAATGCAGCGTGACCAGGGGTGCACACTTTTATTACTGCTACTGCTGAATAGCAAGTTTTTGGAAACTTAATAACTATAACTAACACTCATATGTGTGTGGCTAAATATACCCAACAGAGAAAGAGGGTGAGAGAGAATTTAATTAAATCATTATAGAAACGAACCTATTTAAAGTAGTAAATAATAATAAATTCTGAATTTCATGCAACAAACTAATCATTGATCCTTTGACTAATACGCAGGATAAATTCTATCGCTACAGAAAGCATTGTACCCTCCCTTTGTTTTGAAATCATAGTTTGACTCAAATCAATACTTGGAGTTGATCTATCAGTTTTTTAATTTTGGTTTTATCTTTCAATAGTCGCAAAAAAGAAAAGTATTAAAATGTAAGTCTTGTATCCTGTTTTACATTCAGTTAACACTAAAGGAAACAAAGCACCCTACTCCATGAATTAACTAGCCAGCCCTTCAGTAACAGCTTACTGTTAATAAAAAAGTTATTATTATAGCGGCAGAGTGTTACTTCAAATGAAACATTACTTGATATTGAAATAACTACAAGTTTTCCCATATTTAAAAGGTATATATGATTGAGTTATCATTAATAATATACGATTTCACTTTAATTATCTTATAGTCTTTTAAAACATTTCATTCGACTTTGTAGCGCAACAACAATCAGTCGACTGGAGACTTTCCTGGGACGCACCTGACGTTTCAGGTGGTGCATGCACATAATAGCTCTTATAAGGGCGAGAGGCTTATCCTACCACTTCGCCTCACCGCTCTTGGTGGTCAAAATACTCCACAAACGCTCCGAGAAATTAGTTTTCACGCGTCCTCATAGTCCCATACAGATGATAACCGAAAATACAAACATCCGGCGCATAATAGAGTCCTACAACATTATTGGTATTTTTTATGCATAAGCAGTTTATTGTAATATAAGTGTTGAAAGGCACGTTTTGTGTAATTAGTTGCAACCTGAGGGTTACCAAGGGTTGCATTTCACGCGAGGATCGCAATGATTTACTACCGTATCATAATGTAACTTATTTTTAATTTACTAGACATCATTTTAATTAGGAAATTTAAAAATAACGAGAACTAGAATTATGGAATCGAATAGTATTTGTTCTTATGTTTGTATTGTTACGCGTTAGTGTTTTGTTAGTTATTATTGATTTTATTGAAATATTTTACCTCAATGATATGAAGGTTAATTGAAAATTATAATGCAATTCAATCCAAGTGATAAAGGTTTTGAAGGAACTCTACCCGAGTGGTTGAAGTGATGGTTATAGGGAAATATTTTCTTCCTGAGAAATCAAAAAAAAAAAAAAAAAAAAAAAGTATAAGCGATAACTTATTTGATTCACAGCTTGGTGCATAAAGGAAAATGTCAGAGAATTAGTGAGAATGTTATGTTGGCGCACTTTTTTGGATAAATCGAAAGTAATGACATTTTCAATATTATGGTCTATTTATTCCATGTTAAAGTTTTGGTTACATCGAAGTCATATTGTTCATATATCAAAGTTTGGAAGTTTTATCGCCTTTTTGAAAACAAAATCTTGAATGTGTATAAAAACTCAGTATGGAACATATGTATATTTTTGGTGGAAGCTCCTGATACAGAATATTTAGATATAAAGGCTGGTGTAATAATGGGCATCATCTGGCAGAGATGAATTTGTGACGATAGAACTCAAGATTTAGAAGCTAAAGAAAATACACTCATCGTATCAGTTCCGATGACCAAAACACATCAAGTGAGAAGGTTTACTGTTGTGGGTGGAAAGGAAAATGGGTGAACATTTACGGAAAATTTTCTGTCTGTATCAGAAACATGTTGGACACAATCGTTTATTTGTGAATTACAGAAATGAAAAGTGTACAATGCAATCAATAGATATTAATACAATGGGGTTCTGTGGAATGAAAGGTGCAGAATTTTTGAAACCAGAGAATCCTCTAGTTATACCGAACGTTGTTTTCGGAGGACTTATTTGTGGATGCTACTGGAGGAGATGTACTGAAATTAAAGAAATAGGTGGTTGGACATCGTCGGCGCTTGTATAGAATGATCATAATCTGCACTAGAATTATGAATCACCTGATGAAGACAGCAATAATGATGGCGCTTTAGCAGCAGTGAGAGGATGTTAGGAATCCATGAAGAATTATACATACTCAATTATGAAGAATGCTGTTGTTTCATATTAACAGCAAGTAATTTGCATTCTTGAATGATTTTGTAAATTGATTTTACTAAATTGTATGATATAGCGAGACTGCTACTTTCAGCTTAATTTATAAAATAGTGGTGCAAAATTACTTTTCAGCACTAATCTTCAATTGTTTTATTTCAGTGCCGCTAGACAGCTACTTTCAGTTCTAAAATTAGGTAGACATTAGTGGCATTCTATAGTGCTATAAAATGCATTTTATTTAAGAATAAAATGCTCATAATTTTAGGGATAACAAACCAATAATTCTAGGGAAGCCTTCCCTGAGTAATAGTGGGTATATGGAGTCATTTTTAACTTAACAGTTTTTACATTATAAATAGAACGTTTTACAGCATATCAAAATCACTTTGAACTCTTTTACCTAATTTTATATTTTAGAAAAAATTTTATTTTACTTTTGTCAAATATTATACAAATATTAAGTAATTTAGAAAAGTATATAAATTCACTGATTTTCGACACACGGGCAGGGGGGGGGGCAGTAGCTGTATGTCTCTTCGACAAGGATATAAAATTTGAACGAATAAAATAAACATTGGGACATGTCATTAAAAAAGGAAAATGTATGCCACATTGAACTAGAATGGTCCCCACTCTAAATTTTTGCTTGCAGCAGGTGCAGATATATTTAGGAATAACACGTGCTTATAGCAATGCCACCCGATTTCGGAGCTGCATATGTGTGATCAAACATGCGATACCGTTAAACACATTCCTCCCAGCTCTTTTCATAATCACGCTTTTACCATTATAGAAATGATTATCTTTGAGTGAAACATTGTATAACAAAACGAGTCAAGGCTCGGGAAAGGAATTTAAGTGGTTGCTTTCAGAACACACGGAAGTTAGTAATTGCAAAATGTAGTTCAGTATATGCTTGAAATTTTTTTTTAACCAATTTAAAAATTAGCAAATAAAAATAAATGCAAGCCTTATGGTAGCCAAACTATACATATTGTTTTCCCAAAACTGTGCTTAAAATTTATTCTGTTTTCACCGTTCTTTAATGAGCATGTATGGCAAAATATCAACTCACATGTTAGGATCGCTTTAGGAGACAAAAGAAACAAATAAACTGGTTTTAAAGTGACGGAGATACTTTGAAAACCCGGAAATTGTAAGGCCAAAATACACAAGATGACTAAACAAAAAATCTGTCTGCGATATTTGTTCATGATAAATTTGAAGCCGAAGTTAAAAATGGTAGATCTGGAAGGTCTCTCAAAATAGTCATTAAGGTCTTCAAAACTGCAACTTAAATCCTTCCACATTTTTATTTTTATTTACGGGTAAATAACCCCAATAATGTATGCAAAGACACCTCATCGCTATTTGCTGAGTGCAGGTGTAGCGCACTGTTATACCAGGAATACTAATCTTCAGGTGGTTAGAGACCAGGTCTTTGTACTTAGTCAAGTTTATTACTTTTTTCAGCATGCTGCTTAGTATGGAGATCGTCAGTGAGCAGTTAATTAAGTGACGCAACTAAACCGAAGTTGATTGGTACCTGAGAATATTTTATATTCACTTCTTGTAAAAAAAAAAAAAAAAAAAAAAAAAAAAAAAAAAAAAAAAACTTCATTTAGCTGGAACTGAACACAGATCATTAAAGTAGATTTTTCTTTCCTCTGTCACGAAGTGAAAAGAGAGAAGGAAGAATGAATTAATATCGAATACTTTCTTTGTAAATTTTGCAATATACACAGAGGTACTTTTCTTATCCGAAATAGACAAAACAGTAATACGTTGTTGAAAATTGTTAGAAGTAAGCGAACCGTTTGCCTCAGTGCCAAAACCCATTCCTACTTATACCGTAATTGGCGTACATTTCTCAATTTTAATTAATTTAATGAATCATTACATCGTAAAGTCATTGGTGCGCCGTCAGTTGAAGAAGACAAAAATGGTTTATTATTATTGCATTATCAAATCCATAGTCCCTAGTCATTATGTGTTCCAATATTTTTTGCATGTAGTACTTTAAAATTCTTTGATGTCATTTAAGGAGTAAGATTTCTTTAATACTTACATGATTTGTCCTTGAGGCTGGAATGCGGTAAAGAGTATGCTTCCGTGATCCCAGAATACTGTGGACATCACTTTTCCGATGGATGGTGTCACTTTAAACTCCCTCCCCCCAGGTGACGCAGGATGTGCCCACTACCAATGACACACGCTTTGGTGAACCCAAGGCTAACATATCGTGGTAGCGATTGAGAAGCTGTGATGCGACTCATATTCACACGGGGACTCATCGTGCACACACTTTGCCATCCACTTTGAGATGGGTCACGTGTCCATGTGTCCACCCTTCACAGAACTTCTACTCCCAGTTGTAAATAGTTTGATTTGGCAGATACTTCTTATCATAGATGGAACATTTCTTTGATTCCATGCCTTTTACCTACAAAAATTGCACAGCGGAACGTTGCTCGAGGGTTGTGCACTCACTCAAAGGCCCCGCCAGCTTGCAACTGCTGTTTCGCTATTGTAAACATCGACTGTCTCGTGTCGAATGTCATCATTTGTCAATGGCGTCGTCTAGATACAATAGCCTCATTCAAACATGTTGTACTCCACATCAATTTGTAGCTTAATTAATGACTTCTCGTGTTATCTAATTACAGAGTGTTTTTCAGAGATAATTTCGCTGATTAACGGAAACACTACAACCACATATTCAGACGTTTACGACGGTCCATGTTTTTGTTTGTTGAGTGTACTAGAGCTGCATTTCCATTCGATAATGCATTTGTTAAGTGGGCCCACCCACTACCACCCGAAGAGGATAAGGGTATGAAACCTTAATAACATCTTGGCCGCTAAACCGTTGGAAACTCGAAATGACTTTTGTGTTCCGACCTTGTAGCTCACATGGTGCCTCCAAAATAGTAAGCGAGGTCAGGTTACTCGGGCCCATTCTCTCAAACAAGCTGATCGTGCAAACAGATAACCAGCCTTCAGCCTAAATGATATAACGCCGTGGCTTAGACCTGCCGGTTAGGAAGAGCATTGCTTATTTGTTCGTCCTCTAGTTATCTAAAATCTACCGAACAGGAACACTTGTTCTTAAAACTAATGACGTAGCATGCGATTCATTATTGTTTGTTGTTTCTTATGGGGCTAATAACTTAGGTGTGACGGCTTTAGAGCCTGCGCAAAATGAAGTTGACATGCGCGTAATATGACCAGCCCTAACTTAGGCAATCAGCGCATGGGTATCGTTTAGTCTATTAAACTTTAGCTCCAGAAGTATGTAGCGCTGATAATTAGTAGCTAATACATATAGTAGTTTTATTATATACTTTTTCACACCATGTTATTATTCTGTACTAACAGAATACTACAAGTGGCACTTTCATTTTTATGTTTATTATTATTGTTATTATTATTATTATCATTATTATTATTAATCTCTTATTTATAACTTAAGTAATTTTGTCTATCACTAAAGCAGTTTATTATTGTTATTAACATTACTTAAACGTTTAACATTATACTATTTAAGTGTGGGTGATGGAGATGAAAGTATTCATATATCTGTACAGAATTAACTTCCAATCAAACATTTAATATATTAAGGGCCCATTGTATAAAGGGTTAACTTCAGTTTAGGGTGTAAAATCAGTTATACTTAACTGGGAAATGTTGGTTATATAAACATTAATCCAAGATTATTTCGTCTTAACCTCAAATTAAACTCAACTCGCGAAATTTCACAAGTTAAAGCACTAACTAGAGTTTAGTAATTGTTAAATAAAACATTTCTCAAAATACAGATGCATAACAACTTCATTTACAAATAAAATACTGTCATCTTTATTTTAATTTCATGTACATAAAGTCTCTTCAATGTTTCACTTTTCATCCCCATGTAATAACAACAGAGTTGCGTTCAATCGTAGGTCATATTAAGTTAACCTTACACGCGGTATATTGTACAGATTTCTGATTTCCAAAAGATGTCAAAAAAAAAAAAAAAAAAAAAAAAAGGGAACCAATGTTACGTACCCGATTACAATCACAAACTAAGCAAAATCATGTTTTGAATTCTGTATTCCTGATACTGTTAACTTTAAGGTTCTATTGGGTAGGGAGCTTCCAAACAGTTATTGAAGGTATACTCAAAGTGGAGAAAGGAATGGCCATTAGAACTACACATAAAGTTACTAGAGCAATAAGAGCTCTGAGACTCCAGTTCATTAAAATGCCAACCGAAGTGAGTTATGTAAAATTCATGCTAGGCTCCAACAACATTCGCAGCTTTCCTGGAGTTTTAGATGAATACACCTACCCATATCGCCCGGAGGTTATAATAAGCAAGTCTTCAGAAGAGAAATATTATACTTTTTGGCAATTTCCCCTGTTGTACGATCTTTATCCTTATTTGAGATCAAATCTATTTTTTGTTTTTTCCAATTATTCCGTGATATTTTAGCATCAGATCAACAATCATATTCTTCTCATGTTTGCTAAAATTTGCTTCTCGCATTCTCTTTGACTTTTCCATATCCATGTTTGAAGATATATTAAGGGAAATGTATGTCTAAAAGACCGGAAAGTTGAATAATTATTGCTTTCTTAGCATGAACAGTTGAACATCAATTCCCTCTAAACACGATTGTTGTTGTTATTGATTTGTTTTATTTACGGACGCTCTTTAATATCTCTGGTCATCAGCGTCCCATTCAATTCAGGGCATGAAACGGCCGACAAATTTTTCTCAGAGGTCTCTTCTTCAGGCTTGAGGTTCTTTATCGTGTCGTAAATGTACAACACGGGACCCATGCCTTTATTTCCCTTCCGAAGGAAGTCATACTTGGGATTATTACGCCCGAAAAAAATCCATCGATTCTGGCCGGAATTGAACCCGCGATCTTGGGTTTAGGAGGCAAGTATGGTTACCACTAAGCCGCCAGGACCGACACTCTAAACATGGATTTCTCTATTATGTCATGAGGTTACCACAGGTTTAATGGTTATTGCAAACGCATGGTTACGCACTCTGAGGTTATTTGTATGCAAAAGAAAGTATAATTGCTTTTTAAATTACAGTTAAAAGTAATCCCCAATCAGCAAACTTTTATACAACTGGCACTTAAATGCTTTAGATTAGATACTGTACACTGTAAGACCGCATGACTTACATCTTTACCTACAGTAAGTAACAGAGATAGCAAAACAAGTTAAGTTACTTTAGACCTCAAGTTGTAGAAGTGTTGAAGTAACTCTCATAGAACCAAGCGAGGTGGCTCAGCCGGTAACGCTTGGAGTTCGCATTTGGTACGTCCCGGCTGTTCTGATCTCGAACTTCTTTTTCTCCCCTTGCTTCCCTTAGTTGCTTAGACTAATACTGGGATAGATCTTTCCTTCAACGAAATTTCTATTCTCTCATTTCGTTCTCGTTGTTTCTTTTACAAAGCCGAAATTACCAGACATTATGGGTTGGTGCTACGTGCGGTGTAACGGTGGCTTCCAATTTAGAATTTTTGTGCTCCCCTTTGTAAATCCTTAGAAGGGGGCTCCGGTTGGCGTCTGGAAACAACGTTGTGGACTCCGTCTGCGTCCATGTTTCACCACCGCTCCTGGATCCTGACTTCAGAAGTCTTCCTCACCCGAAAACAACCAGCAAAGCGATATGAGAAACTTTCTACTAACAGTTCAGTTTATTACGCATTGAAGAAAAACATTTCCTTGCTTCTGTTTCCCCCAGAGATCATTTTACGAAAGAAAAACTAATTGACATTTTGAGGAAAGTTTCTGGGAGAATTTTGATGGAAATTTCTGCTGCTTCTACTGATTCAGTTAACATGTTAGTCTCTAGAGGGAAGTATTTTTATTATATTATTAAAATTCGTAATTAAGCAACGCAATGGCAACAAGATAGCAATGCTCATAAAAGCATTATAACAATGTGAATTTCTGTCATACTTCTTTAAATAAGACATAGATGAACAGATCTTAATTCAAGAACCGAAGGAGTAAGATGAACATCTCTTTCTACGCCGTTCATCATGAAATCAATTGTAATAGATAAATTTTATTTTGAGCGTTACTGTGTGAAGTCATAAAACACAACTCCATACTTTACAACATATTTTACTTACAGCTTGTATCATTGCTTACTTGGTGAGTAGGTCCCAGAAACATAGTAGGTATTGCAAACTGAGCAATTTAAATTCAATAAACTTTCACTTTATGCACTCTGCTTGGACTGACTTATGCCTTCTGTAAGAATTCTATTCCAAGTATAATAAAAACATTTCCTTATCTAAGAACACACCCATATTCGTTTCTCCTGTTGAAGGCCGTTGCTTGAACCTATTGTTTTCTGAGTGATGATATTAACCTTCGAAGCTTAATCTGGGTCCAACTTTATTTCTATTTATTTCGCAAAAAAATCAAAAACGAAAAACGACAAAAGAAATCATCTTTTTACTGTCAAAGAATTTATTTTTTTTAAAACAGAAAATAAAAACAAAAAAGCAGGAATTACGTGAAAACCTCCTGGTAAAACGAAGATAAAACTTTAATCATTAACTTGTGTTTATATTTACTCTCCTGTCCAATCTGTTGTAAGAAAGATTTCCAAATAAAAATATGGTGCTAAGGGAAAACATACATCGGAACAAGGCCACATTGATTGATATGTTCAATGATGATTATATTATGTTGCCCAACAATTAGTCCATTAAAGAAACACATTTGGTTCACATAGTCTTCATAGTTTTCGAGAGCCAAAGTAGACTGGATTGTTTTTTGATGGTGGTTTTCAGATAAGGTGTAGAGGGCAATGTTATCCTTCCTGCCTTACAATCACCTGATCTCTGAAATGATCAAGAATGATACACGAAGTGGTAGTTAGTGATCAATGATCATATACTCAAACAGATAATAAAGCACAAGTGAGAAGCTGTGCATAGTCCTCATTTAAAGATTCGTCAATAAGATTCGGCCTGAATTATCTGAACTGTCTCATCTGGTCAGGTTCAGACAAATGTTTGATTTTAAGTAAATTAAGAGTGTGAAGTTGATGAACGCTATTACCCTAACTGGCATCTGGTCTGAGACTGTTAGTAACTGCGTGCGATGGTATCAGTCAAGTCTCAAGACGGCTCAAAGCATTTTCGTGAGTCATGGAACATACAGGAGCAACTTGTGAAATACAAAACTGACGACTGTAATTTGTTTAATACAGTGTTGATCATTGAAATTGTATCGCCCATAAGAAAATCTTTAAACCGACCTCATATTTTCTCAGAAGGAACGAATATGACTCGAAAAGACGACAGCAATACCAGCAGGTATCTGAATTTATATACAGAAGTATGATATATCGAGAGTGCGAGATATTCCGTGAAGAATTCCAACGGTCCAGTCAGAATACCAAACGAGAAGACAGACGTAACTTCCACATGCCTATTATGAATATATTGCAATTGTAATGGCTAATAATGCACTTTGGCCAATAGTGTAGTTTGGTCAGCAATGAGCTCAGATTTAATCATTGAAAGTGCAGGGGATGCACTTTTGAGTTCCAAAGACCCTCAGGACTGGTCAAGGCACTGAATCCAGGGGTGGAGAAATATTTCTTAAAGAGATATTCATATGAGTATGAAGCATGCAGATGTAAAATGTCATTCTTGCTGTTGAAGGGCACACAAATACTCTACTCCATTACACAGACTTAAGACCTTGATTGTAATTTGAGGTTTGAATTTTCTCACATTGTCATATACTGTGTCTGAAAAGCGACATTTTAAACGTATTTTGTAAATTAGCATATGTAATGTAAAAATAAACTGCAGTAATAAAGAGGAAATTTAATTTATATAACGTGTTCCGAATCGGCGTGTTCTTACAGTAGTTTGAATCCTACGCATAGTTGACAAATATTGCCACTGAGGCACATCAATTTTAATATGTATTATAGCATAGGTTAGTACTTATTATTACCAGTTTTCTATCCAGTATCACGTTATGCTTTCAGCAAATCTAAATACTAAAATAAAAATACTACCAACACACGGCTATCTTCCTTATTACGGTTGCGGCAACTGCATAAGCAGCCACTAGTTCAGAAAAACCGCATTCAACCGGACCCAATTGTTGCTGAAAAAAAAAAATGATGCCTCGTTGAAGAATACGACAGCAGTATCAAAAAGTTTCGGTATTTGTTTGTGGGAGAATTGTGGCATACCGAGAGTGTGAGAGGCTCTTTTCAAGAAACTGGAGGAAATACATTCACAGTGAAACAAAAATGGAATCAGTGGGTAGAGAAAGTACAGACACACAGACGTGAAGGGTCCCAATGGCATCGTTCTCCAAACAACTGAATTGCGTATATCTATTGTGGATCGAACAGTGTATATAATGAAATGAAATTTTATTTTACTAAATTATAACAGCATATTTGCATTCTACTTCCTAATTTGTAATGTGCAAGAATCCAAAGTTTCCTGTCAAAACAAATAAGTCCATAAAATTTGCACTGTGTTCATGAGCTCAAATGATTAATTAAGAGAACTTATCTTATTTTATCTTTATGTAATTTCTAAAGCTGTTAGCCTGTGTTTCAGGAAGAAGTGAGATAAACAGTTTTAGGAATTCAACCCAACTTGATTAGATTATTGCAGTTCGTAATTTCTTAAAACTTCCTTTTGCTGAAGTGTTCACAAGCCATCTTTCTTTGTCTAGCTTTTATCTACCTTATTGCTCCACGCCACCACTTTACTTTTTATTTTCTTTCGATTCTTTCGTTTTTCGTTCATTTTTGTTGTGATTATGTATTTTATTTGTTCTCGTATATCTCCGAATGAACCATCCATCAGGCGATTGCCTGATCGTATAAGAAGCAAGCCACATGCGCCCTGCTGAGTGGGACAGTCCATGAGAATCCTCCGCAGGGGGCAAAACTTGTACCGACCTCCCCTCCCCCCTCAAGGTTATTTCTCTTCCTCCATCAAAACGTGTTTATCATATGCCTTACACCCACTCAACAAACTGGAAGTCTTCAGCTACTACAGAGGTACTGACTACCTTCTTTTTCCATTCCCGCCCCCTCCCTTTCCGGAACATGACTTAAACCTTTCAGGTTTTAACTGCTGCATGGTTTACGTGCGAAAGGGTTGTCTTCATCTCTTTATGCTTGATAATATATCAAGTGAGAGCTGGGGCCTTATCGAAAGCGCTTTCTATCATTCAGATGTTTTGTTTCTATAAAATCGGTTATTAATTGTTGTTGAAATCATAAAATATCAAGCAACATATTTTTAAATGTAATATTATTAATCACATCTTCACAAATCAACGCATTCCAAAAGGTAAATCATTTAGCACTTCCTATTTTTTTTTGTTGTTTATAAAATGTTTAAATGTTATGTAAATTTTTGACTCCCTCTCCCCCCCAAAAAAATTAATCCACCAGATTCTGCGTGTCGATCGGAGAACTTCGGGGACACTCGTAAACGCTGTAGCGCATGCAGCGGGTGCACACTGCAATGGGCGCTTTGCTTGTAAACGTAATGGTCACATTCATAAGCCTCTGGAACGAAAACGTTACGATAGAGTGGCGGTGACCCAGTGATTTAGAAGACATTGCTCTTCTGCGTAAGTTTCTGGGTTCAAATGTCACACAACATTTTTTATTATTGGTTTTATAAGTTTATATGTAGAATGTTGTGTTGCCTTAATATCATATTATATTTTAAGTATCATATGCACACACAATAAAGTAATCACAAACTAACGTATTCTTTACAAATAACTAAATAAATACATTAACAGAAACATTGTGAAAACACATAGAAATAAATACAAATTGATATCGTGTATGAACCCTGAGCATGTATAACTTCCCTCAATCTTCTGGGCATAAATGATGTCAGCTTTCTACAGTAGTGTGGACGAGAGGCTACAACATCCCAGGCTTCTTGAATTTGTGTCTATAAGGCATCTTATGTCCTTCATGCACGTGTAGGAAATGCGTGTGCAGCATAATGCATTTATATAGAATAAATATTGAAGGAAATATTTTAATTTTCATTATAAATTATAATATATATAAAGTCGTTTGTCTTCTTGCCATAGAAGGACTCCACGAGTCCGAAATATAGCGATCTCAAGTGTGACTTTTCTTGGTGTTTTATCCTTTTGTACTATTATAATTACTGTTTATATATATATACACATTTTAAATGTGTTAATGTTACAGCTTGCTGTGTATATGAAACAAAATTACGAAGCTAATTTGTCATAATGTTTTTCAAAGGTTTATTAAAAAAAAAGTGCTTCATGCCGGGAGACTAGCCTGCTCTCTTAACCACTGTATCACTGCACACTCTGCCACAGAGCTAACAGAACACACATACGAGAAGCTATCAGCTTTAGTGCATGCCATGTAACACAACTACTGCAGAAGCTACACAGGCTTGCTGGTTACTTTGTGAACCGCGTGTTGTAACGTGTAGGACAGAAGAATGTTGTGTGCAGGAGATTAATCATTTTTTTTATCAAAGGGTGTACGTTTATCAAAGCGCCCTAATTTGCCCATATATTTCTAGTCTATTACTTTGTTATTACATAAAGTAGTTAATGTGAAAATTTGTGTTAACATTATGTCTCATTGACATACAACAAATTGTTTATAACAGTGAAAACCTCATCCCACACACGAAAGTTCTTATTTTCATGAAATAATAACCTAATAGTAATAATAATAAAACAATATTAATACATTATCTCTACATATCTAGCCTGGGTGGATGCCCGTTCGAAATAGCCTCTTTGAAAATTCTTTTGTGGAAATAAGCGGAAACAATTTCCAGTCCTGAAACAGGTTACCGCTTGGCAATGTTCGTTCGGATTTAACGATGCTAATTGCGTTATAAGTTATAAAATTCCACAATTATTTATTTTCTCTTGAAAACATTTAATAGTACTTTAATAAAATTTGCATATATGTTAAACTGCTGGTATAAATTGAGGGAACAGGATACGGTTGTTTCACTCACTCTCGGCCCATGATTTTTCCGTATAGACCCAAACTAATGGATGTAGTTCAGTTATTTTTGATACGAGTATACTTTAATGTAGAAGAGGCATGACGATTTTATGGAAAATTGGAATGGATTGTTAGGGACGGAGGAAGACATTTCGGTTCTTCAGCCTTGTTCAAGGGCTGGCCGTTTGTGACTACATCTGCGGTGAAGAAAGATGAGTGAAACACAGAGCGGTCATGATCTAGGGAGGGTGAGACATAGACATAAACGGGGCACCTAACATTGTTTCCAGATAGAATAACCCCACAGAGGGATTTTTACATACCAGATGTTAGGGAAGAAAAATTTCAAATACGCGAGTGACTGTCACACCTCCCTCAGCACCAGCCCGCCTCACCTGGTAATTTTGACCCTGTAACAGAACTAACTGAATGAAATGATAAGGAATGGAAGAGCGAAAATTTGTGGAAAGTAAAGAAGATTTAACCTAGCATTCGCCTAAACGACTAGGGAAAACAAGGAGGGACAAGGTCAGGATGCCAGACCCATGGAATTTGAACCCGGAACTTCAAGTGATACCGCACGAGCCATATAAAAGTGGTTATCATTAGCATCACTGCTCTCCGTATTACAGAAGGTATAACCATCACATCTGGAATCACAGCCTCCATTTGCCGTCGAAGATTTTCTTGCAGTTATAACAGTTGTTGCGATATATTTTTCCCTTCAGAGAAGAAATCTGTTTAAGTGGCTGAAGTAACGTCGTTTAAGGGACCATTGTGTATGCAGGCATCAATTGAATGGAAGGTGGCACCATCATGCTGAAAATAGCCAGTTCGGAGTTTCTTGTCATCCAGCTGATTCACAAACTCATGAATTTCTGTGCAAACTGAAGTACCTCTGTTTTATGCAAGCAAATGGTATCAATAATGTGGTTCTGCAGCAGAACAAATGAGACCCGAATAGTTTAAATCATGAAACAGGCGTTTTTCATGTATGGTGAAAGGATTCCCATTAAGCAAAATACGGGAGTTCTGGAAAGTAATGTGGCAACTAAGATGGAACCACACTTCGTCGGTCCACCGCGACGGGTGACCGAGGTCGTTAAGGCACGGACTCGTGAACGGGAGGTCTGGGATTCGAATCCCGCCAGGACCGTCCTCCCTGACTGGGTTTTTCTCAGTCCTCATAAATGGCAAGGGGAGGTACCCTAAACTTAGGCCTGGAACGCTTCCTTCCTTAAAAAAATATCCTTTCCCAATATATCATTTCATCTCATGTATCATCAGTGTCCACAACCTGTGGAGCCTCAGCAGTAAAAACGGGCGTTAAACACTAATCAAAAAAAGCTTCGTCGGAAAACCATTTGTAATACAGAATTTTTGGATGAGAATTGAAGAACTCTGGAAGCAATGACAGTAATTAATTCTCTTTTGTTGGTCGGATATTATTATTATTATTATTATTATTATTATTATCATAACACGGCTATAATATGTTATATATTCAGCTTTGAACGTCTTGTTGACAGGTTCTTGTGGAAACGCCCATTCCTGCGACAGTTTATGCCAAGATCTCCGAACGAGAAGTGTGCAGTATGATTATCATGTCTTGTACTTGTTTCTGTCATGTTAGAATGTCCTCCTTTGTAAAATTCTACAATTTTCCCTGGTTTCCAGTTTCTTCGCCGATGCTGAACGCTGATGATTTTTATGCTAAAACTGTACCACAAACTGCCTTTGGTATTCCGCTACCGAGTCAATTTTCAGTAGGCGAGAATGAAAACACGCGCTGTTCCACTGTATATCGGTTCATACTGTTATGTACGTACTGTATTGGTCGTACTACAGAGACAAGGTGACTGTTAACGATCCTATAACAGCAGCACAGTCAAACAGTGCCAGACAGTGTTCGGCTTATATGAGTGACCCAAGTGCTAATAGTCACTCGTTTCCTTTCGTAGCCTAACTTCTTATAGTATGTCAGTTTCAAATTTTGCCTCATTCTCCGTAGTTTGAAAGTTATAAAAAATCAGTGACCGAGAGTGAGTTAAGCAACCGATATATTGATTAGATATTAATTTACAACATTTGTAATTACATAATAAAAATGTTTCCGTTTGTGTAAATGAGAAATTGTGATTATTATATAAGAGATCATAATATGACATAGCAACATTTTATTTTTTATAGACACAGACTTAAAAAAAACATCCCTACAAAAATATGACTTCAATATATATACCCTCAAATGTTTTCATTCATCTCACTTTGTCATTTTTTTGTGTTCTTTGAATATTTATAATTTAGCACTTTAATGTTTTATAATGAGAATAACACTGGTCTACACAATTTTGCTGAATGAAAATTGTTCATATTTTCTGATTTCTCACCACACAGAATCTTTCAAATCAGTTTTAATTTTTTTCGTTCCATTGGGCTAAATTTTCAGAAATCTGTATTAGAGAAAATAAAATTTTTTATTATTTGTTCATTGAGCTGATACACAAAACAAAAAATCTTAAAAACTAAGGAAGATAATAAATCGTTCCCTGTGTGAATAGGACAGTAGGGCTGAATCAGAGCATTGGATCAAAAAAAAAAAAAAATAAATAAATAAATAAATAAAAAAATAGAAAATGGCCATAAAGGAGCAATTTACTTCCTGGAGAACAAAATGTGAAGATTGAACCATTAGTTTCTCCTTCTAATGCCCTTCTTCCAATACTCCATATTAATTAGGCCTGATGAAACAAATTGTTACTTCTCTGAATGAGGATAGTGATTGTTTCAACTTTCTTATTACAAAGTTCCCACAGAAAACTGAAGCTAAGATAGCAGCGGTATTTTCGATGGACTCACAGATTTGTGAGCTTATGCAGGATGAGACCTTTCCTCAGTCGGTGTCAGAGTTAGAGAAGTCGGTATGGTTGACATAGAAAAATGACAGAAAATTTTCTTGGCAACAAGAAATCTGAGAACTATAAAGAAATTTTGGAGGAAATGTTACATTTTAGAAATCTAGGGTGTAGAAAGAGTATTAAAGTAAATTTTCTCAACAGCCATATTGATTACTTCCCTGCGAATTTTTATGCAATGAGTGAAGAACAAGGTTTCATAAGGGCATTAAAACAATGGAAAACACTATCAAGGCCATTGAGATGTGTAAATAATGGCTAATTACTGTTGGTGTTTGAAAAGAGACACTAGGGAAGGACATGCCACAGCTTCGAAAACATTTGTTTTTTTCTCCTTAATGAAAATGTTTGGAGATTCATAATTATTGACACACAGTTCTCTTTTTTTTCAATATATATTAATATTTAAGTTAAAGTGAAACCTACAAGAACAGCTTTGTCTTAGCTATATGTATCAAAACTTAATAAGATTTCATTAAAAATGTAACTACATTGTTACATTTAATGTGATTTTGTTTAAAAACCTAGTCCGATATAATAAAACTGAAAACATATTTGAATTTTGAGCATTCATATTACATATCTCCAGATGGAAAAATAAAAAAGCAAAGAAAAAAAGTGTTTGTAGAACAGGGTTGTTATTATTATTATTATTATTATTATTATTATTATTATTATTTTATTATTATCATCATCATCGACATCATCATGCAATTAGGATCTAAATAAGATCATTCAATACAGTTTATACCATTAGAGTTTACAACAACATTTATGATTATTACAAATAGGGATTTTAATATTAACGCGGGGTATTCATCGAAAATTGTTTTTTTTTGCTTTTACTGTTTTGTCTCTGTCCAAGCTGTAAACTCTTCCTAAGTTAGAAAATGTTGGGTACCGTTACAGGTAATGAAGGTGGCTATGTTTCTTACCGCAAATATAAGATGTTTAAAATAGTCAGTAACTAACTCTACTTAACTGGTTCAGTAAGTTGAAATAAATGTTACAGAGGGCAGCTATTTATATTTATGTGTAGTGTGAACCCTTGAATGATGGCGTGCCTGTTTTCTTGCATTGCAGTGAAATACTGAAGTAGGTTTGTTATGTTTTGTTTCTGTACTTAAATGGGAAATGCTTTAGTGACACTTGGGTGGTACAAAGCTCTCTCCCTCCAGCTTGCCTTGGCTTGGCTGTGATGTTTTGCCACGCTAACTGTAGGGCGACTGATGGACCTGCTGGCAGTGGCGTGCAAGCTATTGTTTCTGCTGAACACCTACTTCATAAACTAACTTGTTTTGCTTTTGAGATATTATCCATTTTTATTTCTATCAGTGACACATCTTAAATGTCTGATATTTTAATAGATCTCACTGTCAACACTTTTAACCATGTTCTGAAGGAACAACTGCAAAAAGAATCATTCAAATGAAAGTGCACAGAAAGTGAAATATGGAAGTCTTGATATTGATCTTATATATATATATATATATATATATATATATATATATGTGTGTGTGTGTGTGTCAAAATATTAGGTAATGATGTCCCAAAACGTAGTCAATTAACGGGTGAAAATTTTAGATTAAAAAAAATAAAAAACAGAAATAAGCAGACAAAATTTGAAACTGTATAGGCACAGTCAAACGCGGAAAGAAGTATAGCGCGTTATCTTTTTCCTTCCTTAATGTTGAAAAGATATAACTTCAGATTCAGATATTCGGAACCTTATTTTCGATGACTAAACATATCTGTGCGCACTCAACCTATTTCGAATCTCCAAGCATGTTCAGTAGTTTTTAAGTTAAACATAATTCACGACTGGTTTCAGAAAACTAATAATGGAATATACAGTTTAAGTCCGAATTTAATACCCACTGGAAATATGTTGCTGAGAGCTTTTTGGAATCAATGGAAGAGTATTTGAGTTGAACGAGGTCTTCGAATCTTCTAAAGCTTAAACTGGAGCGGAATTTAATAAAAACGCCGGATTTTGATTTCCATTTGTAGCAAGACAATGCCTGGCTTCATATTGCTAATCAGACTTACTGCAAAATGATAAATTGCCACTGCATCCACCGCACTCGAGACCTGTTATCTACAAGCCCTCGACTCTCGAGGACCTGGGCATAACAATGCATCACATTAAGATGTAACGAAGGCGAAGCATGGACTGGCGCTTACACAGAGAAGAGTGTGTTTTCCCCGACCTTCTGTTAAACTACTTTAGTGATTATTTTCTAAAAACTTTCTTTGCTTTACGATCCTAATTTGTGCAGCCTGCAATAAACATGAAAATGTTGATTTTAATTGTTACAATTTACCTTATTCTTACATGCTGACTGCCTAGCATTCACGTCACACAAGAGGAAAGGTTTTTTTATGTAACTTCTGCAATCTTGCACTGTGCATCAGACCATAAGATAATTGTATCACAAAAACGCCTTGAGTCGTTATATTGTATGTTGTGATAAATGTTCAGTATTAATTGCTGTTTTTAACCGAGCTGGAAGTTGTGTTTAAATGCAACTACTTTAGTCATTTAAGTAGATTCGAATGGTATAAAAACAATAATATAAACTATATTCGTTCTACAACAAATTTAGTTAATCGGTAACATAAATACATAGGCAATATTTTTATATATAGATTAGGTCTGGTACTTTTAGCTCATTTGGTAATGAAAATCATTTCTCCCCAGCTTTTGAAAGCATAACAGAAAAGAAAACGAGTCAGCGGTCACTAAAATATATATAAAAAACATAAATTTTGGATAAAATATAACAAACCATTTCTCTGGCCCATTTTTATAAAGTTAATTTAATAGATTGAAAAAAAGCAACTTATGGAACTTATGAAAAGCAACTTTTTCCTGTTATTTGAGTTTGGAAGGATATTGTTTTGGTGTTAAAGTGTTTTAATTATTTTATTAATTATGAAGTTATTTTATTAAAAGTGATTAATTAATTATTTTTATATTTATTTTAAAGTTTTATTCTTGCTTATTATTTGTTTGCTTTAACTTTAATTTTTATGTAATTTTTTGAAAAAAATCTTTATGGTACAGTTAATCTTTCAGTATTAGCTTTATTTCGATTAGCAACTATGTTTAAACACAAACGCCTGGATAGAGATGCAAAGCAACGGACATATTGGGTAACAAGATGAAAAGTTATACGACAGTTTTTGTATTTGTAAACTGGAAATGAATTAGATAAAAAATGAACAAAAGCAGCAATGACTGAAAGAAGAACTAAACTTATAGTGAGAACCTAATGCACAAAACAATCATCTAATTCCTCCTATAGTACACTGGAGAACATTAACTCCTAAGAGTGAAAGGCAACCGTCACAGAGACCACCAAGTTAGCATAACCACCTCCTTAGCAATTCTTAATCTCGACTTTCCAAACCGGCTTCTATACTTTTCGAACTATATATTTGTCTCGCAATGTAGGAAAGAGAAATGATGCTTGTATACGTCTAAAAAATTGAGTCATATTAGATCTAAATTAACTCAAGTTCTACCTGCGAACGAATATCTGCCATACATGGGAGTGCATAGAAGCGACACTGTCTGAGATGTTAAATCAAAGGAAACTATTGTTAATGAAGTGCTTATAATCTAAATATACCCAACAAAGCACATTTGAAGACGCATTAATGATACCTGTAATTGCAAGATATGGGATTTATACTAGGAAAATGAAACGGTGAATTTCAATTCATTTAACGATCATAACACAGGCCATAGGCTGGTAAATACCTAGCAATAATCTGAAAAGAAAATTCAAGGAACACATTGGCATTTCTACTACAATGAGTTCAAAATCTTAAAAGAACTAAATTAAAGAGCATCATATAAAGCTAACATCACCTGAAGTTTCCAAGTCATATGTAACATTCAGACACAATGAAAAAGTGCTGGTTTTTTATACTTCCTAAAACATAAGAAAGGCTTATTCTGGAAGATGAAAGCATTATATTTCTTAATTTAATATAAGGGCTGGAAACTATTGATCGTATAATTTTTCACTTCGCTACCCAATATGTCTGCACATCCGTAGCTAAAGCCTTTTTTTTTTAATGTTTGAGAAGGAGCGCCCTACTCAACATTATAGTATGGCTTGTTCTGATTTCTCTTACTAATTTCCTAATTGTCCATCAAAGCCCCGCCCACAGCAGTGATTAAACCAAATCATCGTAATATGCTTCAAAGACTAGATGACCTAAACGTGGTTCATTTTCCACTCTATTACATCCTTATCGAAAGCCTGGTACCCCACGGGCCACCGTTCGATATGACAAGGTTTCATTCTCGAAGACCTGCATAAAACTTCCTCACGACTGTAACATATGCCACTTCAATTTTATCAATATACACTGCCCACGTTTAGAAAACATCACTTTAGGGCGGTCCAAATTTACACATTACTCAATAGCTTCGCATTCGTCTGTCTACAGACTAATGACGCTGAGTGTATTGAACAGCTCTAAACATGCTGATAAGAACAACTCTCTCGTATGTTCATTAACATGTGACGACAATGTTGTCACTGTTTTCTTTCCAGCCCTTCGGATCATTAATTGCCCCATGCCTATTGAGAATGTATACGTGTTGCTTAATGGAAATATTCAGTAAGTTATTGTCATTGGTTTTCGATAATTTTATGTAAATTCATTGTAAATATTGGAAAACATTCCAATTTGCACTGTAATAAATTACTAGCTGTTTTATACGACATTTCATTTTGGGACGCTATCATTAAAAGATTATATTCTCTTGCAAATGTAGCTGAAGAAAATAGTGCATAATAATATAAAATTTAAACACTATAAAACAATACACAAAAATCGAAAATTTAAACGTTTTAAATGGAATTTCAATGAACTTGTTTCAATGTTTATTACTCGATGCAACAATATATTATATGAAAGTAAAAAACAATAAGATTGAGGAATTTGTCATGTTAAATGATGAACAGGAAAATATGCTTATTATTTCTTCTCCTGAAAATGTTATCCTTTTTTGCAATACCTTTCTTAGAGCGAAAGACTTGTCCTATGGCATTTATTGATGGAAGTGCAATCGTTTTAAAAACTCAGAGCAATTCTTCTTCGCATGCCCCCACCTTCTTTATGTCTGCCAAAGGATCTTTTTCGTAGAGCAGCACATGAAATGTTCAAATGAGATGTTATTGCAGATCTCACGCTGAATCATTACTTTGTGTAATTTTCATCCAGGATAATTTCATAATTAAAGCATTCTAAATGTCACGCCATTTTGCTCCATCTTGCCCAGAAATGTGATAGGCGAACGGATACAAGCGTAGTATTATCGCTGATTCCGATTAGTACGACTGTAATTTGCATCATCACTTATACTGATGATTCTGTTTTTCTATTACTGAAGTTTTTACAGGGTTTTATTCCACTACGCAATCGAAAATTGATTTTGCCGACGGGAAATTACTGCGTAACGACCTTGCTATATGCCGAAGGAAATCGTGTCGCGCGGTGGGAGCTTATATGGCGTATTTTTCGCTTCTTTTGTTATTTAGTATTAGTATAAATAGTAAGTAATAATATTGTACTCACTATAATAGCAGATGCTGGAAGTGTCTGTCCTCCGCTATAAGATATGAATGAATTCTTTTGAAAAGATTTTGGGACACTCGCCGCAATTCTTCCTCCCGAATATTATAAACTGCCTCTAGAGTAATTTGTTTCTATGCCTCCAAGGATTTTATCTCAGGTGTAACAGTACGTTTATTTGGATGACGATGCAAAACCTGAGTGCCGACAGATATACCAAATACCGCCTGTGGTGCCTCAACAGTAAAAACGGGCGTTAAACACCATTAAAAAAAAGATTTACCAAATTACTGTGCTACTCGTCTAATCGACAGTCTATTTTGTCAAACTTCTGCTCTGTTAACATAGTGTTTTTGATCTCTGCTTCTTGTCAATGAAAACTAATTTTGTTTTCTCATCTGAAAACTGTACCTCCTGTTGGAGATGTTACTCCTGGAAATTTAGAATGAAATTCTCTCCTATGGCCTTTTTTGCATATAACAATCATAAATAAACATTATTTGTTCTAGCATACACCTCACTCCAGTCTTATCGGGTATCGCGTGTTAGTCTACTTAGTGTATGCGCGTACTGGAATGGAGAAGCAGTGCACGTAGCTGTGGGACAGGCGGTCAGTATTTCCTTTAATACGAGCAACATAAAGAGATTACAGGCTAACCACCTGAAGTTTTATTTTAAAACGCTTATGATTACATCATTCTTAAGTTTCTGCTCATCTCTTTGACACAACTTCCAGGAGAAAGTGCAGCGTTGCTCATGTGACGATGGAAATGCCAATAAAAAGTTGCAATTAGCACTGGGACTATAATTTATTTGCCAAATGGAAGCAAGTACCCCGCCACTGTTAGAGCGGCGGCTTGTCCGCACCACTACAATAAAGGTGAAGAGAACAAACGAATGAAGGACTGGAAGGAAAGAAAAGCGAAAACGAAAGAGAGCATCGTGGTTGGTGTTGATGGGAAAGTCATTAGTTGTTAGCGAGCCTGGCCTAGTGGGGGTTGAGGTCCAGAGCTGTTGCCCTTGATGTCTTTTCGCAGATCGATCCCTGTCTTGCCACCCTCTGCCACCGAACACCGTAAATCCATATAGCGCAGAGCTACAGGCGCCAGGGCAGGCACAATCAGAAATTGCTGTGTTTCTCCCAGATTCTCCAACTCTTCCCCTTTTTGACTACAGTTAAGTTCATGTTTTGAAGATGCATCTAAATCTGTTCAGGTCTGTTACATTTATGCTTTTTTTTAGATTAATTAAATTAAATTCATTTCTTTTAGAAAAATATAGCAAAACTATTTCCTACTTTTTCTTTAAAGACTTGTCAAGTAATTTTTTTTTGAGTAGTATTTAACGCCCGTTTTTACTACTGAGGCACCACAGGCGGTGACACTGATGATACATGAGATGAAATGATAAATTGGGAAAGGATTTTTTTTAAGGAAGGAAAAGTTCCAGGCCTAAGTTTAGGGTACGTCCCCGGCATTTACCATTTATGAGGACTGGGGAAAACCTGGAAAAAACCTCAGTCAGGGAGGACGGTCCTGACGGAACTCGAACCCTAGATCTCCCGCTCACAAGTCCGCGCCTTAACGGCCTCGGCCACCCGTGGCGGTGCCAGGTGATTTGATTACAATATATTGGCCCTGTGTAAGGGGTAAAGATCATCTCTTAAATATTAAATGTGGATTTTTCTCAAAACTGCATTTTCCTGCCCTTATCGAAATTCAAAAAACTCCTCGCAGCGCTAAATTTCACCACTCAACTTGAAAATTTCACCAGAGGCTGTTGATACTAAATGAATAAAGTAACTGCAAGAAGAATTAAATGGATAAAGAAAAACATGTTTGATCATGTAATAATCCATTCATATTAAAAATTACCACAGAATTCAACAAGGTAAGAGCGTGGTTTTTTTCTAAAATAATTCTTTGTGCAAATAAAAATTATACAAAAAGTTTTTTTTCTAATATCTGTTTTGTATTTTTTATTTTAAAGTAGGAGCTTACTTTTTATTCATTTGATAATTATATTGTAAGTCTATATACTCAATAATCTGGACTGAATGATGTTATGAAAAGGTAACAGCCTTGCTATGATGTGGTTGTATTAGGCTGGTTTCTAGGGAGTGGTTGTGAATCAGAATTCAAATAAGCTCGTCTTATGAAAGACCTGGAGTTTCCATTTGCGATTATTGTTAACTTTTCCTAATCCGATAATGGTCGTTGGGTTATATTATGTATCCATTTAAAACATTCTGACTGGATTACCGATTATGTGTAATTTAAGTCGTTTTAATAATCCATAATCCATATTCAATTAGTTTGATGCCGTAATCAAATGTTTTGTTTACAATAGAGTCAAGAAATTGGCTTGTTAAAACAATATGCATTGACTTTAACGCTTATAAGCAAACATATTTCAGTAATCCCCCCTCCCGTATACTTCTACTTACACAGGTAGACCGCCACTGGTGGCCAAGGTCATTAAGACACGGTCTGGGTTCGAATACCGCCAGGATCGTTCTCCCTAACTGAGTTTTTTCCAGGTTTTCCTTAGTCCTCATCACTGGCAAATGCCGGGGAGGACCCTAAACTTAGGCCTGGAACGATTACTTCCTTAAAAATAAATCCTTTCCCCATATATCATTTCATGTCATGTATCATCAGTGTCCATCGCCCGTGGTGCTTCAGTAGTAACGGGCTTTAAACACTGTTCATTCATTTCATACACAGGTAGATTAAGAGAACGTAATTCAGCGATTTAATTTAACAGTTTATGACTCTAAATTTATATTTTAACATTTCTGTATTGTAATTTTATTCACTCTCTGTAAATTGATATTTATAGATACTTAAGTAAGCATTCTTAGCCCCCTCTATCCTCCCGTAAGCCCAAAAGTCTACTAAAAAGATACAAACAGAACAAAATGCCCACTGCCATCTTGGTGGAAATGACAAGGCAATAGAAGACGACAAATTATTGCTAATGGAAACGCGCAGACATTTATTATGAAATTGAGCTTAAAATGCTAACCTAAAATGGAAAAAAAAAAAAAAAAAAAAAAAAAAAAAAAAAAAAAAAAACTGACAAAATCAAATCCTGAAATTAAATATGCTTACCATTTTTTTTTTTTTACTTGGTTTATTTATGGACACTATTTAACATCTCAGGTCATCAGCGTCCCATTCATTTCAGGGCGTGAAATGGCCGACAAATTTTGCTCAGAGGCCTCTTCTTTAAGGCTTGAGGTTCTTTTTCATGCCGTAAAGTACGACACGGGACCCACAGCTTTACTTCCCTTCCGAAGGAAGCCATACTTAGGATTTTTACGCCTGAAAAAAATTCATCGATCCTGGCCGGGTTCGAACCCGCAATCTTGGGTTTAGAAGACAAGTATGGTTACCTTACACCACCAGGATCGACCTTTATATGCGAACCTGAACAGTTGACAGCATTCTACAGCCAGCACTCTTTAAACCTGTAGTCACATCTAGGTATTGTGTTGGTGTCTAGACTTCGTTCCCTAGGGTTTAGATAGTAATGTTTGGCATGGTATTATAATAGAATTATATAAAGTCATTGAAACTGGGAATGTTTCAAATATCCTTTATTATTATTATTATTATTATTATTATTATTATTATTATTATTATTATTATTATTAGTAGTAGTAGTAGTAGTAGTAGTAGTAGTAGTAATAGTAGTAGTAGTATTGGTAGCAGTAGTAATAGTAGTAGTAGTAGTAGTAATAGTAGTTGTAGTAAAGTAGTAGTAATACCAGTAGTAGTAATAGTAGTAATAGTAGTAGTAGTAGTAGTAATAGTAGTAGTAGTAATAGTAGTAGTAATAGTAGTAGTAGCAGTAGTAGTAGTAATAGCAGTAGTAGTAGTAGTAGTAGTAGTAGTAATAGTAGTAGTAGTAGTAATAGTAGTAGTAGTAGTAGTAGTGGTAGTAATAGTAGTAGTAGTAGTAGTGGTAGTAATAGTAGTAGTAGTAGTAATAGTAGTAGTAGTAATAGTAGTAGTAGTAATAGTAGTAGTAGTAGTAGTAATAGTAGTAGTAGTAATAGTAGTAGTAGTAGTAATAGTAGTAGTAGTAGTAATAGTAGTAGTAGTAATAGTAATAGTAGTAGTAGTAATAGTAGTAGTAGTAGTAGTAATAGTAGTAGTAGTAATAGTAGTAGTAGTAGTAATAGTAGTAGTAGTAATAGTAGTAGTAGTAGTAATAGTAGTAGTAGTAATAGTAGTAGTAGTAGTAGTAATAGTAGTAGTAGTAATAGTAGTAGTAGTAGTAATAGTAGTAGTAGTAATAGTAGTAGTAGTAATAGTAGTAGTAGTAGTAATAATAGTAGTAGTAGTAATAGTAGTAGTAGTAATAGTAGTAGTAGTAATAGTAGTAGTAGTAATAGTAGTAGTAGTAATAGTAGTAGTCGTAGTAGTTGTAGTAGTAGTAATAGTAGTAGTAGTAGTAATAGTAGTAGTAGTAATAGTAGTAGTAATAGTAGTAGTAGTAGTAATAGTAGTAGTTGTAGTAGTAGTAATAGTAGTAGTAGTAGTAATAGTAGTAGTAATAGTAGTAGTAGTAATAGTAGTAGTAGTTGTAGTAATAGTAGTAGTAGTAATAGTAGTAGTAGTAGTAGTAGTAGTAGTAGTAGTAATAGTAGTAGTAGTAGTAGTAATAGTAGTAGTAATAGTAGTAGTAGTAATAGTAGTAGTAGTACTAGTAGTAATAGTAGTAGTAATAGTAGTAGTAGTAATAGTAGTAGTAGTAGTAATAGTAGTAGTAGTAATAGTAGTAGTAGTAATAGTAGTAGTAGCAGTAGTAATAGTAGTGGTAGTAATAGTAGTAGTAGTAGTAGTAGTAGTAGCAGTAGCAGTAGTAATAGTAGTAGTAGTAATAGTAGTAGTAGTAGTAGTAGTAGTAATAGTAGTAGTAGTAGTAATAGTAATAGTAGTAATAGTAGTAGTAGCAGTAGTAATAGTAGTGGTAGTAGTAGTAGTAGTAGTAGTAGCAGTAGCAGTAGTAATAGTAGTAGTAGTAATAGTAGTAGTAGTAATACTAGTAGTAATAGTAGTAGTAGTAATAGTAGTAGTAGTAGTAGTAATAGTAGTGGTAGTAATAGTAGTAGTAGTAGTAATAGTAGCAGTAGTAATAGTAGTAGTAGTAATAGTAGTAGTAGTAGTACTAGTAGTAATAGTAGTAGTAGTAGTAGTAGTAGTAATAGTAGTAGTAGCAGTAGTAATAGTAGTAGTAGTAATAGTAGTAGTAGCAGTAGTAATAGTAGTAGTAGTAATAGTAGTAGTAGCAGTAGTAGTAGTAGTAATAGTAGTAGTAGCAGTAGTAGTAGTAGTGGTAGTAATAGTAGCGGTAGTAGTAGCAGTAGTAGTAGTAGTAATAGTAGTAGTAGCAGTAGTAGTAGTAGTAATAGTAGTAGTAGCAGTAGTAGTAGTAGTAGTAATAGTAGTAGTAGCAGTAGTAGTAGTAGTAATAGTAGTAGTAGCAGTAGTAGTAGTAGTAATAGTAGTAGTAGCAGTAGTAGTGGTAGTAATAGTAGCGGTAGTAATAGTAGTAGTAGCAGTAGTAGTAGTAGTAATAGTAGTAGTAGCAGTAGTAGTAGTAGTAATAGTAGTAGTAGCAGTAGTAGTAGTAGTAATAGTAGTAGTAGCAGTAGTAGTAGTGGTAGTAATAGTAGTAGTAGTAGTAGTAGTAATAGTAGTGGTAGTAATAGTAGTAGTAGCAGTAGTAGTAGTAGTAATAGTAGTAGTAGTGGTAGTAATAGTAGTAGTAGTAATAGTAGTAGTAGTAATAGTAGTAGTAATAGTAGTGGTAGTAATAGTAGTAGTAGCAGTAGTAGTAGTAGTAGTAATAGTAGTAGTAGCAGTAGTAGTAGTGGTAGTAATAGTAGTAGTAGTAGTAGTAGTAGTAGTAGTAATAGTAGTAGTAGTGGTAGTAATAGTAGTAGTAGTAATAGTAGTAGTAGTAATAGTAGTGGTAGTAATAGTAGTAGTAGCAGTAGTAGTAGTAGTAATAGTAGTAGTAGCAGTAGTAGTAGTGGTAGTAATAGTAGTAGTAGCAGTAGTAGTAGTGGTAGTAATAGTAGTAGAAGTATAGAATTGTATCGTAAGAGATTTTTTTTTTTTTTAATTTCTGGTTGCGAAAACCTGCTTCTCACTATGAAACAGTAATCGTCTGGTTGTTAATCTAATTCTCGTTTTATTTATGTACTGAAAAATATTGAGATACTCTTACTTTGATCGTACTTAATATGTTCTTTTCTCTTCTTGCAGTAGCTTTCCACAGGCTATGTCGCATTCACTTATTATTCCTTCTTTAACGCAAATATTGTTTCGGAGTTATTTCTCGTCTTTCAAACGTTCATATTTAGAGACTGCGTAACAAACACATGGGGGGTGAAAGGTTGGTGAGGATAAAAAAGTCCAGTTAGAAAAAGTGATAAAACTTGAGACAATGTCCGGCTTTAAGAGCGCTAGCAACAGCGAGGTTCTTTGTGAAGCGGGGTCTCCTGTGAACTCTGACCGTGTAAATGCTAACTCATTTGTCCTGCAGCAATCCAATCAGCTAAGTCACGGGCCTGCCACACACTGAAGATGATTACTACATTTTTCTTTTTATCTGACGTTGTTGTTGCTGTCACTTTTTGTAATGGGAAGGAAAAAGAAGAGTTTCCGCTGGCGAAGATGGTCTGCCATTTGTCAATACAAGCCGGTCGCACTGCCCTACAATATTTCAAATCACTGCAGCACAAATGTAATGAACTAGCATACAGTAACTGCCCGGATGTTTTCTGCATGTTCCATCATCAGAAGGTGGGATCTTTGACAGAGATCTCAAATATTGACCATATTTGAGCTAAATTAATAAGTTGAGCTTAAAGAAGATATCACTGAACAAATACCCGGAATTACAGATATTGTTTAAAGTACATATCAAGGAAAATTTACAGAAGTATTATAGCATTTTCCTCAGACACGCTAGAGTAGCTCGGATGGTGGATGGTCTGAGGAGGGGGAGAGTATTTTCGGTACTTGAATCTTGGCCTAGCTGTGAAGCTGACACGTTGTGCTTACGCCTCCAATGGATGCACCTTCGGGAGGAAGGGATTAAGCGAGGGAGACATCGAGCGGCGATTGCGCGGAAGCAGATGGGGTCCCCAATATATTTTCAGATAGAACAATCCGGTGCCCCTAAGTTTTTCGGTAATGGAAGATCTGCTTCCATTTCAGGCACTCAGGTGAAATGAAATGAAATGAGAGAGCAGCAAATTCATGGACTGTAAATAAATATCCTTATCAAAACATTCGCCCTAACGACATGGAGAGATCACATGAAATTTTTCTTTACTTGTATCGTAATTGTTTCTATGGAATTTTCTCCACAAAAGTTATTTCTGCTTAAAGGTTGGAGTTACAGCGGATTTTGTAATTGGTTGATTGTAGCAAGTGGTAGTATTTTTTTCGTTCTGCATTCCTTCCCAATATATTTTCGAGCTATTAATGAGTTAGTCGCGGGCTGCCTAGCGGAGAACACCTTTGAGCTTCTGGTTGGGATACCATTCATTTCAGTGCGTGCAATGGCCGATAAATTTTTCCTTAGAGGACTCTTCTTTCAGGCTTGAGGCTCTTTTACGTGCCGTAAATCTACGAAAAGGGACCCTTGGCTTTAATTCCCTTATGAAGGAAGCAATACTAATTTTTTTACGCCAGAAAAAAATACTCGGGATTGGACCCATGATCTTGAGTCCATGAGGAATGGATTAAGCTTACTGTTAATACACTGCATGTAGATTTTTTTGAGGAGGAGGTGCCAACTTTCACACATACCACTAATGAACCAGGTGTTTATTTGCTTAAGGAATACTTTTGTCAAATGGTTTATATCATGAAATTTGTTCGTTTAAATTGTTTTTAAAGTAGGTATCTTTTAAGAAAGTAAAAGAGAAATTCTTTTCATTAAGGATAAAATTATTACATTTTCTATGATGTATTATTTGGAATTGGAGTATTGTTAGTATCGTTTTATTTTGTTATTTGGGGGGGGGGTTGAAGAAAATCAAACTTGGGATTCTTCTTTCTAGTTTCGGGCGAAATCCTTGAAAATTCCTTTAATGTACGTCTTCAATCGGGATATTGTGCTTTAGCAAAGTAAATAGTACTTTTTTTTTGTAAAATTATGAACAGTTCCTTTGGCATACGTTCTACGTTGAATTATTATTATTATTATTATTATTATTATTATTATTATTATTATTGTTATTATTAATAATAATATTTGGGATTTATTTGTTTCGTAGTAACTTTTTATAAGCTAAATTTCATTTGCAATATCATTGTGTTTTGCACTGAGGGAAATTACAATATGCACTTATTCGTTTTTATTCCTAGGCCTAAAAAAATTAACTTTTGAAGAAATGAATATATTAAGTTGTTTATTTATTGAAGAGCATTGTATTAGAAATTGACTCTTCTTCTCCAGCGATTTTCTGTACCATTAGCAAATCCTGGAGCCACGAGTAGCTGACTGAGATCGTTAAGATATGGGCACGTAAACAGGAGGTCTGGGGATCGATTACGGCCAGAACCATTTTTCCTGATTGAGGCATTTTTTCAGGTTTTCCTCAATCCACATAAATGGCAAATGCCAGGGAGATGCTCTAAACTTAGGTCTGTAGAGATTTCTTTCTCGAAAAAATCCTTTCCCAATTCATTATTTCATTTATGTACCACCAGTGTAGTGTCCGTCGCCTGTAGTGTAGCTGGGCATTAAAAATCAAAACAAACAAAAAAAAAAAAAAAATACTGGGGTGTCATTATAAGGGTTGTTTTTTGAAGCTGAAAGTATTAATGCTGTGAGGGTGGCAATAATGCAAAGATGTTGCAGCAATATAACAATATCAAGTGTAAGTGCGGGGCGAGAAACTCGCTTGAAGGTCACTTTGACGCTTGATCTGTGCTTTACGACTACAGTGGAGACCAAGAAATGGCAACATCACCTTCAGAGAGTTTCCCAATCCTGACCTAAAATGTCATGCAAATAAAATCCTGTTGATAAACAAAGTACCAAAGTGGAAGTAACGTTTGGTACCTGTAAATATTATTAATATAACCTTGGCATTAAACAATTAACATAATTGATTTATGATTATATATTATTGGAAATTTAAATGCGCCAATAACTACTACTGTGAATATATATTTGATTTTTTTTAATAGTGTTTAACGTACGTTTTTGCTAATGGTATTTGAATGTAAGACTGTCCTGTAATAGTCTTTAGAGTTCCAGTTTATTGGTTATACTTGCAAAAGATAAGAGTGAAAGTCATACTGCTGCAAAGATTGTCGTCTTCTTCATGAACTAGAAGATGATGCTTTCATTTGAGCAAACCCTAAACATAAACCTTTGTCTTGAAGTTGTACAAGGAAATGTATCAATGCATAAAACTAAGATCCTCTATGCCGCTCCATTGCATGAGATGAGTTTACTATTGTGCTTATCACGAAGATTTTAGCTACTATGAGTGCTCTTTAATGATGATCATAATTTTTTGATAACGCGATTTACTCATGTGCATAATTATAATGATATTTCTCAAGTAATCCTCATTGGAGAGATTGTATCTGTCTCAGCGTTTCTGCCAGTCTTCAGACATGCCGGAAACCATTTTTTCACAGGTTGTTTACAATCCCTAGCCTTCACCACCTGATAAAAATGCCTGCCACGAAGGCGTTTTTCGATTTGCGGAAAAGAAAAAAGTGACACAGGGCTATTTCTCATTGATTTTTGTGAGATATTCAGCAACAATATTGCGATGTGAGGCGGACCTTAGTAAAGTGCCCAGGTTGTTGCCCGGAAATGTCTTTGCCTTGCATAGTTTTCAGGACATCTCTGTAGCATTTCCCAGTTACAGTTGTGTGTACAGGTACGAAATGTGGGTAAGCAATTCCTCGAATACAGAAAAATGAGGTGGTTATAACTTTCCCAGCGAAGTAGCCACATTTTGCATGTTTATATGAACAAGTGTGTTGCTGACCACACACAGTCTCAGGATCGAAATGATGTAGCCACGTTTCATCAGCAGTGATTACCTCTGAAAGAAATTCTGCCTCTTCTTGTAAAAGCATCTTCAACTGTATGCAAATTTTATGCATCTCCCCACTTTTTCGAGAATTACTTGCCTTAGTACCCACCGAGCACAAACACTTCTCACGTGCAACTTTTCAGTTACTAATATATGGATGACACACAGTGAAATTTTTAGAAATCTGAAATTGTTTTCAGTGTTTTACAGCTATCCTCTCTCATAATGGCAACGGCGCAAACTGGAGCGTCGGGTCCACTTTCCTTTGAAATTTTTTTAGTAGTGTTTAACGCCCATTTTTACTCTTGAGGCGCCACAGGTGATGGCTACTGATGATACAAGAGATGAAATGATAATTGGGAAAGGCTCTTTTTTAAGGAAGGAAGCGTTCCAGGCGCAAGTTTAGGGTACCTCCCCGGCATTTGTCAGTTATGAGGACTGGGGAAAACCTGGAGAAACCCCAGTCAGGGAGGACGGTCCTGGCGGGATTCGAACCACAGACCTCCCGCTCACGAGTCCGCGTCTTAACGATCTCGGCCACCAATGGCGGTACCTTTGAAAGTGCTTGTCTCTACTTTTTAAACATTTTTAAACCATCTTGATATAGCTTGATATAGGGAAGAACAAATGGTCTATAAGCCTGTAATATTGCATAGTCTTCGGCTGAAGATTAGTTGAGACGAAAGCAGAATTGTTCGTCGCGTGTCATCTCAGGCGAAACTGAATATGACTCAAGTAGTACCACATTACGCATAAAGCTAACAAAATATTGTAACGTTAAACTCTAGTGCGAGAAATTATGTCTGTAAAAATTATGATTTTTCAGTATTGAATAGCCCTCGTACATATATTTCTACCTCACGAAGGTGTATCACTGTGTATTATGCAGCAAATGAAAGAAAGGTTCAGAAATTAAATGATGGAATTACAGCTTTCAGCTATGGCAACGATGTCCTTACTCTTAAAGGCTAGTTAGTCTTATGATTCTTCAAATTCAACACAGTTGATCCTGGTCCTGATGGTGTAGTAGTAACATACATACTTGCCTCGTAGACCCAAGATCGCGAGTTCAATCCCGGCCAGGGTCAATGGATTTTTTCGGACGTAAAAATCCTAAATATGGTTTCCTTCGGAAAGGAAGTAAAGCCTTGGGTCCAGTGTCGTAGATTTTCGGTACTGAAAAGAACCTCAAGCCTGAAAGAAGACACCTCTGAGCAAAATTTGTCAGCCGTTTCACTCTCTGAATTGAGTGGGAAGCTGATGACCTGAAATGTGAAAGAGCGTCCGTAAATAGACCACAAACACACACACACACACACACACACACTCACTCACTCACATATAAATCAACATACACCAACTGACTGCAAATGAAAAAATAAATTTAACTCTCCCTCTGGGCTATCGAATGATGATGAAAATGAGAATGAAGGGGCAGACTGAACCGGAGTCGACCTGGATTGTGTTGCGGCCATGCCTATTCTTTTGGATTTTTATGCTGCATAAAATGAAGGATATAAGATGCTTGTGTAATGTTTCTATTTCTTTTTGGAATCCCCTTCAATTACTCTTTTGAGGTTAGTGATGAAATGACAACTAAATCAAAATCAGTCTGCTCATGTTGTAGTCCGATCTGTTCGCTTGGGCTTTGACCGCTGATGTTTGTGATGTAGTTCATGGGAGGCTGGTTGGAAGGTGGCGTCCTCTCATTTGGTAAGGAGATTTTGTTAGAGGTAAGACGTTTAAGAAATACTAATAAATAATAACAAGTGTAAGAATTGTATTGGTGATATTTTGGATCAATTTCACGGTTGACCAAAATCGCTTAGCCATAAAGACAAATGGCAAGTTGTTCTTGTTGTTTTATTTGCATTTTTTCCCTTCAGCATTAGCTCTTATAGAATCGTTTAAAATTAAGAGAAAATAGATGTTATATAGCATAGGAAGAGAGTTATAAAACTAAAGCCAACTGTCATCAAAACCATGAAAGTCATGATGTACAGATAGGTTTGGTTTTGCTTCTTTTGTTCACGAACGCTCTTTAACATCTCAGGTCATCAGCGTCCCGTTCAATTCAGGGCGTGAAATGACCGACAACTTTTGCTCAGAGGCCTCTTCTTTCAGGTTTGAGGTTCTTTTTCGTGCCGTAAATGTACCACACGAGACGCATGGCTTACTTCTCTTCCGAAGGAAACCATACTTAGGATTTTTACGCCCGAAAAAATCCATCGGTCATGGCCGGGTTCGAACCCGCGATCTTGGGTTTAGAAGGCAAGTATGGTTACCACTGCACCATCAGGACAGACATACAGGAAGGTGATATCGCTAAGACTACCTTGTGGGTAATAGGTGGCTGATTTAGAATTCAACATTTTTTGTAATTTAAACGTGTTTTTCGACTATATATCTCAAGATTTATAACTGAATAATTTGAACTGGTGTTGTAACATTTATCGAAGGACGCTCCCAGTAATGGTGTTCAAGCAACTTCCTCCCTTTTTATAATTTTTACAAAAATATCGTCCGCTTTCAGAGTTGGAGTTCAAATTGGGATAACGCCCGGGGCACTCGGCAAAGCTGGGTTGAAAGTATGAGGATTTATTTTCGTTCGCTTCATTTCCAGTGAATGTCGTATGAGTCACCTATTTCTTACTTTGTCCCTGTTTATAATGATCGTAATCATAATGAGTAAAATATCACAATATCAGCAATATCTGTATTACACATAGACGAAAAAGTAAATCTACCAAGCAATGGAAATAAACTGCAACTAGAAGGAATTTACATGTAGTTAAGAGAAATTTAATAAGCGAAGAGACCAGGCCGGGATTAAATCTGTGCCCTATTTCACCGTTGATTCGTTCGCTACCACTGAAATAACAGCATGCACGCAAAGTGCTAAGTAATACAATTCTTACTGGCGCTGTGCTAAATTGGACTTAACACAAATTCAGGTTTCAAGTGTCGAATCATGTTTTGTCTTAAATACTTTGTAAAAAGTAACTTATAGTACTGAAGCATTCAGAATCCTTAAACGACACTCACATTGAAGTATACAAACACATATTCATGGCAGCTATTATTGGCATCTACTGCTCTTACAAACACTTAAGAACTTTACTACAAAAGGAAACGCGGGTAAAGATTTCTAACATCTGGCCTTTATCTTGAAAAAGAGTGACGAAGAGGAGAGGAGAAGGGAGGCATGAGGTGGAGGAAAAGTTCTCCGAAGCGTGTCTTGTTCCGGTTTAGGGCATCAGATGCCATCATCCGGACATGGCTACCAACAAAGACATTAATTGACTGAAAGTGACAGCGGACTTGCGGCTTCGGTCACATTGACAAATTGAGCTGAAGCAGAGAGAAACAATGGCTGGAAGGGAGCGACCTTGTGAAGTTTTCAGATGATCTTTACCTAATTCCAAGAAAGTATTAAAACTCTCACACAGTAATCTTTAAGGTCAAAGAATGCTGGTTTTAAGCAACAACTTTACGGCTTGGTAAATGTCATAGTTGTAATAATGCTTATCAGATCTACCCGCAATTATTACCTTGGTTATGTACGTAAGAAAATATTTAGTGTATGATCTGGCCTCGTTTTTATTTCTATGACTTTTCAATCGCATTTTAGTTTCACGGCATGAAGGAAAAGCCTAACGAAAGCATGTTCGTGCAGCTCCGATACATATTCTCTATCCAAACAGATTTTTTTTACGTTCCTCACAACAACGAAGGTCTAAAGAGAAGGCGAATGGATGTTTTTATGAAATGATTGCATGACTAAAACGCTTAAAATTATTTGTCATTCACCTTTTCAGAATAAGGAAAAATGCCGGAGGAAAAACAACTGACTTTACGGGTTTCAAACTCGGGATCTCTGGATTTGCAGCTAGACGCATTGGCCACAAGACCACAAGACCAAGGTTGTTTGAGGTATATATATATATATATATATATATATATATATATATTTAACACTTTGACTTATAAAAATAAGTCTCCACTAGCATGATGTTCTTTGTGATGGCCTCGAGAGTAAATTATCGCTTCTACTGCAGCAAGCTGATACAGCGATGTTCTTTCCAGAGTCCGCCTACAGTTCCCTGTCTTCTGTTTCCACGGGCCCTTTTCAGTATTCCAAAATGCACAAAAATTCATTCAATTCATTGTTCAGTTCTGTAGTGTCATTCATTAGTCTGATTTTATAGCCCTAAAGCGCCGATGATGAGCTTGAAAGGGGGAAGTAGATTCCTCCCTCACTCGTGAGGCAGACCTGAAGATATTCTAAGGCTACTTTTATTCTACTTTGCATTTACAAAGACTTATTTATTGGTGTCTGTTTTCAGAAACTTTATCACGGTATACGTATTTATTTTTTTCATGGACCATCAATTTTCTGTCTCAAATTGCTTGTTTAAGGTCAGTTTGTGGTATTTAAAGTTATCGGTGTAGTTTATTAACACGCAGTATATTAATCAGAATAAGTATGGCTTCCTTCGGAAGGGAAGTAAAGCCGTGGGTCCCGTGTCGTACATTTACGGCACGAAAAAGAACCTCAAGCCTGAAAGAGAGGCCTCTGAGCAAAATTTGTCGGCCGTTTCACGCCCTGAGTTGAATGGGACGCTGATAACCTGAGCTGTTAAAGAGCGTCCATAAATAAATCATTCAAAAAAAAAAGTTTTGAAACATATCTGTCATAGTGTTATAAATAAAATATAATTTCTTTGTGTAAAATTGAATTTAATTTTTGTTATTGTTGTTGTCTTGCGATACACTCAGTGTGAAGTTTGTTATTGTTTATGTCGAGTGCAAATTATGCACTTCATTGTTTTATATAACGTTACGTCTATATTTATGAACAAATCATGAATAACAAGGGTACTGTTAAAAGTTATCATCTCTAAAAACTATATTTTCAGTGCTAGACATCGTATTATATGGCATGTTATTATTAAATTTATAGGCTATATATACAAAACCATTTATCTTATTTATATTTATTTATATAAACATTCGCTCTACTTCTAGTGAGATAATTGTGATATGATGAACACTTCATGCCCTCTTTTTAATTAGACCGTACATATAAGAGACAGGACAATACTTACATTAATGGTAATGTAAGTATGCCCAGATCAACAAAAGGTCATTTGACACGTGTTTTCAGAGGAACTCTTGATATAATTCTAGATGCTCTCTTCTGTAAAATAAGCGATTTAGTAGTTGAGTGATGATTGCCCCACAAGAGCGTACCATAATTTAAATTACTGTAAATTTATCTATTGTAGACCTAATTAATGCGGCTTAACTTATATTTTTATTTAGAATACGAATTATATATATATATATAATATAAAAGAAAAAGAAAAATAAAGTAACACTATTAACAATGTAACAAATTAACAGTAATAATAAAAGTAGAATAGGATACTCAAGACTTGTCTAGCTTCTTGCCATTGAAGAACTCAACGAGTTCGAAATATAGCAATTTCAAGTGTAACTTTATCTAAGTGTTTATCCTATTCTACTTTTATTATTACTGTTAATTTATATATATGTGTGTGTGTGTGTGTGTCTTTGATAATCTTTGAAATACAGGTGTGCACAAATGATTATAGTAGTTTTAAACTCATTTTTTCTCTGTGGTATAAAATATAATTTTGATTCATAACTTAAATTGAAGATAAACTGTGAAGGATACCGTAACACAAACTACAAGTATTCAATATGGGATCCATTTGTGACATACATCCAGCCGGTAATCCGTTTCTTGTCACGCTGATGTTAGCATGTCTGGTGTAACTGATACAACTGCTGCAATAATCCTCCGTCTCAACTCAGGTAGTGGCGCCATATATACACAATCTTTATGTACCCCAACGAGAAAAATTCACAGGGGGGGGGGTCAGATCTGAGGACCTCGGAGCCCATCGGAGAAAAGTCAAGGCATCCGGACCATGATAACCAATCCAACGATGGAGACATTCTGCTTTATGTAGGGGTCTTTAGCAATTGCAGACTATATGGTCTCTATTGGAGATGTGTTCTCAACACCTTCCACACTGCCATTGTTGCAATTGTTAGTTATCGAGTCGCCCGCCCTTCATATATTTTTGAACTGGGTGCGAAAACTGTTTAGACTCTGTACACATTCTCATCTGACACACGCGGTCGTCCGGGGCTCTTTCCTTTACAGAGATACCCGTCATTTGAATCTGATTGTGTCACATGCAATGTTGTTAGAAGGACATTAAGACCATATCTTCACCTATACGCCCTCTGGACTGGATTATGTTTCGCAAATTCCAAGACATAAAAAGGTTTTTGCACGGGGGGTGTCTTATTTTGTTTATATAGTTACAATGGCTACAAATCAAAATCTGCGTATGTAGAATTGAAACTTCTGAGTTTTTCTTCAATTTAAGTTATGATTCAAAATTATATTGTATACCGTATAGAAAAAGTATAAGTTTATAGTTACCATAATTATTTATGTACACTCTGTATATCATCATTGTGAGTACTCCAACCTAAGCCAGCTTTAAGTATTTGTTATTTGATCTCTTAATATGCAAATTTATAATACGTCATTACATATGGTGCTGTGACACTGTTACTTCAGCTAAAATAATAGTTGCCTTACGTAGACTTGTTTATTGATATTGAGTTATATTCATAAATTGGTCATAGTTTTAATCAGTTGCAGAGCAACATCTTCAGTTTGATTTCGGATAATGCTATTAGAGCAGAATCAGCCAATTTTATCAGCCATGTTCAGGCTGATACATAGCTGACTTGCAATTTCTTGACCAGATTTGATGCAGGTAGCTCCAAATGAAACCCTGTGTACGTGCTGTAAGTAAGATATGAAGCTGAAAGTTACGGTTACAGCCATGTGACAAGTGGGACGGTGGTCCAGGAGACAAGTCGGGTTTCCGATTTAGCACGCCGTCATTTCACAGCTCGCTTGACAGCCGGAGGGAAAGGGGCTCTTCCTTTGTTCTGGTTGCTGGGTTACCTGCTACTTTCGATTGACATTCCCAGATGCCATTTCGTCTAGGCAGATCTAAAGTTGCCGCTGAGCTTCTAAAGAACCGTTCCTTTGTTCTATATTTACCACGAAGTCCTTCTTTAGTAGGCATTTTAAAACTAAACGGGTGTTCTCCTGGAGGGATAACGAGAAACTGGGACCTTTGATTCTGTTTTTGTTTCGCATTCAACGAAAAAAGTAAATGGATTGTTTACTAGTTTTCAATCACGCAACTATTTTAATGCAAAATAGTACAATGATTTACTGTGCGAATTCAGAATTTAGAACGACTGAGATGAGAACAGTGTTTTTAGCACACTGAAACGCTTCTTGTTTTAATTAAAATATTGGAAGAAAATAATGTAACAATATTTCTTGTATAATGTTATGATGTTAATAAGATATGCAAGAAAAATTAAAAACTCTGAAAATTTAAGTGAAAGTATTCGGAAAGTTTAATTTTTTCCGATTTGTTTAGAAACAGAGAAAATTGGGATTTTTTTTAAACTGTCATTCATACATAACATTTAACTAATGCAAACACACCACTGCAAAATTACACGTGTTTACTTACCCGCTGTCGAATGTTGTACTAAAGAGAGGGGTGGCGAGTGTTTGAATGTACATGTTACCATTTATGCGTAAAGAGAATCCGCACGCAAGTTAGTTAGGTTATGACAAGTACTGGGCTTTCCTACTGCAAATGCGCCTTTCGAAAAAAACGAAATTTCCTGCCGTAAAATAAAAATAGCAAACAAACTTTGACATATTCACTCTTTCGCAGCTCTAAATTATTTACTATAAAACCACCCATTAACAGAGTTTGGGTAGAATGTCTGAATGAATACTTGCGCTTTGCTATTTTGTGGGAGGGGGGGGAGGTCTCCTCTTTAAAATTAAACTAACTGATACTTTTCGAGCTACCAACACGGCTAGCCGAGGTCGGTAACTCATGGGTTCAATTCCCACCGGATCGTCCTCCATGATTCAGATTTTTTTCACATTTTTCCTCGGATCTCATAAATGGCAAATGCCTGAGAATCACCCTTAACATAGATTTGAAGCGCTTCCTTTCTTAATAAAAAGTTTTTGATTTATCATTTTATCTCATATACCATCAGTGTTCACTGTCTGTGATGCCAAAGTAGTAAAAATGGGCGTTACATATTGTTAAAAATATATTTGTAAAATTTACGCATTAGATTAGTCCATGAATTATCCTGCCTGAATAAATACATGTGTTTTGCTATTAGAACCGAATCTTTTGGGGGGGGGGGGGTCTGCATTTAAATAAAAATTCGGAAAAAAAAACTACCATTTATGTATGAAGATAGTGCTCATAGGCTAGTTGTCTGCGTAAATGTTGAGCTTTACTTTTGCAAGTGCATCTTCATGAAAAAAAAAAAAAAAATGAAAATTTGTAGATTGAAGAAAAATATCGCAAGAGTTTGGAAATTTCCCACTCTTTCACATCTTAATATTTACATTTTACCATCTATACCACCGCCACGGGTGGCCGAGGTCGTTAAGGCATGGACTCGTGAGCGGAAGGTCTGGGTTCGAATACCGCCAGGACCGTCCTTCCTGACTGAGGTTTTTTCCAGGTTTTCCTCAGTCCTCATCTTCATAAATGGCAAATGCTGGGGAGGTACCCTAAACTTAGGCCTGGAACGATTCCTTCCATAAAAATAAATCCTTTCCCAATATTTCATTTCATGTAGGTATCATCAGTGTCCATCGCCTGTGGTGCTTCTGTAGCAAAAACGGGCGTTAAACACTATTCATTCATTCCATCTATACCAAACAGTTCGTATGTTAATCTGCCTGAATGATTTCTTTTGTTTTGCTATTGCATATGAATCTTTACGAATAAGAAATTAAAATTTTCTGAATCCAAAAAAATATCGATAAAATATCATTTATACATAAAAAGTTCATAAGTTAGTTTGCCTGGATGATTCTTTCCGAAGAAAAGGAAATAATTCATTTGTTTGCGTTCTTATGACGACTCGGCGGTAAGCGTACAGAAAAGTAAACTTTCCATTCATTTATCAGTTTTACGAAATGGTACTTATGGTAATATATATATATATATATATATATATATATATATATATATGTGCGTGCGTAAATATTTTAATTCTATCGCACAAAGTATGCACGAAAGAATTTGTAAGAAGTTAATCCATATTGGAGTGTTAAAATAAATTTCGCTCTTTACTCACAAAGGCATTTTTCTGGAATAAAATGTATACCATTGCACGCAAAGAAGTAATGCGTTACTGCAATATCGTTGAATGCTACTGAATATTTTTCTTTGACTGCAGCAAAATATACATTAGACCGTTCTTCATATCATAAAACTTCTATAATGATTAATGATGCATGATGATGCTTTTTAATAAGAAGTATTTTATTACGTCGGTTATGCAGTATAAACGAAACGATTAGTGTAGTCAATGACGTAGTGACCAAATGACGTTTTGGTACCCTCATACCTGCTGTCACCAGACAGTCTCTAGCATGGAGTGTGTGGTTAGTGAAACGGGAAAGTCTTGTTTGTGAGTTAGGGCTGCAAGCTGCTGTAACTCAAGGAATGGAGAATCGGTCTTCTATGTGAAAAATGTAAGTCTTTCATTAAGTTAAATATCTTAGCGGTCTATGTATCACAATTATAATAATGATGGCGAAGTGTTAATAGACAGAATTTTAATTATAAAATCAAAAAAAGATATTGACAATTTTTATTATGTATTGGGCGTGTCCAAATTGCTCCAAAATATTCCAGAATTATGTAACTTATAGGCAGTTTACAGACAATATAAACCATTATTATTTTAAACTGAAAACGACTTTGTAAGCAACTGAATGTTTCCTGTCAAATGGAGTATGTATATGTAGAGCTGTTTTCTCATTTGTTTAATTACGAAAATTCAAACATTTCCAGTGTTTTTTGTGTCTATTCGACTCTGAAATAAGAACATGTTTAATGCAAGGTATTTTTTGAATGTGTAAGCGCTTATTATATATTACTATTGTTTCCATTTTGAAGAAAAAGGGTAAAATAATTGTCACTTATATTCCTAGCAACTTTACCGACTTCAATAACATGACGCCCAATTTTAGAAAAATTCAAATATTTAAAGCAAGGTGCATTTTTTAAAGAATATACAACTTTGTTTATATGGATTGCCTTTCCTTTGAAGTTTTAAAATATTATTTAATATTGGTTTACAAGACCAATTTTTATTTTAAACTACTAAATTTTATGTTGATTAGCTATTAAGGGTTGTATTGGTATTTTTGTTTAACTATATTTTATATGGTTAAATTGCAATAACCGATTTCATTAAATTAGCCTAACAATTTAAGTATGTCTGGTACAAAGTTAGAAATGCATCCCCCCCTCGGTGTCTAATTTAAAACCAATTTTGTCAAATTTTTCTTTCTTTAGAGAAAATGTCATTTATACCCGAGGTCTTTGGCTTCTTAAGTATCATTATTTTTTATAATCTACTTACAGACTTGTTGAGCTTCTTAACTGTTATTTTACCGGCAGAATATAATTTCTAAATAACCCTTTTATTTTAATATTTCGTAAATTTAATAAAACGCAGATCCTTAGAAATTAAAGTAAAAATATAAATAAAATTAATTTATCAAAATATTGATATTTTCTGTAAAAACCTTTTTTTAATCAAATTTATTGAAATCGTGCAGAGACGCGTAAGGGTATCTATAGTGAGTGCATATCTTCAATGTCCATGAGGGCCAATTTGACCCCTTGGTGACTATGGCATTTAATGTTAACACACATCAATTTAAAACAGAACAATGCGAGACAAAACATCCCTTGCACATGTTTGCATGATAGGCTTGTGAAATAATAACTTGGGAAATGTCTTATTTGCAGTAAATCTATGGAAATAATCTGAGCACGTTCTTATAACTTAACAAGTATATGGAAAAGTAAACATTCATGTTAAAGCACGTTATTTTCAATTTAATATTAACAACTTTAATTAGTAACTTTATTCAATGCTTTGTCGTTTCTAATTTTCCCTGCGTTTCTCATACCAAAATCGCCTTGTACACATTTTCTACAGACTGCTTTTTGTTACAGTCTGCATGTATGTTAGCAGTATGATTTAATTTACACGTAGCACTTTCGTCTTTTGTTATTAGAAATTTCTTCATTATTAAAATCATGCTTTGGAACACAAGAACACCACAGGTGGCAGAGATCGTTAAGGCGCAGACTCTTGAGCGGGAGGTCTGGGGTTCGATTCGCTCGAGGACCGTCCTTCCTGGCTGAGGTTTTTTTTTTTCCTGGTTTTCCTCAGTCCTCATAAATGACAAATGCCGGGGAGATACCCTAAACTTTGGATTTAAAAAAAACAATTCTTAATTTCATTTCATCTCGTGTATCATTAGTGTCTACTGCCTCAGTAGTAAAAACGGGCGTTAAACACTATTAAAAATGATAAACACAAGAAATAGGTTTGGAGCTGTTTCTTGAAACCATGTATTGGACACCGTTTTTCACAATGGTGAAGAAAACAATTTTGTCTGCCCATTTTCCTCTCTATAGTTTCTTTAAATAGAATTCATACGTTCATGGGTCTGAAATCATGTACATTGAAAAATACATGCACAAGCCTGTGCCTGGATCCGTATTAGCGCAGTAGATGAATGTCATCTGGTTTACCACGTCCAGGCCACAGTTTAGTTTGTTATATAACCCAACCGTTACACAGAGTGGTGTCATCGTTGTACAGTGCGATTACTTAACCGTATTTCCCTTCAACTGCGATTTTGTATGCTGGTGAATCTTTTCCTCAGTTTGTCGGCAATACTTTAAGACATAAAATAATTGCCAGCGATAACATTCATTACCTTTCCAAGGTATAGATCCACCAGCTATGGCACAAAATGTTCGGCAGTTTTTTGATCAGTTGGTCGAAGGGATTCTCCGCTAGTCTATGGAAAACCGTTCATAGTTGACTCCAAATGTGTTTGGCTTATTGGCAATATATTACGTGAACGTACATTTCGCTTTTGACGGCACAAGTTGTTTATCTACTGTGAGAAAAGGGACTGGTTTATAATAAGCAGCACTACACTCTATAAAACTATTTAACGTGAAAAAACCAAATGTAAATTTGGATGTTTTCAGACATTTAGACCTTGTGGTTTTCATATCGAACTCTACGAATTTAATTATTTTCTTCATATGGTTCTCTTGGCTGAAGAATGGTGAACCCCATGATTACTACAAGCTATTGATAAGTTTTTAGCACTATAGACTTCCCTCGTATATAATTATCAATACATATCTCATCATAATATAACTGATATGAGTCACCGAGCCCTTTGAGCACAAAATAGATGGGTAACTTACCAGCTGTATTTCTTGTCGAAATAACATTCTATTCAGTGCCATCTTTGACATTTTTCTGTGTCTATACTGGTATGGTACATTGTCCACGTTGCAATCTTGCCAACTGATATCTTTCCATTTTTGATGCAAGATCTACAGAATCTGATTGTAAGTTTTTGAAGCCTGTTAATACCTCAAAACACAGTACGGACAACTAGATCGCGGACTTAAATTCTAAGTGCGCAAGTCACGAATTTTCCTTCAGATGGCTCTGCATAATTAAATATAATACATAGCTGAATACAAACAGAACGTTTATTGCTTCTATTTTATCAAATTAAACGGCCATTAGACATGTTTTTAATGGTGTTTAACGCCCGTTTTAACTGCTGAAGCATCACAGGTGGTGAACAATGAGATGAAATGCTTTTTATTTAAAGAAAGAAACATTCCAGCTTAAGTTTAGGGTACCTCTCCGGCATTTGCCATTTATGAGGCTGGGGAAAACCTAGAAATAAATTTATTCAGGGAGAACGGTCCTGGTGGGAATCGAATCCTAGATCTTCCTCTCACGAGTCCGCGCATTAACGACCTCAGCCATCCTCGACTGTTTATCAGGCTTGCAGATGCCATCGAAACTCCAATAATAATAATAATAATAATAATAATAATAATAATAATTATTATTATTATTATTGCCGAATGTAAGCATTGAGAAATATTTACTATTGACGCCAAAGTTTAGCCACCGCGTTGTGGAGATTCGAGATTTATTATTTATTTATTTACGGACACTCTTAACATCTCAGGTCATCAGCGTCCCATTCAATTTAAGGCGTGGAACGGCCGATAAATTTTGTTCGGTGGCCTCTTCTATCAAACTTGAGGTTCTTTTACGTGCCGTAAATGTACGACAAGGGACCCACGGCTTTACTTCCCTTCCGAAGGAAGTCATACTTAGGCTTTTCACGCCCGTAAAAAGTTTACCGACCTGGAATTAAAATTAAAAATCACAAGAGTACAGAAACAAAATCGCTTTAGGACCGCCGTTGTGGTCTAGTGGTAGCGTTTGCGACTATTATTTTGGAGGTATTGATTTCGAATTCCGGTCAGGTCAAGCTGCCTGGATAAGTTTTTTTTTTTTTTTTTTTTTTCTGAGTTTTTGCTTACTCTGAGAAGGTGAATGCCACTTAGCTTTAAGACACCAATGTCTCCGAGCTTATTTGTTCCATCGTTAAAGTAATGGTAGTCAAATAGCGCATATATTTTTTTTTCGAAAAAATAAGACAAGCTCTTATCTCAGTAAATATTAATATACACTCGTGTGCCTACAAGATACTTTCTATTATAAGATATAACTTACATCGCACTTTTGTTTCAAACATTTTATTACAAAAACTTTTTTGGTTTATTAGCAACTTTTTTTTTTGAGTAGTGTTTAACGCCCGTTTTTACTACTGAGGTACCACAGGCGGTGGACACTGATGATACATGAGATGAAATGATAAATTGGGAAAGGATATTTTTTTTTTAAGGAAGCAAGCGTTCCAGGCCTAAGTTTAGGTACCTCCCCGGCTTTTGTCAGTTATGAAGACTGAGGAAAACCTGGAAAAAAACCCAATCAGGGAGGACGATCCTGGCGGGATTCGAACCGCAGACCTCCCGCTCACGAGTCCGTGCCTTAACGACCTCGGCCACCCGTCGCGGTATATTAGCAACTGGTAAGTTAACTTTGCCATTACATGTTTTTCTAGTTAAATATTTCTTATATCCAATAGCTAATTTATTGAAAACATACACAACTTTTGTTATAGTTCTGTCGTTATCTAGTTTGATTTTTACTAGCCGAATAATTATAATGAATAATTTACTGACATTGCACTTTTCCCAAAATTTCCTCAACTCTGTAAGCTCTACGTTACATTTTTATCCAACAAAGAGAGATCATCAATACCATTACACGTTTAGAAAATATTCAATTGAAACACTTTCAGGGTGAGATGTATATTTGAAAGCGGGAATACAGATGGTAAAAAGGAAATAAAGAATACAGAGTTCTAATATTGCACAATCCCATTAACATAATAACTGCAAGAGGAAAATGACATTGTGAAATTAAGAGCAGTCATTTGCTGCCGACAATAGAACGTAACGCTGTCGGAAGTATTGTTTTCTTCTCCCTCCTCCGTGACCCTTAGTGGAGAGAGTGAGAGCTTGCACGATTGAATTCATTACTTCAGCGGAAGTAATATAGGAATAGAGATCGTCACTCCGTGCCGAGCGGTCAGTGTAACCAGCTTGTCAGGGGAGAAAATACAGTGGCTCGTTTACAGCCCAAGAGTCAATAAGGCTGCTTTCCCTTGTGATTCAACCTGTACTTAATGGAACTCAAATGTTTGGGATTTTTCAACTGTGGTTAAATTACTACCGGTTTTCAAAATCACATTTACCATAATTATGTGTTTAAATGATATACACTATATTTATGTATAATGTAAAACCTTCTTATATAGAAGAAAAATGGCATATCCTGCATGGAAAAAAATCATTTTATATTTTTACAAGGAAACCGGGATACAGTTACACTATATAAACAAGTTTATGTGTTATATATTGTAGCAAAACCAAATGCTGTACGTTAAGTACTTGCATGTTTATTACATCCTGGTATTACATCGTAAAACAATTTGCATTTAAGATCTTAGGAAAAATTGCTAATCGTTTAATAATGCAAGAAACCTCTTTATACAGACAGCATATCAGTTACAGACTTGGCTTTGAAACACGCAGCTCTGATTATGACTCTTCGTTAGGCCCCAGCTTTCCCTCTCGACGAAGGACGCTTTGTATTTATACATTTTACTGTAGCCGTGCGTTTTGGTAAAACAAAATGTGCCTCGATGGTTCCCCACAGAACATCTCGAGCTTCATTCAATTCTTGAACACAGGATAGCAATACATTGCTGTGTTCCAGTTTTTAAAATGATCAAATTAGTTGTTTGCTTAATGCACGTCTTATTCTTCATTCATTACAGAGCTTTAATGTAAAAACTATCCCGTGTTTGATTCTCGACGGCTGGGCGTGTCGCACTCGCCGCCGACGTACTTGCTTATGCAGTCACCATGAATGAAAATATGTATAGTGTATTAGCAGATAATCTTGTGAATCAAAATACATTAATTTGCATACTTTTATTCCATTTTTAGATATGGGAGCTCTTTGAGGTAATTCTATTCACAGTAAATATTCATCAAAAGAGTTATAAGAATCCTCCATGGTGTTTGTTACGGACGACCATTCAGACCATTATTTAACACGTTCATGTTCTTACTGTTACAAGACAGCACATTATATTCTCTCATGAACTTTGGTCCTGACATTTTTGTTGTCTTTAAAATGAACCCATCTATACATAATTACACTATTAGCATTCTATTGACTTGAGTAGAACAATAAATTCACTGAACTTTTTTCAGAAGAGCAGCTATGTTTCAGCATTGCAAGCATGTACCAGAGATCCAGTTTCCTTGAAATTGCAAGGTACTTCACAGAAATAGAAACTTTTCCAGAGAAATTTAGACAAGTTTATAAACTCACGTCTTTTATAATATGGATAAATATTTTAATTCCAGCAAGGTTGCTTAAGTGAACTTAATCTTGATATTATCACAACTTTGCCATCAATTTCATTTCTTACTAACGTCTTTGGAAATGAAGGCATCAGACATTAAAATGAATACCATTAAGCACTAGTGCTTAACTTGAATTTATGTGAGGAATTGACGAACATAATTTTACATATTTACGCCGATTTTACCGCCAGGATTGTAGGTTCAGTGCCCAACAATGTTACAGACGAATACACTAACAAATTCTTTCATTTATCTGTGATTTCAAGTCGAATTCTTTTCATATCAGAATGCAATTTAGGTACATAGTGTCAAAGCTTTGTGTACCTCTCTGTTTTTAGATAGCACTGAATGTTGCAACTTATTTAAGCGCATATTACGGCAAGAAATACATTATTTATATCACTAAGGGATAATACGTTTTCAGTACTGCTCTTGCACCAATACTTCTACAGCAAACATTGAGAAAGCTTCTTTATATATGCACGTTTAAAACACTTTGAAGTAATAATGTTTGCCACTTGTGAACGCATGCCTATACTTAGTGCAAATGTTTGCGATATATCTAAATATCGATACTAACAAAAAATAAATAAACGATCGGTTAACAGGCAGTTGAAAGATCATTTCATTGCCGAATTCATTTTCTTTTTTTGACGATCGACTTGATAGAGATTTTAGTAAATTTTTAACAAACTCTTATGACATGTTCGTTAAAAATACACCAGTATTACTCTTTAGTTAATATGTAAAAATTATTTCGTACATGTATTTACATTACTAGGGAACGAAGTCCTGACACAAAACGCGTCTACAGGTTTAAGAACGTCAACTATAGCATGCCGTCAGTTGTTTGCTGCGCTGGTTTGTATAGAAAATGAAAGATAACACGTGAAGAGAGCTGACTTGATATAAACAACACGATGTGTATAACACGCGTCACAGTTCTCTTCATAAGAGCTTCCATTCACATTGATAAGACACTAAAACGCGTATTTAAGCATAACGTGGCAAATTATATAAAACTGTTAAAGTGTAAAACGGTCAATGATTACTATCATTCAGTTTGTTGACAAATGCATAAGGTGATGTATTTTTCATATTTGGCAAAGTGTTTGAATAAATATCAGAGTTCCAATAACTATCCACGATAAAACAATTTCAGTTATTTAACTCTTAATGCCAATGGATCAAATTAGACAATGGCACAATGTTTGAATTTGTGGTCAACAATGTAAATACAACAGGATTTTAGTAATCACTGCACAATACAAAGACAACAGAAATAGCATATTATATTAGTTTATTCTAGTCATGCAATACTTTTGAGCTCTGTATATTAAGAGTTGCCAACATTAGGTGTATGTATAACTAATATATATAGTTATATATATATATATATATATATATATATATATATATAACTATTTACGATGAAAGGTGGCTTGATACTAGGTATTTTGAAAGTAGGACGCTTCAGTATAAATCTAGATCAACGTCATAGCTATGCTGCAATGTGAGGTATGTTCATTGACCTAGGCGCAGTCACAAGCATTCTGAATCTCAATCTAAGAACGTCACTCATTGTGCAGGTTTTCAGGGAAGTGGCAATTTTTCGAAAGCTACAGTATGTTTTAAGAGCGTATCTGTGCTTAAATTTCACTTAATTTGATCCACTGGGGTAAAACTTCTGTATTTGACTAATCAATGATTTGTTTAAGATAAGCTATCGCGTTTTCTTGACCATACATAAACACATTAATTGTGACTTTGGGATTAACATGCCTGGAGCACCAACGAAGAGTCTGAGACCATGTATCCTGTCTTTTTCGATTCACTTTCTACTCGTAAATTATTTATACATATTTTCTTACGCATTCCGTAAATATAATGTAAAATTTTGTCTTTAAAATATTACTGTGCGTCATATTGTTAGGAACAGAAAGTATTAACGTTTATATGAATTATTTATTGAAATTATGTATAACTGGAAATATAGTTATGAACGTTTTATTTAAGCCGTGCTGTAATATGATTGCACTGCGATAATCTTCACTTTCAGTTTAAGGTAAATGCTATTTTCTAACGGCATAATATTTTCGATTATGAATATTAAATATTGTAGATAGGTTGAGAGAGTATACAAAGCGTATAGCGCATCTAGATATTACACATTTTTTTAAAGTTACCTTCTTCGCTTTTGATATTTTGTTGAGGCAGAAGAATGGAGAAGAGTATCTTGCGCCGTAGTTCTGTCATCCGTTAAATGCAACCTCTAGAAGGCACCTGCTGCCACTCAAGAGGAATCGGTTCGTTATGGAAGACCAGTGTCACGTCCTTCCAGTCTGTCACGCTCGACCTCGAGAAGAGATCGTGGGAGAGGACAGGAAGGTAGACAGGCGACAATCTGCATCACGTCGATAGCTACCCTTTAGCTTCCGTTAAGAAACATCACCTCTCATTACAACTGAATGTCGGAAGTACCTGCGTTTGTGTTGTTGCACGCGATGAATAAAAATCATCTACAGAGCTCGGAAGTTGAGGTAATTTATTTGGGTTAAAACGGGCAGACAAAAATGCACTGGAAAATAGGCAGTAATATAATGTAGACATTTATTAAAAGTGAAAACAGAAATTAACATTCATTATTATTGAAAATAGGTATTTAAGACAATCGTATTTATCACATAATTTATGAACTTTCTTGGTTACAAGCAACAAGATGATTTTTCAAGGTATCAAGTGTCATAGTCAGCCGCTTGTCAGAAAGAACATTTTTCATCAAGGAAAAAGAACTTTTTACTTCCTCTGAAATGATTGGAGTATATTTGAAACAAACTATTTCGGAAGGACTCATACCAGCTATAACAGAACATTCACCTTTCTGGACATCATTGAAATGTTGATCAAAACAAAATAGAGTACTTTTGAATAGTCCTGGCGAATGAACAAAAGATGCGAAGTTGTTTCTGGTGGAGTTATTTTCTGTTTATACGTTTATGGGGGAATCGGGTTAGTATCTCTGTTACTTCCGTACTGGACGGTTTATTGTACAGTTGTACCGCTCTCTCTTTCTCGCTTGCAATTATTTGTTATATTTATGCAGCTGAGAAGTTATCCCCACCACAAATTTCCTAGAAGTGTCTCGCGCAGATTGATCCAAGGTCATTCGCCAGGACTATTCAAAACTACAGTTCAAATGCTCATCTTCTCTATTTCCTGGTATGCCCGAGGTAGCCATGGTTCGTTTCATTAATGAATATTCTGGCATTTAAAGCGCTTAAGTTAATGGATTGAGGAGAAAAAATTTTGACTGCTGGAAAAGAAATAAATGTATAACAAGATTGTCAATAAATATTTTTGTGAGCAATTTAATTTTTATACTTTTTTCACTTCAATATATTGAAATAATTTGTGGTTTTTAAAATGAGTAGATAATCGCAGAAAAAGTCCATAATGATCCAAAAGAGGCAAAAAAAAAAAAAACCTTTTAAACCTTAAAATAGGCACAAAAGGCAAAATAAAACCTGGCCCTACGGACCTCAAATGTAAGGAAACATGCTCATCACTCCCAAACATATTCCCCCAGATATAAAATGCATTTTGCCTGACTTCCAGTCTCTGATGATCATCTACCTTGGAGTACATTTCATACTCATTCCATTGTGCTATTCAGCTATAAGGAAGAAAGAAAATTATTAAAATATTTTACAACCAATAATTATACTTTCTTCAACCGAAGTAAGACAGCGATCTGACATGATAACGCAATGGCATCCTACCACATATTGTTGGAATACTTGCAGACCAGATAGGGATAGCGTCAAATTCTTTATCAAGCTAGAAGTTGCTTTACTCTTGCTAGGCGCACTCCAGCTTCTGCACTTCATCTAGTCCAAGAAGAATAAATGTTGTAAACAGCAACAAATGGATTCCATTTCGTGTCGTGGTCAATTTGCTTTTGGGTCCGAGTTCAAACGTTTGAGACATGTTGCCTGGGTTGAGATTTTCACCGAAGTTTACTCTCTAGGTAACAAATGTCATTCACTCTATTATGTAATGTGCTGAAATTACTTCATTAGTAGTGTACGTTCAATTACCTTCCCTTAGTTGCAGTCTTATGCTAGAAGTGAAAGGACAGTACAAATACAGTGCAGCACTTATGTTTTTAAGTATAGCTGTCGGAGAAAGAAAATATTGTGAAACTGACTAAGTTTGGCTATTTATATATGTAAACAAATTACAAAAAGGCGAAACAGAATGTTAATTTATAAAATGCGTTTGGTATATAAGAAGAGTTCATCAGGAGGCATAATGAAGTTAAATATAACCATATTCAGAAGATGAAAGGGCTAAACTGACTTTTTAATTTATAGTAACGATAAGATCACTTTTCCATCTATAAATTGTACCAGTCTTATAAATAAATACTTAATAAAATATTAATTATAGAAAAAATAATGTGGGTCTCGGATAGTTAATGTAATAGCAACTTTTTATTAAAACGTATACAGGAATTGAAAACACGAATAAACGTTTACTCAGTCAGAAAATGTAATTTTTATATTGCAATTTTTAACGTATTTTGGATATTTTCCGTTATTATGCTATATTTAGAAGGGAGAGTGACAAATGAATGAATGGTGTTTAACGCCCGTTTATGCTACAGAGGCACCACAGGCGATGGACACTGATGATACATGAGATGAAATGATATATTGGGAAAGGATTTATTTTTTAAGGAAGGAATCGTTCCAGGCCTAAGTTTAGGGTACTTCCCCGGCATTTGTCATTTATGAGGACTGAGGAAAACCTGGAAAAAAAACCTCAGCCAGGGAGGACGGTCCTGGCGGTATTCGAACCCAGACCTCCCGCTCACGAGGGAGTGTGACAAAAAAGTATATTGTAATATGTGTTGAAAGGCACGTATTGTGTATCAGAGTGTGTGATTAGTTGCAACCCGGAGTTACCATTTCATTCGAGGATCACAATGAGCCTTTCAACAACTGTGTTACATACCGTTTTTTTTCTTTATCATGACGTCGTGATGTAACTTATTTTTAATTTATTATAAATTATTTTAATTTGTAAAGTTAATAACAAACTAGAACTATGGAATCAATCAGTATTTGTTCATATGCTTGTATAATTGCGCATTAGTGTTTTGTTATTGTTGATTTTATTGAAACATTTAGTAGCTCAACGATATGAAGGTTAATTGAAAATTATAATGGAATTTGACGCAAGTGATAAAGCCTTTGAAGGAACTCCGCCCAATGTGGTTGAAGCGCGATACGGTAGTATAAAACTACATTTTCTATAACCGTAACTTGTAGTACAGATTCTTTAGCAGAAGAGGAATCCTAAGACGCAAGGCCAAGCTACGCAACAGCAAACGGCTGAATAAGGTTATGCGATTTCCCCGAATTGTTTACTAGGCTCTACGCATTATACGACACCTAGCGACATCATTTCTGATTCAGCAATGCATAACTTAACGCGTGTCGTGGAAGTCCGTTGTGCAGCAAGTGACAGTTTAATTGCAATTGTGATTGTTAGTGGTTACCGTCACAACTGTGATTTATCCGTGAGTTTCAGTTCAGTTGTATTTTGTATACAGTCTTTTCATTGTGTCGACAGTGAAATTATCATTGTCAGTTCAGCTTTGTACATATGTGCGCGTTTACCACAAATGGGCTAGTTGAGTTATTTGTTGCATGTGAGCAAACTAAGCGGAGTTACTAGTTTTAAAATCATTAGCATTTGAAAAATATAAATACAAAAATGCATCGCTCAAAAGAAAGATCAATTTCTAAGTACAAAGGACTGATTATGTTCAGCTTTGGGCGTATTTAAGCGTAGCTACACTTTTGACGACATTCCATTGTACAAATTACAACATCCTAAATTACGTTCATTCTTAGAAACCGCTATCAAACAGAGTATTCTGCTGTGTATATCATATTAAAGACTTGACATCACAGCACACTCCTGGACATAAATCAGGCACAATAGTACTTCAGGAATGGATACTATCTCAGGTTGGTTTGACAACGATTTTAATGTACCAGAAAAGTAATTTTAGATATTACATAATTCTATCTTGATATGCATACATTAGTGTTTAAAACAGATAAATGCATGTTTTATACTTTTTATTGCATAACTATCCTAGACCTGATCTTAATTACTAGTGAGAAATACACAAAAATGCATATTTGTATTGGAACTGCACACTTGGACTACTGCAACATATTTTTTCATGTTAGTGCGTTTCTACCATAAGAACTTATTTTGTGAATTTATATTTGTTGTTGCTAATACATGACTTGTAAAACATGCACATACAGCATAACTATCTTTATCTAACTAGCTCAACTTTGGTAAGATTGATAGCGTTGTGCATTGACGTGAAAAAGGTGAACCCAGCAGGCTTGATGTTGTCCAATAGTAATATAGTTGGAGACGGTTGCATGAAAAACATTCATAATGTCCCGTCACAAAAAAGCAAAGAATGAATACAAGATCTAAGTAATGTTAGAATTATACTTTGTTAGGAATGTAAAAAAAGAAAGAAAAAGAAAAAAACATTTGTATATATTTACTGAAATTTATTTCGCGATACACACATTTTTAAAGTTGTGAACTCTTACCATAAATAAACCGCAAGTTTAATTACAGGAGAATGAGTGCAGTTCGGAGTTCGTGGTTGCAACTTTACAGTGGTAAACTTAGATGTTATGTTTCGAATGTAGTAAAGTTTTACATTATTATGCTCGTGTGCTTGTCTTTCGTCCCCCCCCCCCCACCTAATCTACAAGCTATCTTCAATGGTTCGTCGTTTACTTTTCATTGTTGCAACACCTATACAATTTTAACAAAAGTACTGTTTATGCTGTGTATTTTATATTTTTCACCATCTGGACGGATATGTCCCTCGGTTTCAGATGTTTCTTAACGTTGAGTTGGAGCGATTATACGTTTGTTTTTCAGAGTTGCTAACACAACTGTTAGTTATGTAGCATTAGAGACGTTTATTAAACAAAAATGCAATTAAATGTGATAAATTTAAATAAAATATACACGGTTTCATAGTACCCCATTTAAGCATTAATATGTGACAAATTCATGTATGCAGTCTAGGGTTAAGCGCCAAGGACTTCATTTCACTCTTTCATCTGGAAGAAAATTAGCAATTGACAGAACGTTATACGCTTACAAAAAACAAATTTGCTTCCATTTGTATTAGCGATGCAAGAAAGTGTATCTGGGTATTAAATATGAGCATTTGGCTCATAACCGGCCTCATAGTGCAATTTAAAAGTGTGTTTATTGATTTTACAACTAGAAAACTGTTTTAATTGTTTTTAATTTTTATTCTTGCATTAAAATAGAGTAAGATACATCAATTCAAATTATAGTCAATCAAAATAATAAACATAATTTCATCTTCCAAAATTTATTATCCAAGCAATACTCGATTAATTAATTTTATTTATTTTATCTAAAGATCTTAATGAGAAATTTATTTTACAGGTTTCACGAAATAAAAATAAATAATTGAAGATCGAGAAAAGATTTGTTTAGGTATTGTTTCAATACAATACATTGCTATAACGACAAACTTTATTTCATGAAAATTTCGAATTATTGTCTACTCTGTAGTATGATCTCGTGCAAATATTTCTGTTATTGACATTTATCAGCAACATTCCCACTTTATTGAACACCCGTTACTAGTTGACTATTCTGATAGAGTAAACGAACGATTTTTTTTAATTGTGTTTAACGCCCATTTTTATTGCTGAGATGCCACAGGCGGGGACACTTATGATATATGAGATGAAATTATCAATTGGGAAAGAATATTTTTATTTTAGGAAGGAAACGTTCCAGGCCTAAGTTTAGGGTACCTCTACAGCATTTGCCATTTATGAGGACTGAGGAAAACCGGGAAAAAACCTCAGTCAGGGAGGACGGTCCTGGCGGGATTCGAACCCCAGACCTCCCGCTCACGAGTCCGCGCCTTAACGACCTCGGCCACCCGTGGCGGTGTAAATGAAAAAGGACGTATGGATAATGAGATAAGACAAAAGAACGGAACAACCAAACATTTTGTATGAAATGAGATAATTGGCTAAGAACACGACGGTGTCTGACATTAGCAATGCGTTAATTCCTTGTTATTTCTGACTGCAACCGACCGGTGTATTCTTTTAATATAAGTATAAAGGTCCTCATTCCGCTAAGCAATCGGAAATGTATTTATTGCTGATGGAAAGTTACTGCGTAACGGCTGCCGATAATATTATACTGAAGCTTGAAGTGCCTGCATAAAAACCTGTTGAGGGGTTTAAATTGTAATTTCTAAACCTTTATCAATATTTGAATACATATTACCTATGTTTTATCCATAAGTTTATTACTTTTTCAAACGTTAACAAAAAGTATGATACATTCTTAGAGGCAGAAGAAAAATGGAAGATTAATTTTACTTTCTAGTACAGTGTCCAGTCACCTCTTGCCTCGATGGCTGCTGCTACTTCTGCTTCTACTTTTCTTGGGGTTCATGCTGTTCTTTCTGCCGAGGAGCACAAATGGCTTGCCAATAACGAAGTAAAATTGTGACCATTCTCCCAGTGTCTGAGGAACTGAAGAAAAATATTCCAGGGCTCACTGCAGCTTGTACCAATCATGCTCATAGAATTTAGATCGGGTGACTGTGGTGCAAGTGGAAAAATGGGAGTATTCCTAGTTCATACAGCGTATCTAACACGAGGTTAGCTATGAAGTGTGGCGTTGTCATCTAGAAATCTGAAATCTTCAATGCATGAAACTGGGAAACACTTTCAACAATGTCAGTTGAGGATTTATATTCTCACGACAGATGCACTGTACGTCCTTGGTAATTAATGCTAACCCATATCTGTATTGCTCTCCTCTGAATGGTGCAACTTTTTGAATTAATCTCTCGGTTCTGGGAGTCTCACGTATTGTCCGTATGTGAAAGCGGTGACTATCAGACTGAAGACTCATCCGTAAATAATGTGTGTACCATTCTTGTTGCCAGTCTCCATGGGCTTGAGCGCCGTTGTAATGGACCAAGAGGTCAAAGGGCGCCTGGAACAAAGTTTGCCTCTAGTAAACCATTCTGGTAGTATAACTGCTGATAGTGACGTAGTTCATCAGCTAGTCGTCATGTACTGAACAAAGGCTGCCTTCTTGCTTCAAGAATAAGGACTCTGTCATCTGCAGGGGAGGTTTTCCTTGGTCTTCCAGATCAAGGTGTTTCCTCCATAGTTCCTGTCTCTTTCTCTCTTGGCAAGCCTACTGATAACTCTGAAATGCTGCCACATCAACCTGTTTAATCCAAATTGTAACATGCCTACAGCACGGTATGACTCACCAAGAGCAATTTTTCTGCTCTACAATGTTATTTTGTCCTTAAATGAGGAAAATATGCTTATTGTCTTAAAAATAAAGAACACTCATTGTTTTGTGTAATCTATCTGCATACATTTCATTCATTGTTGCAATAACAATAAAATATCGAATGTAGCTCATTCATTTCTTTGAGTAAACAAATGTCTCAATATCATACGTTCATTTCATACTATTGGTGCCACTATTAATAATTAAAATTAAAATATCCATAGCTTTTGCAACACAGTTGCACAATAAATTGCTTCCCGGATATTTTGTTGGCACCATCATGGGTTTCATTTCAAATGAGGCTGTTATTTTACGTCGATGGAGATGGAGCAGCTGTATGGCTTTATAAGTACTGCCGACTTGCTCTGCAGCTAATTGTGTTAAAAGTTTTTCGAGGAAATATTTCTAATTGTTACCTTATTTCATCAAGCTTCTGTGTTAAAATCCATTTTTTTTCGTATCAGCCTTTTGTGAATGAAAATATCTTGGGTTCCAACTTTGTTCACTAATCTGAAAATTGGATATTACTTTGTTCATAACAAACATTACTAAATATTCTTTGTTTTATCATATATCACATTCTCGGCATACTCCACAATATACAAATACACAATAGAAAGTATAAAATGCACTTCCCTACAAAAATGCAACTAAAACAATTGGCCTGATAAACATGACTGAGTAAGCTCAATTGCCTCCGACAACGGAACTATAACTCGAGTTGTATATTTTATATGAAGAATGTGTGTTTTTAGCAGTGTATGTTTATAAGCAGTAATAAGTTTGTCAGGCGTGTATCTACAAAATACATGTCTTGCTGTAGATTTTCAATCACTGCTAAAAGTGACGAAAGGTCATAGGTACATTCTAAGGCTGTTGCATTTTACATTGCTTAATTTTACGTTTATTGCATTAGTTTTAAAACTGTTTGGAGAAAATTCATTTGGAAAACTTGTTTCATATTTCCAAATGTATAAGGCTGTCTTAAAGCAGCAGGTCAATAATTTATTAAACAACAGCTCTGGGAGTGCTAGTTACCATGGACTGCAGGTCAGGGCACTCTAGTTGGCTCTCTATGGGACCACGAAGGCACGAATAACCTGTCAAGTTCGATTGCACCCTGCCACCCATATGCCAGTCGTAAATCAAAAGTAGGCTATTATATAACCACAGGAATGGCAGAAAGACGGGACTATATGCGATTCTCGCAATTATATTGCCGATTTAGACATTCACAAGGCTATTATAAAGTATTATTCTGGAATCAATTATTATTTACAACAAATCACGTAGCACTACGCCTCAGACAGTATGTACGTGTTTGTGTGCGAGACCAAGCTTTGCACTTTCTCACGATGCCTTTTTGTGCTAATGTCACAGTCAAAGGAGTGCAGTACTATATATGATATGCGGCCTTGTGCAAACTAGCAAGTGTGCTCTATGAATGAATTAGTATTGCTATTGTAAAGACATAGGACTTAAATAGATTCGTCCATCTTGATCTAAACAATATTCATCTATTGAAAAACAACAATCTGAAAGAGATTGACGCAATTGTTGAGTTTGGAGGTGCAATAGGTGTGCTAATATGTAAAAATTTGAAGGATTACAATACTTAAGGCACTTTTGACTTGAAAATAGTGGCATTCATTACAAAAGCCTATCTGTTCCAGCACTGTAGTTGTTAAATAGATGCAGAATTAAATAATGTGCATTCGGCATCGCTATTTTAAGCAAATTCTTGTCCTGCCATTTGATGTAGATCAGCTTTGTGGCAGACGATTTGTCCTAATGAGTTAAAGCATGCGTACAAGTTTACAGTGAAATTATGGTGGGGATGAAACCGTAATACGGATGTTAAGGATATTAACGTCACAAACTAATGCCAACGTATTCTAAGAGTAGGAAAATTCTAAATTGCTGTTTATTAGCCACTTGCCAGTTTGTGAAAATTACACTAGGAAAGAGGGTTGGGGAAGAAAAAAAAGTGTCATATCTCCAGAGTAAAAATAAGTAATTCTTATTGAAAACTATGTGCTGATTCTGAAAATATTTTTCCCCTTTCGGGCTTAATTCAAAAGATGTTCAAGAAAAAAAAAATCTGCAATTTTTCATTGACAATTTACCTAGATGTCAATTAAATTTTGCTATTTTTAGGACCATGGAAAGTGGTAGTTAGTAATATATATATATATAAAACGATTTAAAACTTTAATAATAACAATAACAAAACACGTGTTTTCAAATGCTTGCTTCCTGGTTGCTTTCTCTTGTAGTCAGAATTATCAGAAACCAGCAATAATGCCCCAACATTGCAGGATCTCAACACTTTTATAGTTTTTTTTTTTTCATTGTGGCGTTGATGAAAACGCCCTCCCTGTTCATCACTTACAGCACCCAAATTTGGAGAAAAAAAGTCTCAAGTGTGAATGGAGGAACTGCACTTTTAGTGAAAGCGTACAACACACTTCTTTATAACATTGTGTAATGTGTTCACTAAAGATTCATATTGTTCATCATTTCTATTGTCTTGAAAGCACACCAGGCTAGCAGTTCCACTTTTTTATTCGAACTTTGTCTTTTGAAAGCTTCTTTATCTGACTTTGCATATGTCAAACTGGGAAATAATTCTTGCAGATAACAGAAACCATTTCCCTCTATATTCAACCCTTTGACGAACTGTTTCATTAATCGCTTAGTTTCGTTATAAGGAACTGTCTAATTGCTGATGGCACATTTGATAAATAATAATGGAGTTTGGATTTTAGTCAAACCTGATGATTTACCAATCATTCACGTGATTTTGTCGTTCCCACCAAATCATATGTATCGCTAATGTGAACATTTTAATTTCTCATATAATCACTTTCTAAATTAGCTGTACAAGTCATGCAACAATGTTTTGGGACCTAATCTTTATCTTGACTACCAATTTTGCATTGAAAGTTGTGAAAGTAAGCTGTTTTTGTAATGTTATACATTTTGCCTTTTAGATTTTGGTGTGAGCTTTTACACAAATATAACAAAACTTATTTCGATTATTATGACACTGGCGTCTCTCAATTTTGTCCATGCTGTCCACTCCCTTGCTTCAAAGAACAATAAATAGCACTAAACTAAATCATGAAACCAAAATTCCAAATGGAAGTGTCTTCTTTGGACAACCCGAGATTGCGCCTTGGCCTGCCGCGGTGACCTCTGCTTCCTCTACCTCCTTTTTATGCCTTCATTGATAGAGGGCAGTATTGCAGAATGGCTGTGATCAGCATACCGGTCACCTATCATGCGGTGTTCTACATCGAAGGACCCTATCTCTCCTCTTCTTAGGCAGTTCCCCAGGTTGGATGGACCCATTCCAGAACTCTCTAAATTAGAAAAATTCCTAAGCAGGTACCGGGAATCGAACCCACTCCCTCCTGGCTAGCAGTCAGTAATTCTAAACAATAGACCAAAGAGGAGTATAATTATTTAAAAAAAACAGTTACACGTTTATCAGTATATCCTTAAAATTTACACTTCTTTTCAATGCAAACTTCTGTTTCGGCACTCCCATCCCAGCAAGGGACTTTAGGCACTGAAGTTTTTACATGACGCAGGCATTAAGTTTAGGGATTAGAAAACTCATCAAGTACAAAATTGTCAAGCGTAATAATTCTGTTTAAACTGCATAGAATGGTTTATTTAGTAGCCAGTCTACAAAATATAAGTAACAACGGTTTGGTATGTACCGTGCATGATGTTACTTTTGCCATAGTTGAGAATAAAATATAAATAAAAAATTGAGATCTGATAGACTAATTTAAAGGGCATTTTCGTTATCCATGTATCAAAATTGACAAGAAACAGTCATTGCTGTCCCGGAGTTAGAAATAGTGTCCCCTAGACTCAAGGGACTCAAGGCGGCGACAAATATACACTAATGACAAATCAAAGCTTTATAATACCTCCCAACTAATACTGGAAAATATAGATTCCTTTTGTTTCTTTCAATCAGCCGAATAGTATAGAGAAATATTGGACGATTTTAGAGAAACCATGTCGCTAATTATTCTCTCATATCTTGTTGAAATTTCATGCTTAGTATATGTGTCCAAAATTTTTCCTACCTTCGATTAAAATCCGGAAAAACATATAAACCCATGACAAACAACAGATTTTTATAAAATTTAGACATTTAAAATTTAGAATTTAAAATATTATTGATTACAAAGTTGAAAACTATAGCATAAAAAGAACAAGGAGGTTGCTAAATAGTTTATTATTTGTTAATGAACATTCTATTAATTTTAACTCATTTATCGTCTTTTTTACTCATATTTTAGCATGGAATATTATGGAATTTGAAATACTTTGCATTGTTTTTTCCTTATTGAAATAATTCCCTGTTACTTATAGTTACCAGCGTTAATTCGTGATTAATTAAAATAAATATTTTATTCTTAAACTATCTGTGCCCAAATATGCTAGTACAAATTTAATAATTCATATTTTAAAAATCGCTGCTTTTGCAACGTTTTTTACTTTGTTTCTGCAAGAACTGCACAAAGGATACGCCTATATCGTTATAAGTATAGGGATATCATTATGTGTATATACACAATAATAAATTGTAGAATTTTGGGAAAAGTATGAACACAATCGTGATTTTTCCCCTTATCATTACCAAATTTATTGCAATAAGAACAATGTGTTACTTTTGACATCGTTATTCAGTTATTTTTCTAAACTTCTGCAAGTCATTTAGCGTACATTACTGGTGACGAGTTCAGTAACTAACTGCCTACGTCATACGTTATGCAGTAGCTGCGGATCAGTCCATTGAAGCATTCGGCGTGTTAAACAACAGATAAAAAGTTTATACCTAATTTCTTACACTTTATAATTGGGATAAAGTATATTGTTCGGTGTTAATGACTGGTATATACATCTTATTTTATTAATATTATTTATAACGTTGTAATGCGCAAAGTGGTAGAGGACCGGCGCTATTGTTAGATTATCTCTAAACGTACTCTCTCACAATATAGCCAACTATCCACATTTACAGTTTCAGCCTTTTTAAAATGAAGTATATTTTGGGTATAATATATGCAACATATTTTAACTGTATCTCCCGTACGATAATAAACGTTGACTTTTTGTATAAATTTAAAAGGGAATTTTGATATAGAATCAGTTTTTAAACAGGAAAAAGACAAACAGCAGTTTGTTTTTAAGGTATGGGGCATTTAGAGTACTGGAAAACGTTTAATGTTTCGTATTGAATGTTCGAGTTCAAAATTTAAAGCATGTCCAAAGATATTTTTCAATGTTAAATAATATACAGGGCTTTAATTTCAAAACTTTCCAGTCTGAATAAGGCATATAACATAATGTTAATTTATAGAAGAAAAATCCAGTTACACCTTAAGGAGGAAATTTAAAACCAATGTTGATGCGCTTTTATGATTCCTCTCACTTTAAAATGTCAAAAGACTCCCTTATTTTTTATCCTGGCAACCTGTTATGGTTTGAGTGTGGAATAAAAAATAAGTTGTAGAATAAAAGAAACTGTTTTAGGTAACATTTACATTTATTAATTAATATTACAGAAATACAAATTCTCTAAATTTCAAACTAATTGGATTTTGTTGCTCTTTCTATTAGGATATACAGCATTATGGAACACTGTACTACCGGAACACAACTATTATAAATACCTGGTATTTTGTAGTATTCGGTTCAAGGAGGGGTGCCATTGAAAATTTCAATGTGTGGTGACTGAGAATGAGGGGATGAAACCTAAACATTGGTTTTAAACTTCTACCTTAATGGCTAAATTGGTTTTTTTTTTTTGTTTTGTTTGAGTTAAATTTATGTTAAATAGGCAGTTATTCGAATTGGGAAGTTTTGAAATGAAAGCCCTGTGTGTGTAAACTATTTAAAGAAGTACATGCTTTTCATTTATCGCCAGGCCATAGATCACATATATGAGTAATTCGCTTGCACTGCAGTAACATTTGTAATGTTGCAGTAGCGCACTAGCGGCGAATGACTCACTTAAGGCTAGGTTTATCAGCTGAGTTATACTGTGTCAGTTGCTACCTTCTGTTCGAGTTATAAAGACTGTAGAGTTTGTTCATGGAGCATCGCAAGACATCTATGTTGCGTGTGAATAAAATTAGATTGTTCTTATTTGTTCACTAAAATGTCTACCGAAAAATTCACGCTTGAACAAAGAGTTTTTATGTATGATACCTACGTAGAAACCGAATATTGTAGACAATTCCACGAAAATTTTCCTGTCATTCCAGTTTCAGGTAGAGAAACTGTTAGATAAATGCTAAACCTAAGAAACGAAAAAGAAATGTTCTAACAGAGGAAAAAAATTACAAAATTGGGGCATTATTCTAACGCTCTCTGAATACGTCTCTAAGACGTGTTGCACAGCAATTAAGTATTTCAAAAACTCCGTTCATAGAGCTGCTAAACTTTAAAATTGAAACCCTACAGAGTTCATGAACTACAACCTCGTGACGATGAAAAACGTGTAAATTTCAGCAACTGAATTTTACAACATATCGTTGACGGTACTGTTTATCCACATTTAAAATTTTCTTACACGAGATGTTTTCATTTAAATAGAAACAATCCCCACACCATAGACGAACTTAAGAACAAAAATTATGAACATTACGTAAGAAGAACTTGCGCGTGTGAATGGAAATTTCATCCGCAGATGTAAGGAAGGTCTGAATGCAAATGGACAGCATTTTCAACACCACTTATAACAAGATTAGTATTCATTATAGTGCATGTTACCATCACTCGTGAGAAAGTAACGCGCGAGTATTAGAACGAGTATTGCCCCCAGTGCAATAGAAACTGCGAGCAACACGCGATTAGCGGCCCGGCATCATATAAGGAACACTCTGTATAAGCGATAAATGAACTAAACAGCTTAATAAACTAGAAATATAGCGATAATGTATTTACTTTTGCAATAATTAAAATCGTGATGTTTAAACGATAGTGCATATTAGAGCATTACATTTTACCTTCCTTGTAATGAGAATTTGAGAAACAGAGAAAGTACACATGCTCAGGACAGACTTATCAAACGTAAGCACAAAGTGTTTGTACTGTTCTACAATAAATATTCACACTAGCAGAAATCTTGCTGGACGATAAGATTACAGAAAGTTGCGTAGGCGCTCAGCGGTTACAACTCTTTGTTTTATACTTTCATCACAACACAAGAGACCTGTGCTGGCAGACAACTAGAAGCCCCAACACAACAAAGCTATCAAGAAGCGATAATTGACTATTGATCTGGACGCATCTGGGAAGAGAGCAGGAAGGTGTGAGAAACGGGAGAAGGCTAGCTAGTCTCGTCGATAGTATTTCAGATCGATAACACCCAAGCAGAAGTGAAGGGATGAAGTGTCTCTGTGAGAAAAAGGCGTTTATTGCGAGGTCACGCTTGACCTTATACAGCATCATAGTGTGCTCAGCTATTGACAATAAAACAATTCCAATGTCTCCAACCTCTGCACAAGAAAACACAATGGAAAAACCGACCTTGGGCTTGTAACATCCGAGCCAATTGAAGCCTGTCACTACATAATTACGTCCTGAATGGACAGATCCTATACTCTCCTTTCACTTGCAACATTTTTTCTATCGTGACATTAATAAACGTTTAACATGACATGTTTCGAAAGGTCATACGATTTATGTATTCACGACTTCCTTGCTCCACTGCATCTTTAACGACTCTATCGATAACGTCATTAAATCGAACTTGAACCTATCAAGCCTTTACATGGTCCATGTCTGAGCTCTGCTTTGGACATGCGAGGACAGCAGACAAGGACTCCTGTAGAGAAATATTCTGGGCTGAAGAATGTACTTATGTCGCACACAAGAGCCCTTCAATGTCTTCACATTGTATTATATCATATTACCTCTTCTTCTTTCATGGATTAGGTTGTTAAACTTGCCCGAAGTGGAGCTTAACTTTCCTAGATAAATCGGTACATCCTTATTTATTTTTGTATATAGTCTCATTATTCGGTTGGCTGTACTTCAGTACTGTCTGTTACTATATCTAATTTTTATAATCCCCCCTTATATTTATTTAATTCTTTGTACCCCGATAGCTAGTCCTGAATTTACAGAGGCATTTAAAAATATGCCATTCCGAACACTGCCTAATGAAATAAATTAAATTAAAAAAAAAATCAACTTAAGGGGACGTTTAAAACCGATGTTGATTAAATTTTTGATTTTATCCCCTCACCCTAGATATTCCCATTATGAAATTTCAAATTACACTCCTACATATTAATCCTTATATTTTAAAGATTGATGTTTGAATTTGGACAAATATTTATTTCGTGTAGAATGAAAAATGTTCTTGTTAAAATTACACTTATTAATATTATAGTAATATTAATGCAGTCCATTTCGGAACCCCTGATTAATCCACATATGAGGTTAGGTTCATCTGTTTCCGGCCTCGCTGATGATAAGGGTTATCGCCTTCACAGAAACCTTATCTGTGTTGTATCTTATCTGTTAAATAAATAATTGCAGATGTATCTTCCTATCCGCCGTGTTCAGTTATTCAGATTTAGTTGCATAAAGAAGGCTATGTGTAGATGATTGTGACATGTTCAAAAAGGAGTATCGAGCTGTTATTAAGTTCTTCACAAAAGATGAACTTAGTCCAAATGAAATTAAACAGCGATTAGATGTGTATATGGGGAAACACCCCCTTCATATTCTACCGTAAAAGAATGGACCAAACTTTTTCGAATAGACCGAGAAAGCATTGAAGACGAAGAGCGCGCAGGTCGGTCTTGAAGGTGTTCACTCCTAAACTTAGCTCTGCGGAAGGAGAAATTATGGAAGACCCGGGGCCCAAAGTTACAGAAATAACAGCAAGGTTGGGCCTTTCTAAAACAATAGTTCTTAGAATTATTCATGAACATTTAAACACAAATAAGTTTGTTCAAGATGGATGCCTAGACTTCTTTCCTCAGACCAAAAGCAGCAACAAATCATCTGTTGTCAGTTTTTTGGAGCTCTGCCGTAGTGACGAGAGAGAAGTTCTGCAAACCATTGTTACAGGAGATGAAACTATGGTCCTCTGCTATGATCCTTGTCCAAAAGAGAATCAATGGAGTGGCGTAAACCTGATGAACCAAGATGATCATGGCCACAATCTTTTGGGACTGTGAAGGAATACTCTTTTAAGATAAGAACACCACCGTAAATGGAGAGTAGTTTGCTGGCCAATTGCACATGCTTCCATCAAAGAGAAAAAGTGAGACAAGCTGAGTGGTGGTGGGCGCTTTCTTCACCACAACGCGCCTGTGCACACAACTCTTGTTGCAAAGGAAGCTGTGAAGTTGTGGCTTCAAGGAGATCGACCACCCACCCTACATACCAGATCTAGCTCCCAGTGACTATTTCGTCTTCTTCTCAACTCAAGAAGGAACTTCACTTCAAGGAAGGAAATTTAAGAATGGCGAAGATATGAGTACTGTTTATCTCCAAGACAAGACTTCTGACTTTTGGGGGAGGGGAATTTAAATGTTAATTCAAAGATGTGAGACGTGTATTGCAATAATATTGAAAAGTGAAATATAGTTTTTGTCTTTATCATATCTAGAAAATGGTTAGGCCGGAAATTTATGGATCTGCCTTCGTACATTATTTGTTCTCTCTTATAGGGAATACATCATTGAAATAATCTATTACCAAAACACAGCTATTACACTAAATACTTAGTAGTTCTTGCAGCATTAATCTGTTCAGGCAACGGAAATAAAAATAAAATGCTTCCAACTGAGACGGCCCAGGTTCCATTCCAGCTGCCGTAAGCGGAATTTATGGCGGACAAACCGGGTATTCCGATTTCCCCGGCCACTTTTTCTGTCATTGCTCCACGTATTCCATTTCTATCTTCACCTTCATCACTCAGCGCTAATGTAACTCGTCAATTCTCGGAGCGCGCATTTACGAATGGACTACACTTATGTCCCCTGCCTCCCGTGAGCAGAACTGCAATGCTTGTCGGCTTTAGAACTTTCTCACTTAGTTGCATCCTTTTTAAAATGTAATTATGAAGAGAGAGGGGTGGTATTAGAAATTTATAGCTGGAGGTGCCGATAGTTAATGGAGTGAACTGTAAACTGTAATCAAATTAAACTTCTTTCTCAACACTAAATTGACCCGTGTTTTGTTTAAATTAAATGTATGTTAAATAAGCATCTGTTGGGTATATACCCAAATGTGAGTGTATTATGGTGTTGTCCTGAATTCTTTAGATCTAATAGTAATATGCATGGACTGGGTACATTGAGAAACTGGATTCATGTTAAACTGAAATCATTCTAAATACGAGGATTGTTAAGGAGTATCTAACGTTTCTTCCAATCTTCAAGGTCATGATGGAAACCATTTTTGATAGGCCCATCAGTATCGCCTCCACAGCCTTCACCACTGCCGGTGATAATGGTAGGCGTTTCTTTAATGTGAGGAAAAGGAAAAATCTCACGGAACTAAAACTGAACTAAAAGGAGAATGAGGGACACATTCTACAGTGATCTTTGACAGATGCAGCAACATTCGTGATGTACGGCCGTGCAGTATCCACCTTGAGCACTGAAACGTGGCCTTGCAGAGTTTCAGAACATTCTGTAGTAGCTGGTAAACCATTCCTTGAATATCACAAAATGAGATGAACGTAACTTTCCCAGTCACTTTTGTGTTGGTGATGACGGAGATTTCCGCTTACAGCTTTGCTGTTTGCTCTCAGGACGGAAATGATGTAGCCAAGTTTCATCACAGTGATTACCTTTGAAAGAAACTCCTCATCTTCCTGTAACATCATCTTCAAATGTGTGAGCACTTGCACGCGAACCCTCTTTTGATCCGGAATCAGCAGCTTTTCAATTTCCAAACATGGGGTGGCACCCCGATCCGCTCTCACATCGGCATCCGCGATGTTAATATTTTTTCCTTCAGGGCAAAACTGTAGCGTCGGTTCCACCTTCCTGTGAAATTGATTGCCTCCTCTCTTTAAACATTTTAAATCATCTCGAGCTGTGCTTAAGGAAAAACTCTACACAAGCCTATTGCAACAGTGCGTGGATGTGTTGAGACCAAAGCATATATTCAGATCAGCATATTGATTGGCGCTTGTCACTTCCATTTTGCTGCAGGTAAAACTGAACACGTCTCAACTTGCACTCCTCTCGCAGGAGGAAATCGCAAGTGACAATAAAATATTGCAAAGTGAAAATTTCCAGGTAGAAATTGTCTTAAAATTATAATTCGCATTATTTTAAAAGTATACGTTTAAAATGTATATAATTCTTTTTTTTTAATTGATTTTATTTATGGACGCTCTTTCACAGCTCAGGTCATCAGCGTCCCATTCAATTCAGGGCGTGAAACGGCCGACAAATTTTGCTCAGAGGCCTCTCTTTCAGGCTTCAGTTTCTTTTTCGTGCCGCAAATGTACGACACGGGACCCACGGTTTAACTTCCCTTCCGAAGGAAGCCATGCTTAGGATTTTTACGCCCCGAAAAAATCCATCGGTCCTGGCCGGGTTCGAACCCGTGATATTGGGTTTAGGAGGCAAGTATGGTAACCACTACACCACCAGGACCGATGTGTATAATTCCTTTTATAGATATGAAACATACCCGTCAAGAACGGCACTTTTACTATGCTGCTCATCTCTGTCACTACATACGTGGAACGTGAAATCGCAACCCTTGGGTTTATGCAATGTGATCCCCGGGAATGGACGGTTTAAATGATACTGGCTTAGGCAGAGTGAAGGTAAAAATGCTGCTACAGCCGTAAGGTGTAAAATTGATACTTTCCGGTTTAGTACAGCAAAGGGAAGGGCTAATTTGCAGGAACAAAATTAACTGTTCAATAAAGCTGAAACCATAATTCACAGCGTTGCGTTTTTTCCCCCTACCTTTGCCGTCTTCTCTTGAAGCTTTATAATGTGGAGTCAGCTCATTGCATACATTATATAGCCCAGCTTCAGAAACTGATGGCAAGATCACGGATATTATTCTTAGCAGTCACAGGCAATAGTTCCCCTCGCTTGCACAGAAGGATACCGGTGTTTTTTATATTATTTTAACCCCTAACATATAGGGCTAGGGGAATATCTTGTTTATACTGCAGAATACACGCATAAAAGACGAAATTGCCTTCCTTTTATTTATTGACGCATTTGTGTGTTAGCTTCTTTATTAACGTTTATCTGCACAAAATTTAAAGTGTTTCAAAGGTATTTACCCAATGAATATTTCGCACCGAAATACTTCTTTTTATCTCACAAATGTATGTTGTTTATATATGCTGCAGTAGAAATGTAACTCACAAAATATATGAGGACGACCTAACTAATCCATCTTAAGTCTATTGTTGCTAAGTTCAAAGGAAATTAGTTCAGTTTCGTAAGCGTTAAATAATGTTAGATTGTATTTTTTTTTGCTTTACTTCACTTTGTATGTGGCAATGGACCATTTGAAAAATATTTCTTACATAATTATTAATATTAGAACTATTATTTTTATTTGGCAATCTCGTCAGTATCTGCTAATATGAAAACAAAAATTGTATTATTAATTAATTTAAATTATTTTTAGAGAGAGAAAAAATAAAGTGCTTAAATATGTTGTTTACTACCATTTTAAAGGGCTTTGGATTGTAAATTTCCTTATTATAGTCCGTTTAATAACAAATAATATTAAATTTAAATACTTTTCATTAAATATTTAATATTGCCTTACATATATAACTTTCCTACAATATCTTCTCTTTCCTGTTATATTTCGAAAAAATTATAAATGTACGTAAATCCATTTATATTTTAATGGCAGTGTATGATATTTCAATTAATTCAATTAATTCAATTTGTTATACATGGAATAATAAAATAATAGACTTTAATTGATTATGTTTGAAATATCAATTTACCTTAACATTAGCATTTTAATTAAATATATTATTTTAAAAAACAAGAAAATAGCCGTGGTATCTATTTAGATGCCAAAATTTTAAAATTGTAATCTAAAACATCTGTACGAATATTTACCCCAATAGCTCACTTCGTCTCCCTTCTAAATGGACCTTTGGAAATAGGAAAATACTCTCTTTGTCACTCAAAGTAATAAAATGGGAAATATGATGCAAAGATTCACATTAAAATTTTGTTATTTATGCGCAAGAAGCTTATGATGTAGCATATGTGAAGCATTTTAAGAACAAAAGCAAAGTCAAAAGCGCGCTTCTTATATGCAAACACCACCATAGTATTTTTTACAGTTTGAATGTCTTCTCAACAATAGTTACTCTATCGTGCAGCATTGTAGATTTGCCGTAGTATGACGACATTGAAGTTGTTTTTTTTTTTTGTTTTTTTTTTTTTTTTTTTTTTTTTTTTTGAAAAAGAGCTATGTAAACGTAGCTACCTTATTATAGCCAAAACTTACCCTCTGCAACTCCCACATGTTTCCTCCAACATAAAAAGTAACACTATAATATTTAAAAAATTAAATGCATTGTCTTTAAAAATCAAATTTATATCTCTTATATCTACTTTTAAATCTCTATAAAATAAAAATCAGCCCTGTTGGACTTTTATAAGAATATATCGACATAGGACGCAGAGATGAAAACCTGCAATACATATTACCTTCTCAGTTGTTGATCTGAATGTGTAGCAGAGTTAAGTGTCAAGTTTAATAGTATAAACTGTTAATTCAGCATCAGAAAACACAATTATAGTTTTTTTCCTAATTTTTTCTGCTGCCAATGATAGACCTATAAAGGTTAGAAAAAGTTAAAACTAAATAGAAAATAAAGAACCAAAATTTAGGGTGATTTTCTTCCTAGGGGACGGAAACAAACGTCTTTTAAAATTTTGATATTTAGACATTGGCTTGCAAATTTATATACTCGTGTTTTCAACAATGCAAAACGAATAGAAATTCCCACGATGTACGTACTTATCCAGTGACTTTCATTTTTATGTTCCGTGTCACCGCATCTCGGCAGTGATGTCGCATGATTAACAAAATAAACTTTTCGCACAGCGCATGTTTCTTATTTATAAATACCAGCAAACATGTTCAGTTAAAGCATGCCATGTTTCAAACTGAATTTGGTGAAAGACGTGTGTCATGAAAGTTTTGCTTACAGTATATTGTTAAACAATTAAGAAACAACGGAGGTCCTTTTTACTGAACATTTAAGAGGCGGTATATTCCCTGAAGAATCCATAAACGATGTAATGAATGTAAAGGAATGATTACTGGCGTCATCTTGAAAATAATTGCAAAAACTTTCCCAAGAGACTGGTCTCCCATATTCTACTTATAAAAGATAGGGAAAACAAGTAAAACGATAAGAATTGACGTGATGGACCACGAAAAACATGTTCCGTTTTCTTATTCAGAATCCTGAAAGTTTAGACCTCACTTGGTTTACATGGTTTCATCTCAGGGGTTCACGAGTCCTCAAAATTTGGGATTATGAACACGAAGAGCAGAAAATCGGAGCGTGGTTAGGCGTGGCGTTTCTCATGGATGAATATGAGCAGAATTTTCCAGCCTAGACCACGAGCAGGTTCCATATGCATTATTGAAAGTATGTGTATATGTGCCATTATATACATATATTTGCAAGGCCTATACCGTTTTATAGACCACAAGTCTTAGGACTCTAGCGAGAGAATCACCCTGTGTACTTATGTTTGAATTTATATTAACGACTTGCGACTAGAAAAGAATAACCTCTTTTGACTTCATTTTTTAAATCACCATTAGAATGCAACGTTACGCTTTGGTGGTGTTTTCTCTTTTCCGAATCAGAGCTATGGATAGAAGTTACAGAATTTTCTAGCTCCAACTTTTGAAAGATTAATTATGTCAGTGTACAACAGTTGTATCCCTTACGCCATCATTGAATACATGAGAAAATGACAACACTAAAATTGTTTTGCGTCTAACAATGTATTGTGCGATCAGTTTTGTTTTCCTCTAGTGTTTTGCATATGGGCGAGCGCTCCGCTCGTTAGCCGGTCAGCTGAGTCTTGGTGAGAGGGTAAAACAATAAAGCAAATCAATTTAAGAGGTTCATTACTTACCAACTATTATGAGCCATTAAATTACTTAAAAAGGGGCTAATATAGTATTCACATCAACAGAAGAATCAGCTGTCTATTCAAAACATATTTAGTCTTATGATTCTTTCTCTACTGAATTAACACATATGAATTGTACATAAAGACTCTCTGTGGTATTGCAAACACACGAGAAATAATACAGTTTATGTATATTATCGAACTGAGAAACGAACAACACGCACCAGAGAACAGCTGCGCTACAATTGCGAGTCAGCAAGGTCAACAAGCATAAGCAAGCAAGCTTGTTACTCCCTTCAGGGCGCGGCAAGCGAGTGGGGGCTGGCTCAGAGGATAAACCCTGCGCCGAGGAAACCATCACTGATCGCACTGTTACGATGTCTCTAAAGTATTGTCAAAGTACAATCTCGATAACGTTTAACATAGGCAGCACTTCATGAGAACCTTCCTACTTAACGTTTTCATATTTATGAAATTTGACGGATTGTACATATATATATATATATATATATATATATATATATATATATATATATATATATATCATTTGTATTTTGCTTTCTGAATACCGAAAAATTCCATGAAAGATCATAGAAACAGGAAAATACCTTTCATGCAGTCAGTATCGTTTTTCTACTTTTAACTTTGAAGTAAGAAAACCACATTTTCCTTATTTAACAAAAGTTAATATTTCGACACCTCTGATATCTCATGGTATTGAATGTCAAGCTAAGATATACTTTATTTTTCTTGAAAAATGAACTCAATTATCGAATGTCTATTCTTTTACTTCCAGTCGTTCAGTTGATAGGCGGGGCTTTGCATAATTGATAATTCGTTTTCCTAAAAGCGCTGTAAGGCGTTAAAGTATACTTTTACTAAAATTTCAAAATGCTTTAATTCTGAATGAAATTTTCTTAAATTTCATATACCTATTAAGGTTATGTTATGTGTTACTGCATAAAAACTTCAACATATTGCTATTTGTTTGCGAACTAACATTATAAATGTTGGGAACACTTAATTTTGCTTTATTTTTTTTTATAATAAAACTTTTGATTTGAATATCTTTTCCAGTTAAGGTACTCGCTTCAACCCCGTTATTCCTTAACTCTATTTAGCGTGTTTTAAAACATGTGCTCGTATGTCTTATATTATCATTATTATTTCATTGTATTAACATTTCTTTAGGTTTTTGGAGTAATTACCTAAACTATTCTTTGTATAAGAAAAATCAAAGTTTAGAACTGCAACAATCTAGTGGATAGTTGCAGTTTGTAGCTTATTTTCATTTCGATCACATATTGGGGGAACTAAACTTTGTTAGGGAAGAATTCAGACTGATACCTTCGAGAGTCACCAATATGAACAATCACCATTGTAACCAATTAGACCTACGTTTACCATAATCACGGTACGTTATCAGTAAACAAAATGTTATATTTGTCCATTGCAAAATACATTACTTACGACTGATTTCCTCTCGGGGCATAACGTATGAGATAGGGTCTTGACATTATTCTTTCTAAATGGAAATGCCAGATTGCTTCTTCGGTGCTCCGATTACGAAAGCCACGTAAAAGGCGACCGGCGGGGTGCCAGCGTGCTGATCACATTCCTCCTGCAATACTGCACTCTATCAATGAAGTTGTAAGACGGAGGTAGAGGAAGCATAGGTCGCTGCGGCAGGTCAAGGCTCACTCCGGGTGATTATGCATATAATGCTTGCATTGGCTTCCTTTTAAGATTACTCTAAATTCTCTGAAACCTCTCTCCAGAACTGCTGAACACAAGCAGTCCCAATCCGAAACAGCATGCTCTTACTGTGACCAATAATTAGTTGTGATATTTTTTATTTGCCTTTAAAATCTGACTTTGTTTTTGATGATGTTTGGCACTCGTATTTACTATTAAGGCATCATAGACGGTGAACACTGATGAATTGATAATACATCAGAAAACATTGTAAATTGTAAAGGAGTATTCGATTTTTAAGGAAGGAAGCGTTGCAGGTCTAAATTTTGGATATCTTCTCTGCATTATCATTTATGAGGATTGAGAAGTATCTGGGTATCGAATCCCAAACTTCCCGCTCACGATTCTGTCCCTTAATAACCTCAGCCCCCTGTATTGGCAACACAAATCTGGGTAGGTTTTGCGATGGTGGAAAATATATTTCACGAATATGCATGTTTGTATCTAAAAATTAATTTGATTTGTAATATATTTATTTCTGAATATTAAATTTCAGAACAGTTATTAGTAAGTTGATACACTATGTACATGCTTATAAACAGGGTTATAAGGTATTCCTTTCACACAGCACACAGGGATAGGTGGGCTGTTCTATGTCTGATGTAGTTCGGTTGATAATAAGAAATTAGGAAAATAGTATTATTTCTGGTACTTAATTTACTGCATTTAATGATTCGTATGTTACCGGTACCTACAACCACATTGACAACATGACGGCCCATTGAATCTTTGGTTTCGTCGATTGAAATCCAGACGTTCGCATTTTCAATCCATTTATTGTTTGTCATATATGCGTCATAAGTATAACTTCCTTAATGTTGAACAGTCTTGTTTTTGTCTTGAAGTTAATTTTATAAAAATCTGCGCAATTTATATTCTGCACGTTTGCTAAGCAGAATTAATTGATTAAACTGTGTAGCGGGCCCACTAACTAGCCTTTTTCTATCACAAGCAAAGCATATTTATGTTCATTATTACATGTGTTTAATGTTTAATATTACACGCCACAATTCCTCACATTCACAAAGCAAACTTTTCAGAAAATTACATAAAATACATACCTTTTATGTACTGAGAAACATACTTCTGTAATGTACCAGTCTTCCACGCTTTCTGTTTCGACATACTAAAGGAAACAGAACGAAACGAATCTTCGTCTCTGGTACTAAGCTAACTTCTGAATGAACTGTCCGTGTTCTGTGCATTGCAGCTCTGCTTATAGCATTGACGCAGTGTATGGCATTACTGACACACACTTTATATACTTTATTTCATGAAAGATTAGAAAATGATTGGTCATTGTGCATTATATTCCAATATTTTAAAATAAATATGTCGTTTTGCCTGAGGTTTAATCCTTCAGTTTTCTTTTGGTTAACGAATGCTAAACATTTCTAAAAAGTTGTTAAATTTAATCATTTGCATTTCAACTAAATATATTTAGTTTATAATTAAACTAATAATATTTACTTTATATATATTAATTATATATAAAATTGGAACATGTCAGTGGCGGGTCTTATTGTTCAACTACAATGGGTAATAACGTAAATGCCCATACAATGCCCGAAATACCTGGGCGATGATGATGAGAACATTGTCCGGGCAATTTCGTAATTTCCCAACCTCCTTGGTCAATGTTGTAACGAATGCTCTTTTTCGTTACTTAAGCTCAATAGTAGTGCAGCAGTTGGCTGCAAGTAAGCAAATCGACAACAATACACAAATTAAGAGCGGGAAAAAAGTGACGACAATGTACAAATTGTATCGATCCTGTAAGCCGGTGTTTTGTCTATTGAGTTCTAAGTTCAACTGTTAAAACGATTATGCTGTTCTGTGTTTACAGTGCATTTGTTAGTAATAACAATGATGAGTAATACAGAAAGTGTAAAAAGGACGAGTTCAATGGATAAATAACCTTGTAAAACAATTTAAGAAAACTTTGAATACTTTTGCAGCAAAGAAAACAATAAAAGATTACAGAAGTGTACGGATGGAAGTTTGTGTTGTGAAAACAATGGTTAAAGTGTTCTGTTTAACATGAAAGGAAGTAAGTAGTGTATTTAGGGATTATGATGTACTTATTGTCTTTATTTATCAATGTTGCTTCTTTACAATTGGCTATTAACGTGTCCGGGCAATGTGTTGTAATGTTTCATTTTCATCTGAAGACTGCTCTAAGTTTGATCGGTTACATATATAACGTTATTCGTACGAGTAAACAATAGTAACGGGAAATGACGCTTTCCTAATTTACTTAATTGTCTATAACAGATGCGTTTTAAAAATTAATATATACACAAATTTTACATTACCAAATTAAATTACAACTTAACTGCGGAATAAATTCGAATGCTTATATATCCTAAATTATAGAATGACTTTTATAATCCTTGCAGTATTGAAAACAGAGTTTGTTGCAGTGAGTTCAGTCATCGTTTGTCCACAGATTGTGAAATATGAAGTGATGGATTGCTAATGTACTACTACCGTAGACACTGCCTTTCAAAAGTAATGAACAATAGAAAAGAGGCTTTTTAGAACAATATGTAACAGTGCACAGATTTTTTTTTTTTGTTTTTTTTTGTTTTGTTTTGTTTGTAACCAAAAGTCTCGAGTGTAAGTTGGCATGTTACTTATTTACTTCTTATGACTGATGTGTTGGATTGCCATTTGCTGGTATAACAGCTTCTCAAACAGACTGCAAAGAGGAGGAAAGCTGCTTTTAAGTTTGATAGACGAAGTTAATTAGCTTTGGAATCGGTGTATGTAAAATACAAACTGTGCTGCTTGCAGTATAATATATTATCACTGATATATTCCTTTGCAGGATAATAGACCTTTTTACATAGATATTTTATAAGAGCAAATTTAAAATAATTATCAATGTTTATTAAGGCTTTCAGGCTAGAGGGAAGAGTATTTTGTACTAAAATGCAATTATAATAAGTATGTTTTTGTCTAGTATTCTTATCATGTGTGTTTTGATTTTGAACAACTTTTTCTTTATTTCTTATATAAAAGTTCATGAGGGATAATTATATTAACAAGGAAGAGTTAAACTTTCAACTTGCCTACACAATCTCATTTCATCTTAATATCCTGGTTATTGGTGTTTAGGGACTATCTACAACAACTGCATTTTTTAAATGTATGTAGAGATGGCGGAGGAAACATATTTGCCAAATAGAATATAATTAGAAAACACGATAATGTACCTTTCAGGGGTGTAGATTTACTAAATAAAATGAGAGAATGTACTCATCAGTCATTTGTACAGATAACTTTAAATCAATCAATGTAAATAAGTGTTTTAAACTTTCAAATTGTAGCAGGTGGCATGCGTTTGCAGGTGAATTTGAACCAGTCAATAGTAAATATATATTTTGAACCTTTAAAGCAAGGCGCTAGACCCTAGCCATAAGAGCTGACCTGGAAATTTGAACAGAGAAATCTGTTTGCCTTTTGTAAGCAGTATTCTTATATATGATGCGAGCCAACCGCTAGTACTTGGAGAAATGTAAAGCAGGGTCCTTGAAAAAAATATTCATTTCGTATACTGTTAGGCTTTGTGCTTTTGTAGGTAAGGGTCAGTGTAATATACTGGCTACGGGAATAAAGTGACAGCCCGATAACTTCTTGAAGGGGAGATACAACTGATTGTGTGAAATGCTGAGAGTCACGTAGATATTATTAGTCAATCAGGAAAATAATAAGGACCGGAGGGAAATATTATCCAATAGTAACGCGAAGTTGAGAGATAGTATTCCAGATTTTTCTTAAATAATATTTTAAAAGAATAAAGGGAACTTCAGACAGACTGAAGAACCCCCACGTTTACTTAAGCTTACTATTTTGGGGCTGAGGACCAGTCTTTGAGCAATCGTTTATCAATCTTTCATCAGTCTTTGACCACTCTTTGACCAGTTTTTGCGGTTCTTGATCAGAGGTAACTTCTCAGTTTAGCGGTAGCCAGTTGGAAGTTAGTGATTGATTGTTATTACGGGACTAGTTGCGTGTTATAAGTTTGGACAGTCTTGTCAAATTATTGCATCAATATCATTGCATCAATACCAGTTTTATTGAGTTAACAGTACGAAGTTGTTGTCAAAGTGCGTCACTGTATAATCGTCACGTTAGTGCAAAAGTGGCACATATAGCAATAGAAATTCTCCAAGGACTAACGGCGTTACATTTCAGTGGAACATACTTCAATACATCGTGTTTCATTCACAATATAACAAATTTAATCATTCCCTCGTGAAGTTCTTGGTAAGCTCCTTTTCCTATAGTTCCAGGACCATAAAAAGTCCAGCAAAGAACAAGAGCTAGTCGGTGCATACTGTAAGCCAGCGGAAACCATCATCGGAGAGGAGAAAAAGAATATTAACCCTGAGATTGTTTATGATCAAATAATCATTTAATCATACTCCTTTCCAAATCTTTCTTTATTTTCTTACAAATTAATTACGACTCCATTCATTTAAATTGCGCTGCAACATCAACATTAGAGGATGAATATAAGATGCTTTTATTATGAAATATACGGACAGCTGCAGTACAGCTTCGACCACGCTTTTCTTTTCATATCCAGAATTGTCATTTTTGGAGCTTCTAGAACGTTCTAATTGCCCACAATTTTCTCAAAAGTTTTAATTACAGAAAGTAGGCGGGACACTTTTGATCTAGTCAGATTGAAGCTATTCAAGGAAAAGAGACTAGTTTTTGGTTTCAATTAGTATCCACAGCAGACCACAAGAACTAAATTATACGAGTTAACGAAAACCATTCCTTTAATATAATCATCAGTGGAGCTTTCTTTTTCGGCTCTGAAAAGCATTAAAGATTCCATGGTAATTCACAAGGATAAGAACTTCTGTCAATATTAGCAACCATGCCAATAGAAAAATATCTAGTTATTTATGGATATGAAAGTCAATCCCACCTCTTTTGGTAGGTTCACAAAAAGGGCTACAAAAAGACAAGACTTTTTTTCAAACAATAGGCGAACATTTTGATTTAAACAAATTATCTTGAAAGTGTAGTATTAATTACATTGTTTTTACTGACGTATTCTTAGTCTTTTAATGTTTCATTTTGAAATCATTAATATATCATATCTCGTAATCTGTACCCACATTTTTAAAATTGCATGCCTTAACTTAAAAGTCAGGATATGTTATTGAGTTGTATTTGCTTGATAAAAATAAATGAACCAAAACTAGTGTTCAGGCATTAAAAATCTAGAAAAATGCGGTAAAAAGAACTTGAAATATGTAATACAGGCGTAATAAAAGACATTACACAGTGTTAGTGGTAAACCAAAAATTAATTTGAGCGCAATGAATTTATCTTAAAAATTATTTTTTTAAAATTATTAATTACTTGAAGCTGCATTTAATTATTTTTGTATAGTAAGAATTGAAAATTTATAGTTATTCTTATATTTTTTAAATAACAATATTAATTGTAAAGAAAAATTTAAAAATAATAGACCTTATTTTTGAATATTACTTATCAATTGTTGCACTAAGTAATGCAAGGCGTATCTTGAGATTATCAACACCGAAATATTGTCTGTGAGATATTATAGTTATTTTCACCTCAATGTTTTTGTATTAACAATGTGCAGATTGTGAAAAGAGAGCCCTTAACTTGTTGATTGTAACAAAGGGTGCATCCTGAAAGTCCAAAACAATGTTGTAAGGAGGCATCTTTGTGAAAATTTGTGATTTCAAATTAGGTACAGTGGTATCGTTTTTATTACGGACAAGGATATCTAAAATAATTGCCGTTTAAGTCTTTGCAACTGCAATGTTTGTGATTATAAATCAATAATCTAAACTTTGATCGGCAGCTCTAAAGAGCATACCAATTGCCTACAATGAACACTGGACTATTAAAGGGACTTACTTGATTTACATTTTTTATCTTTTTAGCGGAGATGAAGGAATTGTCACCCATAGAGCATTTCCTTTATAAAATTAAATCCATAGTAAAACTTTCTTTACAACAGATGCATTAGAACAAACAGCTACTTATTGCTGTCATTGAAGAACTAATATAATAGAAAACGTGCAAAAAATATGGAAATGGCAGGAATTCATAACAGCTAGAAAAAGGCGGAGGTACAAAAAATGCAAACCAAGGCAAATATAAAATTTAAGTTCAGGAATAGAACTTGAGAACTTTTCTGAAGGCGTTTTACCATAAACCCGAGCCCTACTAATTAGTGCAGCAACTAGCCCCCCTCCCCCTTTCCTCATATTTCCTTGGCTTTCTGGCATAGGTTCTGAAAAGTTCGTGACAGAGAGTAACAGTAAGTTGTATATAAAAACTCAGGCCATGAGAAAATGCATAGCAAGACCGGCGTGGCAGTGTTAGTACTGGCCTCTAGGTTTGCAGAACCTTTACAAGATCGTGAGTAGGTACCTACTCTTTCTGCAGTATGAAAGTTGACCTGCTGGGAGGGGTTACAGGATAGGAGCGGTTGATTTGTACAGCCGAGGTCACCCAATGTCCTCCCATTCTTTTTACCTGTGATCGGTTTAGTTTCCCTCAGAGTCCCGTAACGATCAAACTGATGGAATCTTTACCGCCAGTGAATGTGCCTACTGGGGGCGGTGCAGATGCGGGCGGTCTTGTACCATGCTCTCAGGCTGACAAGAAGAATGACTTTCCATTGCCTTTAGATTGCGTGAGTGCTGCTGGTCTGTGTCACTTTCCACTATTGAAAATGAACAAATTTGTAAACTTGAGGTTTATGTTGTTGCAGCACAAAGGCAGATTTCGTAGCACACAAACCCCATTATATCAGAAGTAATACGAAAGTTTCTTAGCACTAAATACGTTAAAAATGTAGTTTACTGTCAATAGCACACGTTACCTCAGTCAAGTGATAACGATATCTTTATTTTTATTTTTAACACCTGACAATGTTTCTTTTATTTTTGGTGCCGTTGTTTCGTATGGTCTGCGAGAGGGAAACAGTGAACACAAACGTGTTGCAACAAACAACAAATCTAGTATAGCTTTCCTGCAGTTGTCCTAATGGAGACACCCACTGAACAGAGGGAGTAAATAAAATAAAAAAATATTGTTTAGCTGAAAGCATGATCCAAACCAATAAAAAATACCCAGCAGTGAAAACATTTAATATCAGCGGATTTTCAGAGTGAAACACAATTTCACAGAGTATTATACAATGAGTTTATTTGAGTTTTAGGCCGACTGAGCGCGATTACTTATTGGGGAAGTGATTGATAATATAAGCACTAATCTGTGACATAAGAACGGCAGCACTTTGTTGGCGTAAGAAATTCGTGAGAGATCCCATCTTTCTTAACTTATTAACAAATTGGCAGATGTTTTTATTTTATATTTGGAACACATTTTCTGTATCGCATTATCACTGATCTACAATAATCCGTTTTAACATTAGTATCGCACATAAAAACCCATTCTTCAAAGCTATATTTATGTTGTGGCATAACTAATGAAACACAATCAGCTCACAATGATATTGTCGCTGGCTGACAAAGTCTCACTGAAACTAACTACAAGCTGTTCACTGCACATGAGTTATATGGCCTTGACGGCTGGTTTCTCCAAACTCGCAGCTGTGTTATGCTAGCTCATAATTAAAATAATCTACCTATATAAGCAGCCTAGAGAAAAAAAGGTCACAATACATGATAAAGCGTCACGACACTAGTCGATGTGAACTTTTAATGTTTATAAAATTCAGGGCCTTTTCTGTTTCACGATAATACGCTCTGTTCTAACTTGGGAATTAAAAGGCTAAAGAATAATACCACATCCCAACAGTTCTAATTATATTGTAAATTTCAGTCTTCTGAAAAACTAAGAAATTTTATGTAATAATATATTGCTTTATCAGAATAGCATGTTTAGGAGTTTTAGCTGTTGTTACTTAAAAATCAAAATTAGTTTATATTGTATTAAATTAATATAGAACGAAATAAATTGCTTGGTTTTAGGCAACTAATAACAATGATTCATGTGCTGTACTCTCATTATTTCAATAAATTGGAAACTATTTATGACAAAAAATTAAGCAAAATATGCAATTACAATTTTTCTTTTACATTACTTATAGTTATAATTCTGAATTAAAATATAATCAATATATCAAGACAACTTTAGGATAGGGTGAAGTTATATTATTGTGAAAGACGTACAGGTAACTTCAAATAAGTGATAAATTCCTATCTTTATCTGCTTATTGAATATAGGTAATGTATGTGAGGGTTTGATAAGTGACTTGGTTTAACATTAAAGGGATATGGTAAGTCTAGCAACTTTTAATTTTATTACACAGTTCTCTCAAAGGTCAGCACCCTTGCTCTGATATTTCGCGGATGCGAAAGCATTTCAAATCCTAGTCATTTGTCTGAGCGACGCTTGAATGCACCGGGACATTGTCACGATGAAACGACACGTTTTTGGCGACATTTTTTCACTATCGCAATCTTCAGTATCTCCAAAAGTGATAGCAGTCTCCAAGTAATTGATCAAGAAAATTGCTTTTGTGTTCAAAAAACTAAAACCATGACCTTTCCAGCGGATGAAACGCATTTGGAGTCTGTTCGCCTCTTGCGATCAAATGTTCAGATTGCTGTTTCATTTCTGGTGTGTAATAAATAATACACGTTTCGTCCATAGCCACAAAACACGGTAAAATTGATTGGATTCTTCGTAAACATTTTCAAACAGTCAGCCGGCCTTGTTCTGATCTGGATTTTTTTTTTCACATGTATGCAAAATAGAATGAATTCATTCAATTGAGTTGCCCTTGGCATTTTCACTCATCTGTCGCCCACAACAATGTAATGAACTTTATCAACGATTTCTGGCCTTACATCTGATTTTGGAGCTCCAGGATATGTTGCGTATGCGACTATTCTACCACGCTTGACCTCATTTTTCCAAAGTCGAACGATTTCATAGGAAGGGCATGCGTCACCAATTCGCAAAACCATCTCATGAATTTCCTTTGCCGTATTCCTTCCAGAATTGAATTATACTAGGAATTCCAGGCTTATGCATTTTTCGCTATCACTGGAAGCGCTTGTATTTAGACAACTGCCACACAATTAATTAACATCACAATGAATTATGACCATGGAATATTGATATGTAGAAAAAAAAGTATGACAACATATACAGATGTAGCTTGAGGCAGATCTTCCACTCCCTAAACCCGCAAGAAAAGAAATTTGCATATTTCATAAATTAAAACGAACTTGTATTAGTTAATGTTTTTGGATAGCATGAAGCTTCTTCAACTATTAATATATAGCGTACATTGTATAAATTTAGAAGGGAGATAGGATGACCAATGGTATTATGTAAACTGTATAATCAATATTTAATAAGTTGTATATGAATGTGCAGGAATAGTTGGTGTAACAATAAGTGTCTGTAGAAAATAATGCCATCTGGTGCCACTGCTTTAGTGTCTCCGCGAGCTAGGATAATGAAATACATGCACATGGCATGGAAAGGCAAGAACATTACTCTGTTGTATTTTAGAGAGGTGACAAACTCCTTAGGTACGGTTGAAAATTCCTTAAACGATCACAAATAGGTGAACGGTCTCTCGCACCGCGTGGATGCGTGTTCGAACGCCCACCTATCAGAAACGTGGACTTTGAAATATTAAATATCAGCGCCTCAGCTTGAGTCCCGACTCACCAATGGCAGCCTTAGATATTGAACTCTCAAGAGTCCGTGGGTTCAGTTATGAATCCCTCATTTTGAATTTTTACGTTCTGACCGCTCTGTAGCACCTGAGTTCTGAGACTGAGGTACTGCGAAGTGGCTTTTGTGATAGACAAAGTCAAGATTTTATCGGGGTTCTCCCGTTCCCAGATTTTATTCCACCAACACCCCCTACTTTTCTCTTCCCTCTCACCTCTGCCTTATGCTCATTGGATGATTGTTATTCTGGCGAAGATATAATATCTGTCGACACCAGTGCATTCCTGGTGCATTTTCTGAACTTGTTTCTCTGAATTCTTCCCTTAATACTTTTGCTATAATGATACAGCATAATCTTGAATAGTTAAATGTAGCTATTTTGTAATCGACTTTCTAATTTTAATATTGTATGGGGCTGTCGACCTGTTCCGAACTCAATTAAACATATCACTTCATATGTATGAAGTTATTTTACTATTTCACTGTTAATAGCTTCAAGAGTATAAGTTAATGTCTTAATAGTATGGGGCATTTTAATGCACTGTAACGAACTTCTGCTCACACTGCAAACCCAACACTTGACATTTTTAAGGAGTACAGAAAGAAGTGATTTATTTACCTTACAGTCCTATCATGGTACTATGGATTCCTACCCTACCTCCCAACTTGATGAAAAGTGATTTTTGGGCCTAAAGAAGCAGTCACAGCGTAAAAAGTATAAAAGTATATGAGAGATAAATCTTTTTCGCCTTCAGGTATTTACTTTATTTGCTTTATATTAGTTTGTTATGAAGAATTATTTATGTAATCAGACTTTATTATATTAAATATATGAAATGATGAGAAGAGTACACAATTAAACATGAACCATTTTTATTCATTTTGGTTATCTGCACTACGGAAATTTGTTACGTTGAACACCCTCTTTTTAAACTGCAGTCAGTACTTGTTTTCACGTAGTTTAATTCTCATAGTTCTGGTTATCAAAGAATATTGTAGTAATACTGTATGGCTGGGTTAATTACAGTGAAAGTTTAAAATTCATTGATAGGCTTTAGGAGCAAATCTTCACCTTTGTGGCACAAACAAGTTGTACCGATCCAAAGTTTACAGTAGCAGGATACCGATAGAGAAGAAGAAAATGGACAATTTAAAAATTCTGTTTAGATATCTAATCTCCAATGAATTTAAGCAGGAGCAGGAAACCCTAGTAGGGAACTGAAAATGGACCAAGAAGAATTAGAAGAAGGAATTTAATTTTTTATAACTAATCTTGAATTAATAAATCGTGTGTCTACTCTATACAGGAAACAAAAAAAACTATCCCCAATATTCTGACATGATACAGGGCAATGAAATAAAACTTTTTCATAATAATATAGTGTCCGGAAATGCTTCGTTTTCAATATAAATGATAAAAACCATCACTCACCTTAGAGCCGCATTTATGTTTGAGCCATTCTTGTTACCATAAACAATTGAATCTGGATGTTTTAGCTATTCTTGTTAGCATGGAAATAATAAACAATTGAACTTAGTTAATTGTTGTATGTCACAAAACATTTTCTCTTTATTTAACTTCATGGTATAAAAATGCATCGATATACAAATATTGAATTTGAAGCACGCAGCTTAGGTTAATGCTAATTTGGCAATTAAAATCTAAAATGTCCTCATTCCTTGCTATACAACATTTTCAAGACTGGATCAACTTCTTGACGACAGTGGCTAGTTCCAGGTAAAGAAAGTAAATTCAGGAGCGAATTACTTTGAAGTTGAAGTTTTGCAGAGGCTTGGATATATTCCATGAAGTACAACTCGAGCTTTGGCCCATTCGATGCTTACCAGTCACATGTCTATAAGGAGAGTCTTAAGTGATTATGAAAAGCATCTACTCAAAATCCAAAAACTACAAACAATTATAGATGAATATCCTTACAGACAACTAGCTGAAAAGCAATGAGCCAAATGAGGCATGTTTTTCAATACACACAACAGTTGCATTTAGAATTACACTAATCATAAAGCTGTGGAGAATCTCCGCAATCAATGGAAGTTTTCTGTAAATATTTGGATTGGATTTGTTGATTCTAGTGGGGCCATAGTTTATGTCTGCACGTGAGTTAATGTTTGTGGCATTTTTCTTGCGGAAATGCTTCCGGAGCTACTTAAAGATGCCCCTATTAATATTAGGGGAAACGTGGTCTTTCAAACACGACGGTGCACCCGCACATTTTGGTTTAATTTATATACTGTGTAGCCATAGAAAGTAAATTAAGTAACTTTCCAAGTTGAGATTCATTTTTCTTTTCATACCACTATAACTTGAAAACGAAACATTTTAGGACGTTACTTTATTAAGAAAAGGTGTTTATTTTCATATCCTCTGTCATACCGGAACTATAGAAATGGTTATTCTGGTACTCCTGTATAATGGCCGGGTATCCTGAAGATTGAGACTGAAGTTGAATAAACCCTCATAGCTGTATTATAGTAAAAAGGGTACGTAATTTCTAATGTATTTATTTTATGTATAGCTATCAATAAAAATATTTTTGTGTATGTTTTTTCATCATAAGGACATAAGGTCGTAATCACATATTGCTTACTGTAATAATGGGAAAAAAAATCTATTTGTGTTGTAAATGCTGAAAATGATACTTTCTGCATAGGGTGCTTGTTTTAATTGTTGGATCAGTTACTGTACAGTATCTTATCGCCGCACTCAGTTATGTTGTCTATGGACCTCCCAAATTGTCCCCTCAAACGAAAACTCCTCTTTTTCTCTCTTGTTTCGCTTGTCTTCTTTTTTTAAGGGGAGAGGGGGTTAAGAACTTAGATAATAGTCACGTCGTCTTAGGCTGGTAGCCACACTGCCTACTCTTCTCTCTCCCCTATACAGTCCCTCTTCGTTCCCTTAGGACTTCTTTTCCTTACCGTCCCCGTTTTCTTTTCTTTTTTTTATCACAAGGAATTACGTGGACGAGAACATGCCTCTCATTGGCTCCTAACAATAGAGTGTTGTACACACATACATCTCCGGTGTTTTGCCGCTTGTGACAAAAGGTTCCAACAGCCACAAAAAGGTGTCGGAACGTGAGAGCATATCACACACTGTCCTCCCGTACTTTTCTTGTCATCAGATTATTGCCTTACACTGGCATCAAACAAGACAAAACAAGTGTAGCAGATTACAGCAATCGTGTTTTTGTTAACACCTTGCTAATAGGCTTTCCGCTATGATGGGGGTAAGGGGCGAAGAGAAATCTGTAGAGGCTACACAAATGCAGGGAAAGTAACTACGGTCGTTCAAATGAATACGAAATGTGGTTGTGCATACAAGTCTTGTGATATGTGATCGCTGGTATTCCAGTCTCAGTGCAACCTGTACATTTCTTATAAAGATCTGCACCTTGTTCAAATGATGCCCATGTGACGGTAAAAAATCATTGAGTGCCATTCCCAATGAATATGACGGACCTGCTACTGTTCATATTTCTTTTCTGTACGTTCTGAGTGGTTGTATTGAGCCATGATATCTACATACGCTTAAGGACACAGGACTTTACTTCAGTTAAGATTAAGCAAAAACCTTAAAAATGTTAATAAGTTTCAGCAGTCTTTGACTTCTTAAACTTCTCAACTGAGTAGCAGATATAATTAAAATATGTTATTCTATTCTAGGCGTATAGGAATATGAATTATTCCTCAAGAATTAAAAAAAATGCGTTCATATTACCTTCCGCAGATAATTTCAACAATGCCACATTGCTGCCTAAAGATTTAATCTTACAAATTATCATACACATCTTTCATTTAAAAACTTTGGAGTTTATATGTTTATTTAACATAAATTTAATTAGAAATACAATAAAGCTAGCTAGAACAGTTCTGGTTGCCCACCCCCATTAAATATAAATATAATATATGCATGTTGCAACCCTATCATTATATTTTCTGCATTGTAATTAGTAATACTGATATCCTATATGTATATGTGTATCACTAGATATACCAATATGTGAATTGTAAGTCGTCAGAAGAGAAAGTTACCTGGTGTAACTGTTCATAGAAGGCCAGCTAGAAAGGGGGAGCGATAGGGAGACAATAAACCGGCGTACAAAGGAAGAGTAAACCTAAGGGATAGAAGAATGAACTCGCTAGCAGTTTGTACAGTTAACTTTAAATCAACCAATGTAAACAAAGGTTTTAAACTTTCAAATAGTAGCAGGTGGCATGCGCTAGCAGGTGAAATTAAACCAGTCAATCGTAGGTGTATATTTTGAATTTTTGAAGCAAAGTGCGAGACTTGCGCTTGCTTGTGTGAACCCCTTTGGCTTGGCCAAGCCAACGCTTATTTCATTTGAATCGAATATATAAGGAGGTGTTTGCTCTGCTGGGGCTCTTGGCCTCCAAGTTCTACATTGCTGAGATGCACTTGAAGTTCTGCATTCGGCTGGGGCACGCATTCTAAGTTTTACGCGCTGCGAGACCCAAAATAAGCTTTTCTTGGACGCAGTTCTCAGATTCAGTTCGTCTCCTTGAAAGTCGCGGTGGGTAAATTTAAACTCAACGTAGTTAAGTTCTACCGTACGCAGAACACCAGAGGACGCGAAAGATCTTGCGAATAATAAATTACTATACAGTGTCACATCGCGTGATTATTATCACAGTTCATCTCCTCTCCCAGTCCTGTTGAGTACGACTCAACAAAATAGTGGAATGTTACCCTGAGATATTGGTGTCATGAAGCGTGAAAAATATTACCGTAGCGATTATTAGTCAATCGACGATACACCGCTACAAAATATACCGATCATTTACCAGAGCGCTTCGTAATTTGTCACCAATGAACGGGCCATCGACACCCCACTTCATAATTTGACTCAGCCAAAGTGGGGGCCATTTACAACATACTAAACTGCTTTATAGCTCAAATATTTATTTATTAATTTATTTACCCTCTCATGGGCTCTTCTCCTTCATTCTACCAAGTGAAAAATCAGCAAAAATATAGAGTATATTATACATAGTTATAGTAAACTACATAAAAACAAAGTAAAAGATATATAATGAATGTAAATATTACATATTTTAATATATTTAGAAAATTTATATAGGTAGTATTAGAATTCACTTGTTCTTCAAAGAATATTTATTTAGGGGAAGCTTAAAACTTTTTTGGTTATATTTTAGGTTTCACTCCTTCGTCCTAATCACTTCAACTTGAAATTTCAAATGTAACCCATACCTTTGGATGATTAATTTATAAGGCGATGCAATATCACATCGTTTGTTTTCTATTGTTGCACCTGGAGACATGGATTATTATTTTATTTCAATTTAGACAGCATAATGTTTTAAAAATATTGAAAATTGTTTCAAAATGGTGTAAACTCTACAAAAATGTATGCGGATTAGCCAGGGATCTGAAATAGGCCGTATTACTGTTGCTATTTCATTCACAGGTGACTTTACATTTTTTATTCTATCCCACTTTAGACAACAATAGGCAACGATATAAACAGGAGGTAATTTAATCCTCTTTGAAATTTAAGCATTAAAACATAGGGATGTTATGTGAAATTTCAAAGTGGAGGATGGCAGGGATGAGGAGGTGAAGTCTAATAAAATATTAATAATCAACGTAGGCTTTAACCTTCAAGCCGTTATTTGAATTTGGACAGAATCAAAAATAAGTCAATTAGTTGTAGGATAAAAATTAATTTTGGGTAAATATTCAATTAATATTACACTAGTATAGTTAATTTCAAAACTTCGGACTAATTCGCTTTCTTGCTGGGTATACAACAATTTGAACAACTTATTACAAAAACACAACTATTACATTAAATATAGTTTTTATAGTTTTATTCTGTCCAAATTCAAACAATAACTATAAAAAGTGTGATAATCACATTTCTTAAAATTTAACCATTAAAAAAATTAGGGATGTTATTTGAAATCTTAAAATGGGGTTGGCTGACAGTCAAGGGACCAAACCTTAAATATAACTAACATTGACGTTTAGCTTCCCTCTCAAATTTCGTTCAAATTAAATTGATATTAAATAGATAGCTATTCAGGCTAGGATCTATAAGTATAATATAAGTTAAAATAATGCAATAATTTTCCGCATGTGAACTATTTAGTTTTCATTTGCATTTCTCTGTGGAAATTTGCTAGAAGTAAAACACACAAAGGATGTTTTATAAAACAGATGAATTGATATAACTCTCAGGAGAACTTATATTATCTTTTTCCTGCAGTATTCCATCAACTAATGTGCAGCATGCTACTTAACTTCCTACAAGACCTGTAAGAATACTTTTCGATTTTGTTCTTAATCACTGAAGGTGTGGCATGTCCTCTAAAAGATGTTTTTATCCTTTCAACTCTCTTTTGAAAGCGTTAGAGTGAATGAACTAAAACTTTTCCACTCTGGATTTGGACGAGTTCTCATAATAACTAACATTAAATTTGTTGGCCTTAAAGTAAAGCTCTATAATCAATTTCATTGAATTAGCTGCGACTTAATAAATAAATGTCTGTGCAGTTATGACAGATGTAAGCGTATTTAGCCTTGATCTTTATCTAATCCTTGGCCATTCCTTGTATAGTTGACCAAAAAAAAAAAAAAAAAAAAAGTTTCTTGGCTATGCTCAAGTTTCAAACGTTGACAACAATTAAAGGCGCAACAAATAAAGTTATGGAGGGAACGAACTGTTGCCGATAATGAGACTGTAATGCTAGCCTATATTCCCATAAGCGCGGTTAAAGAGTACCCCAAAGATGATTGTATGCTATATGGACTTTTAAATTGAGGGATAAAGTAAAAGCAGATGCGCGGAAAATATGCCAGGCTTTCGGTCGGTGCTGATGCTGTGATTGGAACGGACGGCGAAGTTCCAGATAGGCAATGAAACCTTCGAAGTTTACCAGGGCAGGAAGACCAGCAACAATGGATAACAAGACTCTCTTAACGACTTTGAGGTTAGGTTAGGTTCATTTTATTTAAAAGCGCTGCTAATCAGCACTTTGGAACATTCAGTGCGTAAAACGGCCGATACATTTTGCTCAGGGACCTCTTCTTTCAGGCTTGAGGATTTTTTTCACGAAACCAAAGACTACTTCTCTTCCGAAGGATATGATATTTTCAGCATTTTTAAGCCCTAAAAATCCTTTTATTCGTACTCTGGCCGGGGTTTGAATTCGCGACCTTGGGTTTGCGAGGCAAGTAACTAGATCACCATAACCGACGACTTTCGAGGCGAACAGACTTGTGAGGAAATGGCACAGAAACTCATTAACTGCAGTAATACTATCCCGAAATCTGTCTTCTCACTTCTTGAAACCTGTTAATATTGCTGAACTGATGGCATTCCTAAACGATTTGTGGTAGTTATTTGTGTTTCAATCCAAATTGCTTTTGGGGGCCATCGTAAAAGAAACCAACCAACCAACCAGTCAATCAGGCCTTTACCCTCTCTGAGACTTAAGTAAGAATTTCAAACCCAACCACATTGAATGTGAGTTTCAGATATAAAGCCATATAATGTGTCTCCTCACTTCTTATTTAAAGAATGACCAGCAATAAACGTTATGATATCATGACATGTGACTACTGGGAATGGAATGCAAAGGCAGTGAGAAAATTTGGTTTCCCATTACGTAAGAATTTTTGCATGAATAAAATCCTCATGTCTTTTTTCTTTCTTTTCAGCAAGTTGAAGTCTCTCACAGAAGCTAAGAACAAGTCTCTGAAATTATCCCAGCCTTGTTTCATTTCGCCTTTGCTTTTAATATGGACACTTTGCCGCATAGTTTTTTTCTTCTGTACCACGTTGTTAATTCAGGATTTAAGAAATATGTGACGCTTCTCACGACAGGATGACCAGGTCACGACTGGGTTCTTCTCACGTGTCCAAAGCAACGAATACTTCTAATGGGGCATGGCCTCCGGGGAGTGTAAGGCCCGGCCTGGGGCTAATTTTATTGTGCTATGCAGAGGTTTGTAAAATAACAGGTAGTTGCTTAGGAATCCTCTAACTAGAGGGCGTGTCTGAGACAGAAGTTGAAGGTTTGAAACGAAACAGGGGGCAGTTACATTTGATGTCATAGTGTGCAGTCACCTGTAAAACTTTCATTCTGCTTCTAATGCTTTTTAACGTTTTCTCTAAAAGAACCAGGTTCTGCAAATTCTCCATTAGTCTCCAGAAAAGATTTTAACATAAAACCTCCTTTTCATTAATTTGGGAAGTCGAGTTGAAAACAGCATGATATGTGTTATTTTATCTTAACTATATGCATTGTTCCCTTTTCAAAAATATTCGCATTACACGCATAAAACACCAGTATCAAAGTTTACTAAGTAATTTAAAAACATACTTTCAAGGAATGATAGGGCTCAAAATGTTGTTTAAAACACATAAATACTTTATACACTTTTTAAATAAATTGTAAACTTTATTATACAATATGTATAGTACAATTCTGCATAAACAATGTAACAGTATAAATATATAAAAAGCACATGAGTTGAGGTTGCAGACCAGCGGCCGTCTTAATTACAATGTGCTAAAGTTAATCTTGCAATAAATCTGAATGTCGTTTTCGTTCCAGTCTTCGAAGTTGTGGCGGTAGAGGTAGGTGAGTTGAAATGTTGCTCAGAAGTTCATTAGTGTTATTTAAAAAGGTGCGATGAAGTCGAGGAGTGAACTAAACGTTCACTGTTTGAATGTGTAAATCTTTATATGTACTACTGTGCATCAGTGATGAGGCGAACAACCCGGTTCTGAAAGGTTTGGAGGAACTCCATATAGCGCAGTCATATAATCAGACAGATCTTATCGTTGAGAAGTAGACAAGTCTTTTGAAATAAACCGGTAAAGGTGATGATCCTTGAAGATATTTTAGTCGAATAATTTTGTGTCGTAGTCTTTTTATTAAACTATTTATGTGCTGCCTCATATTGAGTTTTTTATCATATAATTCTCAGATACTATGTGGATTGTGCTATGGGTATTCATTCTCCTTCAAGAGAAATTATTTAAGTCTCCTTTTTTGTTTCATAAGTGAATTGAATTGCTGCAGATTTAAAAAATTTGATTTGGTTTATTTACGGACGCTCTTTAATATCTCAGGTCATCAGCGTCCCATTCAACTCAGAGCGTGAAACGGCCGACAACTTTTGCTCAGAAGCCTCTCTTTCAGGCTTGAGGTTCTTTTTCGTGCCGTAAATATACGACATGGAACCAACGGCTTTACTTCCCTTCCGAAGGAAGCCATGCTTAATATTTTCACACCTGAAAAAATCCATTAATCCTGGCCGGGATTGAACCCGCGATCTTTGGTTTAGGAGGCAAATATGGTTACACTACACCACCAGGACCGACTTAGATTTACAACGGCTCATTATAATTTTCCATTGTTTTCACCATAAGCCCATAAGATTGACATGTGTGTGAAAATTGTCAGCTGATGATTTCTACGTGTCTTTTCTTAGAACAGCGAACTGTGCTATTTATAGATTAACATATTAGATAAAGAAACGGCGCCCATATACTTCCTTGAGGAACTCCGGCTTTTATGACAGTTTGGAGACCGTATATTTTCATAATTAACACAGAAAGTTCTGTTAGAGAGAAATGACTGTTGTTCTAAATAAGGTATGCGTGAGTAGTGGTTTTAGTTTATACAGTAGTCGCATGCCAGACCTTATCAAATGCCTTCTCAGTATCCAGAAATAGCACAAGACAAACAGATTTTTCTTCAACTGTATCTACTGTAATTTCAACTACACGATGAATTTGCTGAGGACAAGAACATGATGATCAGAAGCCAAACTGAGTATTTGGTATTGTGGAATATGTTGCCTTGGAACAGTTGAGGGTAGAGTAGACGTTCAAAAATCTTTGAAAACAAAGGGAGAAGGCTCATTGGTCGGTAGCTATGAGGATTGTTTTTAGCTTTGTTGGTTTGTGAATCATTACAATATATGCATATTTCCATCTAGTTGGAAAATGACCTAGACGAAGAATACATTACATGTCTGTGTTAAAACACGAGAGTTTTCCGGGGAAGTGTTAAACGTTGTGGTTGAACAATTAAATCCTGACAGGAAATTTGTTCGCTCGTATTGCTTTATTGCATTGAATACCTGAGAAGTGAAGTATGTAGTAAAATTCATGAACTGAAGAGGCTCTATTACTTTCTCTGATATTTTTGTTCTAATTCGGCATCTTCAGTTGGGTTCGTTTTGAATTGTTGTTCTAAAAATAAATTCACATTTACTTCTGAAGTTCTATGGCAGGAGTCACCAGATCTCGAAGGAGGTATCCTATCTTTATATTTTGTTAGAAGTTTAGCTTTTTTGCCATAAAGATTCATGTTTGGTATGAAGTGACATCAGTTGATTCTAGTAGCAAGAATTCTCTGTTCCTTAAGGGCGCGATGTAAGTTTCGAGGGCTCGGTTATAGAGTGTTTTTGAGGAGGATTTCTGGTTTGTTCCCATAATTTACGACAATTTCGTTTCACCTCCAGAAGCTGTTTTACTTCAGATGTTATTGTATGCTTACTACGGATATAACTGATTATCTTGTCCTGCTCTACCAGCGGCATAGCGAATGTATCTTGTCAGCATTCTTTTTGCCACATTTCTTGTGGAGCTGTTAAGGCAATTTTTAAGTCTGATTTCAACTAATGTTGAACCATATTAAGGTTGGATGATTATAGTTCTCATTTGAGGTTCAGAATATATTGTGATTATTACAGGGAAATGATCTGAGCTAAGTTAATAAGCGAGGACGAATGAAGCAGTGCATATATTTGTTAAGTGTTTACTCTTACATCTGCTGTTTATTATCCACCTGCTGGATAATAACTTGGTTTCATCGTATGAATCCACTTGAATTGCAACTTCTAAGAACAATTACCTCATGGAATGACTAAGTTAGAGCCCCATTTCGAGTGTATGGAGTTGCTAGAAGAAATTTGTTATCATCTCATTGAGTTAAGTTGCAGAAATCTGCTAAGCATATTTTGTTTTTTAGTGCCGAGTAAAATGATCCGATTTCATATTTAACTTCGTTTATAGTTATCATAGTTCTTGAAATTTGAAATTAATTTTCAATAAAATGAGAACGGTTGTCATGATCGATGTATTTTTGAAAAGTATGGCAGATCCGCATTTTCTTTATTGGCTAAGAAAGTCAGCCCGACGTATTCGATAGCCATGTATAAAGAAATGAATGTGAGATGCGAATTTTGTCACTGTAACGAGCAAAATATCTGTCGCATAAGATTCGAAAATAATTATATACTTCTGCAATTCCGTTTGTAAGTACAAACTTTTAAAGAATTGTTTCTGACAGCTCATTTTTTAAGAAGAGAAGGAATCGCTTGTAATGTGTTCACTAATGGAAGCATTAAAGATATTCGAGTATCTAGTTTATCAACCAGCTTTTTTTTATTGTACTGCTGTTAGTAGTGTCAATGCATCCTTAGTGGCATTTGCATATGAGGTATAGGTGGGAACATAATTTGCATTTATTTCGTGATTAGGAACAGAAATAACAGGCCGTTGCTGTCGGCTGAAATTTATGATGTTTGGGTGTATTTTTGAAGTTCTGAGTGCACAGCACAACCAACCTTTGTAGTTGACTGTGTGTTGACCTTCCCAGTTGACACAGATGGAAGGAGATTTTGGATTTCTAGTGCACTTAGTAACATTATGCAAACCATCGCATTTATCGCAACGAGGAGTCCTTTAACAGCAATTTTTAGAATGGTCGTAACCTTGACATTTTGTACACTCTAATATAGGGCGTTTAGGCTTAGGTGGTTCGATCTTAACTATAGGCATTGTATAGTTTAGTAATTTCATTTTTTTTCATTAATTGGTTTTAGATCGAGAAAGAAAAGCCCTAGGAGCTCTGGTAACGGGATGGAGGTATCATTTGCACTGATTGATAACCTAATTCTCTAAGCTCTTCCACCATAATTTAGTATTACACGAAGGAAAGCCCTCTCACGGCGATACTGAAATTCTCACTTTTAAGTTGGTATGTGTTAAAATTTAGCATTGTTTGTTTGTAAGCAGTGTACTGTTTTCCGTAACCTTCATTTGTTTCGAAGTTAAGCTTAACTTTGTTGTCACTTACAGTCATATTTTATAATTTCCGGTTTCCAACTTTTGCAAATAATTTAGATACTGCTTAATATTTACGCGCGCGCGCACGCACACGTGTGTGTGTGTGAAGGCCATTTAATTAGCTTGGAGCTGTTTTCATTAGTATTAGCAATACTTACATCAGTTTTCATTGAATTATTTTGTGAGAGAAAATTTATTCAATGAAGCAAATGGAAAATATTTCCTACCTCTGTCTTTTGCGATAGTTGTATTTTCAGTTTGTCAATTTCAATAGACGTAATCGCAAAGTTAAACTGTGTCTATCTATGAGTCATTATTTAAACAAACACCAATAATTATAATTTGAATAATAACGAAACATTGTTAAATAAAAACGTAATTTATTGAAGAGCACTATTAACTGAGGTTAGCAGCTATTTCCACCGCCAGATCGATATAATATACACTTTGACACTAATAAATCATTGGAAATAACATATATTTTAATATATTGTATTTTAACTTTAGTTTTTCAAATAGTTTATCACACTATAAACAAAAATTGTTTTTTATGTATATTACTTTTATTTTCTTAATTAAAATAATAACTGTTATAAATATTTAGGTGAATTATTTCACCAGTTCTTTTCCTTGCAAAGTATAAAAACCTCAACGTGTCCCAAAAACCATATAAAATGTATGGAATTAAGTGCAATCAATAATTTAAAAATAACTATTTGGTTATTAATAATATTTTATTTACCCTTTTCAATTTAATAGGGTTTATCTACAATATTTTCTGTTCATTTTAGAATTTTTGAGTTAAATTGTCTTTTGTAACACTTAGATTAAAGCGAAATCGAATTTACAACTCTTTATATAAGAATATTGATTCAACTAGGGAATAATTTGAATAGTTTTGTAACATTTTAAGAGATAACAATTAACGTCGTTTAAAATAAAACTCTTAGTCATCCTCCCTCCCTCCCCCACTCTCCCTCTATTAATCTTAACTACGTTTAGGTTATAAGTTCGATTAAAATATACTTTTAAAAAAAGTGTCGCTAGTATAATTAGTTTTTTTCTCTAGACTTTATAGTCTATGAAAATATGTTTTTAAATATCTAGTTACTTTTGAAATTTGTATTTTATTTTAGATGTACACATTGCATTTCATAGCATTACTTTAAAATTTTATTGTGTTACAAATTGCTTTATGTTAAAATGAAATCACTTCCAAAGGAAGTATTTGTGAAATAAAGATGGAGGTTCTGAGCCGAGAGGAGAAGAAGAGGTAGACCTGGACAAACCTGGCATGAAGGAGTTCATTTTAGAGTCATGTAAAAGATGTTGGCCGGCGACATGATTAATAAAAATGGGGTTTGGGAACCGCAAAATGAAGGGATACTGTAAAACGGAGACAAATAAGGCAGACGCACTTTTGTTTCCGATATTTATTGAAATAATAATAAGATGTAACAAATTTTTTCCTGATGATTAAATATAAAATGTTTGTAAAACACTAAGACCTAGTTGTATAAAAGTCACTAATTGGAGTTTACTTTTAACTGTAATTTAAAAAGTAACTAGAAGGGTTGATCATCATTTCTGTTGCATAAAAAAAAACCCAGATTACATAATCTCGAGTTTGCAGTAACCGTCAAACCTATGGCAACATCTGGAAATAATAGGGAAGTTTGTGTTTACAGCGAGTTGATGTTCAACCTGATAAAATTCAACAATTATTCATTTTACAATCTCCTAGGCACACATTTTTTTTTCTTAATGTCTTCAAACACGAATAAGGAAATGTCAAAGCGAATGGGATAAATTTTTAGCAAATGTGAGAAGTGTATTATTATTGATTTGGTGTTAAAGTATCAGGGAATCAATGAAAACAATTAAATAAAAAAAAACAGGTTCCATCTCAAATAAAGATAGAAAAAAAAAAAAAACGAACATTGGGGATTTCCAAAGGGTATAACTCTATTCTTAAGACGTCTGTATTATCATCCCCATGTGCGTGCATTCTATAGCACCTAAAACTCCAGGAAAGTTGCAGACGTTATAGAAGCCTAACATGACCCTCTCCTTTTGGATTTTATTTAGTAGGTGAATCACAATATTTCGCTTTCCCAAGGCAACCGTGCACAAACCACTTTAGGTTGTTTGCAATTACTTTCTCGTTATTATGGAGCACTCGCTGAAATCTTTCACAGAACAGGAATCTGCACACCATCAAATATGCTTTGTCTATTTTTAGCATCATTCGTCAAGGAAAGTTTTCCTTTATCTTTAAAACTTCTCCTATTTGATATATTCCCTTTATAGAAGTGTTCCTGCGTTCGAGTTGTATCAACCAGAGGTCTGAGCTACTGAGACATAGATTTTCCTTGTAGGCAAGGTTTGAGCAATTAATTTTAGATTACACGATTGATAATTGCTCCAGAAATGTCAGATGTTATTTTTTATCGTTTGAACAGCATGGCATAGGACTAAGAGCATTACCACAGCAACAATGTCATTTCTATTGACAATGGTGTTGAAAATTGTTTTTTGATTGGTTTGGTTTATTTACGGACACTCTTTAACATCTGAGAACATCAGCGCTCCATTCCATTCAGGGCGTGAAACGGCCGACAATTATTCTCACAAGCCTCCTCTTTCAGGCTTGAGTTTCTTTCACGTGCCGTAAATGTACGACACGAGACCCACGGCTTTACTTCCCTTCCGAAGGAAGCCATACTTAGGATTTTTACGCCCGAAAAAATGCATCGGTCCTGGCCGGATTTGAACCCGCGATCTTGAATTTAGAAGGCAAGTATGATTACCGGTGATGTTGAAAAAAGGAATCTTGAATTCTTATAGCCATTTGCTCCAAAGTTTTTAAAATATACTTTTAAGAGTCTTGCGATTAGCCTTTGTTTTTGTGGTCAAGTCTCACTTTCAAAGGCACAATAAAATCACTGACTATACAGCAGCCTATCTGATCTTTTTATTTTTAAAACATTAATTGCCAACTCGTATACGTTAAGTTGTGCAGGATTCCATTGTTGAAACTTTAATTTTAGATATCCTGATTTGTCTGTCCATAGGTTCAGATCTCAAATTAGATAAAATAGTTTACCCTGAGTAATTGAGTGGGACTATTCGGGCAATAACGCTTTAAGGTCCCGGGCTCAATTTCCATTGTGCCGGCCATTTTGACCTAACCCCCCCCCCCCCCCTGATTTCCCCTGGTCATTGAGGCGAATGCTGAGATGGATATTTACTTTAGCATTTAATATAATTTCATTACGTTCTCCATTATATTGAACATATGTTAGGGACTAATCTGTAGTCAACGACTGGCCACTCGGTGTCTACCTCACCCTATCCCTTCCTCCCTCTAGTGCTCCCATTGAGAGCGTTGGTATTAAGAGTCAACTTTTAGCAAGGCCCCAGTATCCTCTGCCCCAGACTATCTATCATACCATTGACAGCTCATACCATGCCACAAAATCAGTGTCTTTTTATGATCAGCTGATGTTGTAAAACTCGTAATATTCCCATTTTCATCTGACAAAGACTACCCCTGCGAAGGATGGGGTACAACCAATACACAGTCCGTTTACGCCGAATTGCAGATACCATTCCAGAAATAATAGTTTTTTACTTATAGCATTGATCATCAGAGCATAATAATGTTGCATAATGTTACGTATATTTTAATCCCCTTTATTAATGTCAACATACTAGTATTAGGTTATATTAAAAATGGTGTAGTTCAGCATTTCTTTTTGGAAATACCCATTACTACAGGTATAACAATATTTGTTTGTATTACTATTACACTTTATGTCATCTTGGTATTTTAGCACAAGTTTTATAAAATTAAAATGAACAGCAAGAATAGCTTTTACTTCATGCAAGCTATATACAGGTCAACAGTTTTATATCAATCTTTAGTTGTATTGTATTTAAGCTTAAATTTTTCTAATAGTCATAAATGGTTTATAACTCTGAACCAACAGTTAATCTACCTTTTTAATATCAAATTATTTCTCACTTATTGTTACAATCAATTACAAATATTTTTTCAGGATGAAAGCCTTTTATTATTATTATTATTATTACCTATAACAATGGAGATTGTACATAGACTCATCAGAGCCGAATTTTAAAGTAGCACAGCCCCATGTGCCTAGTTACAGTTACATTTTAACCCGCAAAATAGTAATTGATAAACACACTGAATAATATTAAATAAAGAGTTTCAACTCTTTATGCCCATTTAATTTTAATAGCTGATCGTATTTCTGGTGCAGATTGTCATCTGGCAACTCTATTGAAAATTCCGTATGTATCTCCTTTGTAATTCTAAGGTTTTAGTTCTAACTTTACAGATCGATTTGGGGGGAGGTATTCTAGTCCATGAATAGAGAGAGACCGGATAGGGCTTTGTATGTTTCATCAACGTTATTGGTTTAATAACATGTCTGCGGAAAACTGACGGAGCTTGTGGTGCCGTAGGGTTTCGTCCTCTCACGTGAGGGAGCAATAAGCCTCCGTATGATGTGCTTTCCTCGCTTCAGTCTCTCTGAAATTAATCACACAAAATATAACAGATAAAATTATGACATTTTGGTTCAGCCTCCCTAATTTTAAAATGACTGGTGCTAATAAAAGGATAAATTATTATTTAATTGTGTCTCTAACTTCAACTACGTTGCAACTTAAAGAAAAGTGCATAAGATATTTGAATAAATAATTAATAGTAAACGAACTAAAACAATAAAAAATAATATCATGTAAGACTTCAAATCATTTATTTGAAATCACTGATTTAATCCTCTAATCTTTATTAAAACATAATAAATATTTTGAGCTCCAAAATACTCACTCCACCCTAAATCTATAAACTTTATTAAGTTTACATGCATGGAGAGAAGTTTACAATCCTTTCAGAATCAGTTTATGAGAATCTTTGAATAGTAAAATAAAAGAATATTTTATTTTTGTTAAACATCAATGAAATACTCTATTTAGATTTTTATTTTTATGGAACTAAGAGCTTCGTCGTTCCTGAATATTGAAATTAATCATTTAACTAAATTTTAGTAAAATGATAAAATACTCTTGAGAACTTGCCGAAATGTTCATTACAACGAAAAACTTGAATTTTTACCTCAAAATTCTGAACAATTTAATTATAATTTCTTTATAAATGGAAAATAGTGTAACATAAACGAAAGATTTTTATCCTTATAAACATTTTTAGAGGTAAAACTCAAGTATTTTATCACTAAATCTACTACATCTAAATAGAACATGCGCGGTAAGTGTTAGTTGATTCAGGAAGAGAGCAAATTATAAGTGACCAATGAAGTAGCAATATTTGTACTATGACTGAAAATTAGGGGGAAAAATCTGTTTCTAATAATATTCCACCTGATAGCATCGTGATATCAGATCTACCTACCTCTCACAGTGCTCTTTGAAACTATGTGAATTGTGATCTTGGAAAACTGTAAAAATGCCGCATTCTGAGTACTGGCGTAGGATGTATATAGCAATATAAATTAGCTGCCGCAGCTACCTCTAAATAAATGGGGCACATATTTCGTGACACCATACGTGAACCATATAAACGCAAAATTGTAAATTTTTTAGATAATGGCGTCATTTGTTTTATTTCCAATCTTTAAACCCACAAGCACAAATCGTAATTCCTATAATAGGTTCAGGTTTACCACAATAGAAAGAGAAAGCGTGGATCTTTCCATAAGAGACCATGTAGTTCTGTTTTCTTAAAACCATGTGGGTTATAGGATCCATATACGGTGTCACTGAATATACTTGGTATAAAACACCTAACTATAATTTCCTGTAGAGAAGCTCAATTTTCCTGTCTTTCATTTGAGCAAATTCCCCAACTTTTATACAAGTATTATTATTATTATTATTATTATTATTATTATTATTATTATTATTATTATTATTATTTCACGCGACATTTTAAACTAAACTTCATGCCACTGAATTTCTTACAGAGACCTATAGCAAAATATCACCCCACGAGACAAATTATTACAGCTGACTAGATTTTCCACACCAGCCACTTCATAAAGAATTCAGAAAATTGGAACCGAGTTGCCAACGGCAAATTGGCAATGACCAGAGGAGGGTGGTGTTGTTTTTTTTTTTTTTTAAAAACGGTAAGCGCGAAAAATGTTTTACAACTCCAGCTACTAGAATTATCTCCATGTTTCATAATAATGATAAGCGATTTGAACCTCATATATTTCACGAATTTCAGATCCTCCCATGAAAGTTTTTATTTGCGCGATTAACATGAAAAATAGGAATTACTTAACATTATAAAGTAGATTACGTCTTGATACACTCTAAAAACAGTTTTAATCTATGGACACTCCTGTTGTAGATAAGTGGATGCAGATTATGTTGAATTCTGCAATTGTATCCGAAATTTGTATGATATTAATAATGAAATTGGTGTATTACTTGCTCGGTTAACATTTAGAGCTAAATACAAGCAATTCCATAGATTTTGTGACGAGGCAATTCAACCTTACGTCTATGGCAGCAAAATATGTTTCTCTAATGTAATTTAATAGTTACTGATAAGAAATTTTCAATGAAGCGTGATAACATTGTAACTTGTACGTTGCAGTTTCAGACATGGAGTAAACAGTAACAGTAATCATATTAATAATATTAATTTCAAGCATAAATTAAATTTGTGATATTGCCCATTTGGATATCTTCAAAATTACTAACAACTAAAATATGCTATTAATTAAACTTTATATCAACTTACATGGATATTAATAATAATGTAAATTACACACATACAGATATGTTTAATATTATGTAGTGTGTTTATCAATTACTGTTTGCGGATTAAAATGTTTTAAAATTTTGTACAAGATTTGTTGTGAATTATTGTACAAATCACGGATGTTTTGTGCACCTGAAATTATCACAAGTAACGTCTCAAGAGAGTCTGAAATTGATTTATTAGAACTGTTTCACGAATAAAACAAGAATTTAAATATTATTCCAGTAAACGTGACTTACAAAATTGTAATAATTGTATATTTTATTATGAATACTTAACCTTTTCAAGCCATCTTGCAACAGATTAATGTCGATTGTCAGTAATGCCAATAGAGAAGAGCCAAATACGAGTTTAGGACTAGAATAGAATAAGAATAAAATTAATATATCGCGCAGAAAATATTAACAGTTATATTAAATGTCATCATTATTTATGAATACCCATCTACTCAGAAACCGTGAAAGTGAAATAGACGAAAGTCGACTATTACAATCGCTACAGTTCAGTTTACTAATTCCAACTTAGAAAAACAAAACAGAGATATCATTTAAACATTATGAACGTGTTTATTAAAAATTATGGTTGCTTAGACAGGTATTGTTACATAATTTACAAAATTATTTCAGACGTTTACGCAAAATAATTGCTTAAGTGAATACACTTTTAGTTAATTGTACTATTATTGAAAACAGAGAAAAGTAGTCAGTGATGCGTGCTCAGGAATTATGGGTAATGAGTTGGCTACACTGCCCGGAAGACAAATGCACTTTGCGCGGTAAAGGGATTTGGTAAAACTTTACGATAATTTCACTGCGATATCGGGCTATAATTGATCAGAATTCAAAATGTTGTTTCATTTCATTGGTTGATTTATGATAATGTCACATAAGTGAAATATTCGCAAAAATTTGGACTTAATTAACACCATAACGCTGATAATTTTAAAACTACACGCGAAGTTAAAAATTGCGAAAAAAACTGCGCTGCCAATGCCTCCTCTAGGTTGAGGTCCGGTAGCCTACATCTTGTTGTAATGTGTGGTTTCAAAAGGGAGTACTTTTTGGAGATATGTGGTCACAACCTAACCGTGACCACTGAACCATACTCCACGTTTAAACCTTGAAGGCATGCACAGAACAGCAAAAGATTTGGGACTATCCCCATTTACCATTTCTCCTCAGACATTTTAATAAAGTTGCTCAGTAATGTTTAAGGAAAAGGGAGAACTTTTCAAAACAATGTGAAGAAAATATTGACCATGTCTTTTCTCATTTGTCATTTGATAGGCATGTGACCTAATACTTCAATTGAGCTAATGATATAATAACAATGTTATCGATATTGTTTCTTGCCTAGTTTCATAGTGCTCCGTTATTACTTTCCCTCTGTGCTTTTACCATAACGTTGGTGAAAAATTATCTGTTGGTATCAAAGGCAGCGATATCTGCCACATATTTAGACCTGCACAATCCGGTTATGGTATCACTGACCTATTGCATACGCAAATTTCTCCTTGATTTTCTCCAAGGGATCCCTGCATCGTGGCAATAATTTGAAGAGTACGCACATGAAATTGAATGTGATATTAATAAAAATGCTTTCATAAAGGCACATTGCATTTGCCTCTAAAGCTAAATATGCTTTGAGACATTTTTAAAACAAGTGGAACACTTTCTTTTAAGTTAGCCGGTGGGTTGTGTTTTAAAATAAATTAATTATTTAAATGAGGACAATAATATAAAGCATACACTGTTTTATTCATTAATATTCATACATACATAGCAACTGTTTCAAAGAAATAGTTTCTAGGAGGAGTATGAAATAAACGTTATATCTCTGGATAGTGCTACTAAAATGGCAGCCGTAGTAATTATTGGGTTTTAAATGTGTTTTTTCGGAATAAAATTACAAATTAAACTTTTTACTTTTATTATTACATTTTCTTGATGTATTTTTTCTAAATAGCTATTTGAAAATGATAATTTTCTGGATGTTAATAGCATTTACTTCGGCATCAGCAGAGATGGGCTGTTGATATTTTGCATCTTGACATGGTTCCAGTCTTACAACATGCAAGCAATTAATACTCAGAAACAAATATATATAAAATTATAATTGCAGTATTATGTGATTTCGAAGCCAAAGCGAGAAAGTCTCATATTAAACAAATGATGTAATTTTAGCTGCTTAAACAAATTAATACTCATCTAATTTTATAGCATTGCAACTTTTAACTTGAGTGTCATGAAAAAAAGAAACTACTTTTAGTGTGAACTGCCTAAAAGCAATTTATTTAATAAATATGAAATATTACTACTGAAAGTAAACAAAGATATAGCAATGCTAAAACTGGAATTTAACAGCAATGAATGAACTGATAATTTTTACAAGTGTAGCAGCCTATATATACACTTTTAAATAAGGAATGTAATAAGTAAATAAACAAATAAAAAGACCTTAATATTTTTTAAAGTTTTGATAAAATTAAAATATATTTTGAAATGATAGTGAGTTTGTGCATTTACTAAATAGAAAACAAATATTTAGATAAGAGACTATAAATAGAATGGCGAACAAAATGGGTTTAAAATAATTATTGGTAGCTGACTTTAGCATCAGATCCTATTTTAACTTCCTCAAAAAATAAATACTGTCAAAATAATTCAGACTTTTCCCTAGTAGCAAAGCTGAGATTGAACATATTTGCAACGAACTGTCATAATTTCATCTCTCCAGCTTACAGTACTAGGTCTAACAAATGCAGCTTATTGATCGATTATAAGGGTTGGATTTTTTCTTACACAACAGCTGATTCTAGCACCTTTTGCAACCATTTCTCGATCGAACTGTGAAGATTATACAGTCCTTGCATATTTAAGCATGAAGTGCAATAAAACATGATCGTCTGAACCATCGTGATCGGTCACACTGAAATAATCACAGAGGAAACGGTATAATTTGGCAGCACGAGTGAGAATAGCCTTCTTTGAGCTTCATTGATGATGTTGCCGGAAGAGAATACCACTATGAATTCATATATAAACGTGGCTAATAGCGCTGAAAATATATTTTCTATCCAGAAATTACACTACAAGTCAGGCAGGATAATTTATTGCTTGCCGCTTGATTAATATTGCACGACGATGCCACACGTGAAGGAGAATTAACGTGTTGCATTGCGAGAGAAAAAAACGCCTGAGACAGGACTCTTTCTCATGTACGTGTGATAACTGGAATTATGTGGCAACCCACATTTCTGTTTCACATTAAGTTAGCGCAATCTAACAGGTTCATAGCAGACACCGACTGTTCTGCTGCTCATAAAAGTTAAATGACAGTGTAAGAAGTTGCCAAAGCCTTTGATGTTTTCTCCTACTGGCTACAGGCTATAAATGATGACTGCGGATTCGATTCCATGTTGGCAAGTTTTTCGTTGACTCTGGAAAGGTGGTAGGAATTTTCTCTAAAACTGGCCCATTCACATTTTAGATGTAAAAGTTTTACAAGTAAGAGGATGTTCCAAAAATTGATGTCAATTTTGCATATAAAAATGAAAACTAAACTGGAATTATGTGTTAGAATTCTTTATTTTCGGTCTGAGACAGGTAAAATTTTATATTACTGTAGCTAAAAGTAGGCATTTATTTCTTTGTTTATAACATTAATAGATTTTTACAATTAAATGCTTCATCAGCTATGTTAGGTGCAATTTCATAATATAATGAATTTAATAAAGTACTTGTTTCCCTTAAAACAACACTTTTTTTTTCAATGTACCACCTAGATTCAATTTTAACGTCATATTCTTCTGTTTCTGAGCGTTTATTCAGTGAAAATTTTAAGGGTAAATTGTGTCTTTCTCCTCCCCCTTCTTTCTCTGCTCATTAAACCGATTATATTCGAGAAGAGAGATATTTTTTTTTTTTTGTTCTCTGACGCATCGTTTAGAAATTGTGCACACCTTTTGTTTGTATTTATGTGTACTGATTCCAACGTTAAACTACCTGAGGCTACGTTGTCCTCGCCGTGTATCTCTGTGTGTAATCCTTGCGTGTGCAGTTGAATGCAAGTATCAATGAACGTTTATGTTGATGGGAGAGGCTAAAGAAATGATCACTCGGATTTGGGTGCTCTTGCACCCAAAAGTGGTTTGGGTTAATAAAAATTAAAATACCATAAAGATCTAATTAACACTTTTGATATTTTTTTCAATTTAGACAATTTAAATAGCTAAAAATAGTGATTTTGAATATACTTTTTACATTTATAATATATATTTTAAATATGTTATTTTTAGGAGCACAACTCAAAAACTACTATAGATAGGATGATTTTTATGTCATGCATATTTAACATTCTAAGCAGCTGTTGAATTTGTTTTATAGAACATGTAAATTGTTTCAATAAAAAAAATAATTACTGAAAATTTTGTATAATAGTTGAAATATGTATTATATTTTATATTTTGAAACTATAATCCATAATTAATAATAATTTTTAATCTGCTTTTCCAAATAAGATGATACATGTCCCATCATGATATAAGTAATGTTTTTTAGTAATGTGTTCCTATATATGCCGGTATAAGATGTTCGTAATTTTACATATTTTATTTAAATATTATAATAACGATAACTAAACATCGCCAGAGCCTTAATAGCTATATGTGCACATTAAGAACGTTCTGGAATAAAATCACTTTCTGGTGCCTTTAATGCACCTAGAGGTTATTACTTTGGGAGCATTTGAAGAGTTTCTTGCACATGATATCGGTTGACACCTGAGACAAGGCACAAACTGATTGAACGAATATTCATTGATCAAATACGACACAGACCTGAAATAAGTCCAACCGGCACAGCTACGACAGTGTAATGAATGAAATCAGGTTCAAGGCAGACACATTTAACACCATCTGTAAATCTATCTCAAGGATGCTTATAGTATACATTAATAATTCATGTCATTATTGTTAAATATCCTTAACACATTTATTACTCTAGACGCGTTAGAGAGCATAGGTCGTTTAAAAATGTTCTGTATTATGAGATTTCTCCTCTCATTTGTCGAGTTGTAACCAGTCAGGATAGGCTCGGAACCTCATTTTACTGAATGGATTTTATTTATTTCTTCTTGTATCATTTCATGCAATATAGATTACACGTTATCTAATGGGACCCGTTCAAATTGCGGAGTAAGTTACTGTAGAAAAAATATCTTTAATTCCGACTAATTGAACTACTTTTAATTCACATCTTTCAGCTTTCCTCTGACAATTTATATATTATATTAAAAAAATCAAAAAAAGCTCCAAAATAAGACTAGAGCATAGATTTATTTCTCTCATTATTTTCTGTACTCTTTTAAGTGTTTATTTCCAAAATTTATGTTAGGGTCATCTGATTCTGGTCGTGAATAATTGATGACATAAAATGAAAACAATCTTTATTACCTTAATATTCTATCAAGATATCTATATTCATAATTTTAAAAATTGTATTTGTTTGTTTATTCTCTGCCAAATTTCATTTCATCAGCCGGAAGCCTGTTTCAGAATAACTTGCTTCTTTTATAAATTTTCTCATATACGGTTTTCTACAAAACACTGTTAAAGATATATTCTAATATTTTTAAAGCTGTTATTTAATTGTTAGGTACGAGACTTGGATTTTTAAAAGTAGAAAGTAAGTTACATTTGAATGAAACTCCTCATTGATTCTGAATTAAACAAAGGGGAGAAGCAACAATAAACTCCTCTCTGAATGTCTGTGCCTACTTTGCATGCATCTCTATAAAAATAGTGTCATTCATTTAAAAGAATGCCTTATAATTGAAGGCTTAATATTTAAATATGACGCACGATTCAGTAAAATGTCGGTTCTGAGCTTATCGAGTTGTAACCAGCCAGGAGTCACTACCCTCTGAAGATGTCCAACGGAGTCACGGGCGAAACGTCAGGTGTTAACTCATTGGCCTATAAGCCAGGAATCTACGTTTTACTGAATCTACACGCCCGCCGCATAAACCTAAGCATGTATTTAAACACAGTTTTATTACCTTTTTTAAATATAACCTAAAATAAAATTCATTTTAAAATTATTTATAACAATTCCGCTTTAGTTAATACAACTGACTAGTGATGTACAGATTCATGAATGCGTTTGTATCACCAATCATATTTACCGCCTTGCTAGAACGTTCCCCCTCTTACCTTTCTCTCTCTCTCTCTCTCTCTCTCTCTCTCTCTCTAAAAACAATATTTGAGTTAGTATTTAACACAATAAACGAAAAATTAATTTGAAAAAAGCGACAAGTCACCAATAAACAATGTTCTACCCTTAGATACCATATTATCTTTCTGTACTCGATTGAAAAACCTTGTACTGCGGGCGAGCCAGGCTCCATTGAAAATATGACAGGCCAACAACGTATATAAATATAACTAAGGGAACTTACTGTCATAAACAAAGCTATTAATAAAGTTTAATAAGGGAAACAACAAAGTCTAAATAGCTTTTTTCTCTATTTCTTAGAATTTTCGAGAAAATATATATTTTATCTCTTAAGATGGCAACCCTGTTTAATGTTCTGCGTGGTTAACCTATACATTTAGAATGATTAATTGCAGCTACTCGGTATGTGTTTGTTTGTATAGTCTTACAACAAAAACAAGTTCAAAACTGGTGTTGCTTACATTTTTTATGTTTATTAATATTAAAGTTATGGCAACACCGCCACGGGTGGCCGAGGTCGTTAAGGCACGGACTCGTGAGCGGGAGGTCTGCGGTTCGAATCCCGCCAGGACCGTCCTTCCTGACTGGGTTTTTTTTTTTCCAGGTTTTCCTCAGTCTTCATAACTGGCAAATGCCGGGGAGGTACTTAAACTTAGGCCTGGAACGCTTCCTTCCTTAAAAAAAATATCCTTTCCCAATTATCATTTCATCTCATGTATCACCAGTGTCCACCGCCTGTGGTGCCTCAGTAGTAAAAACGGGCGTTAAACACTACTCAAAAAAAATGGCAACAACGTTAAGCTCAGTGATGCCAAATCTACTTGCATTTGCATAGTTTTTGCATAGTGTTTAACGCCCGTTTTTACTACTGTGGCACCACAGGCGGTGGACATTGATGATACATGAAATGAAACGATAAATTGGGAAAGGATGTTTTTTTTTTTAAGGAAGGAGACGTTCCAGGCCTAAAAACTTAGGGTACCTCCCCGGCATTTGCCATTTATGAGAACGGAGGAAAACCTGGAAAAAACCTTAGTCAGGAAGGACGGTCCTGGCGAGAATCGAACCCCAGATCTCCCGCTCACGAGTTCACGTCTTAACGACCTCGGCCACCCGTGGCGATCCAAATGTACTTGCGAATCCAAATGTTTCACATATGTCTTTCCAGGTTAATTTACGTCAAAATGCTTCAAGCTATGCCAAAGTAATAAAGTGTATCACTTATTCTATTTTTGTCTATCAATTACTATAATCGGGACATAAAATTTCAGCACTAAGAGCTACTCAATTTTAAAACTGACTAACTCTAAAATTAATTTAAAAATATAGATTTTAACACCATCTTGTTACTTACTTTCTCCTCTAGAACAAAACATACTGTTTGTATATCTAAATTCACTAATTCTATGTCAAAATAGGCACATAAATTAGCCACTGCAACAAAACTATTCAATCCACTGTCCCAACTGCTCTGAACTCTGGAGTAAGGGAAAATGGGGAACATGAATCAATGGGAGAGAAAGGTTATATTATGTAAACATAAATGCTGTAACTACAAATTATGTAAACATAAGTTCATAAAAATATATGAAAAATGTTTGTATAAGTCGATACATGCCTTCGTTATTGTTATCTATTCTTTTATTCATATTTTCAGTAAATATGTATTAAATGTTGATTATGAAACTTAACTTCCTAACGTAAATTGCAACAAAATTATCTAAATCTAGAATATATTTTTCCAAAACTCACAAATCGGCATTCCTATACCAAAATACTGTACATTTTTATCCTTAGTTTTTATCATTATCAATTGGTATTAAATATTTACTTAAAGTGCTTATGAAAATGAAATTTTATGCTTCTTTGAAAGTACTAACATAAAAAATATAACTGAAGAGGTTATATTTTGAGCAAACGTTTTTGGAATCAGGCAAGCTATATTACAGCATAAGAAAGATAGCATAGAATTTTTTTTTTGAGGGGACGAGAGGAATTACAGATAAAGCGCCCAAATGCCATAAGAAAATTCGTTCCATTTTAAGCAAAAAATTATGGCGCCCTGTTAAATTTTCGCTGCATAAATAGAAGTAAAACGAGAACTAAACAATGGTCAATTTACTTTAGTCTTGCTATTCATGATTAAAAAATAAAATCATCTAAAACATTTTTGCAAGACAAGTCACTTCTGCTTAAAAAATTAGAACTACTTATGGAAATTAAATACGAAATAACCTGTCCAGTTTAAGTCCTTAATTATGGAAAAACTATGTTTTCTAGGAGAAAAATTTTAAATGCTGTACATGTTATTAATAACAACATATGCATATTTATGTTTTACTTTCAATGCGCTTTTTTAATTCTGAAGAGATTTTCAAAATTTTATTAACTTCCTCTTTATTTTTATGTGCTTTTTAAGTTTTCTTATTAGTGTGATATACCTTTTTGGTTACCCGAGTGATGCGTGCTGATTTAAATGTAATTGCAAACTTATTTCGTCTAAGTAGATATTAAAACGATTTTTCTTTCTTTTTCAAACACTTCCCTTTAATGTATATTCTTATTGAAAGTGTCATTAATATTAAACAAATAACATTCCAATAATACGCGGTCTCAGATTCTGTAACGCTGGCTTCCCTCTACGTGTTTATTTTGTTTCTCTTTACTACTGCATGCCTTGGCAATCTCTTACTGTCCTCGGGGCACACATGACGTTGCTACAAAAATGTGTATGTATGCGTGTTTTTTTCTTTTGCTCTCTCTGCATATATCTTATGGCATTGAGGTGGAAGACTTGTCCGAACGAAGAACCATGTGACACTTAAGAAGAGGTTGCCTTGCGCGGTTCGTGACACGCGGAAAATCGTGACCTGTTCCCTATCATCACAGCAGACACATAACATGCAAGAACACATTGTAATATGTGAAGTTCTCCCGCGCTATTAAAGAATTACCACATTCTATGTCTTGGAACGAAACTTTTCCTTCAACAAATTTCTTTAAGGTGATACTTAATGACCGAGTTCTTGGACGTAGTTAACCGCCAAAATGTCATTCTCTGAGAGAGCAAGCACGGCAAGAGCTTATTTTGCCTAAAATTATAGAGCCACAGTTTGTCCATTATGTTTCATGCAACAGCAAACTAGACATTTCGTACCCTTTTGACAATTATGAAGGCAAACGTTTTAAGGTTAGGAGATAGGATCTGTGATACTAAATCCAAATTCGAATCTCATACTACATGTAAAGGCACAGATATTTAGGGTAAGCTAAATTAGGCATTTCGGGAGGTTTTATAGGGATAATTTCATTTCTCGATTTAATGCCACCAACAAACTCCTCCACTTATTTGCCTCATTGCATTCACTTTATTTTATCTTAATGGCAAAATACATTCCATGATATTGTCTTCTCTAGTAAATACTATTCACTGGGAACTGGAGAGATGGCTAGTCAGAGGAATGTGTTGATAACATCCAGCTGTACTATTGATATTCTACTTTTGTTAATGCAAAAAGATGGACCGTCTCTTTAAGTATTTGAATAGATGATGCTACACATGCAGTACGTAATGTTTTTCTTGGCATATAAAGCCCTCTCCCCGCATATGTCGCTAGACAACTCTCCAGCTCCTAGCAATACCTTCTCTTGTATTCCTTTCGCTCTGGTATATAAGCCCGGGGAGTAACATCTGGGGCAGCCCAAACTACAAGCTTGAGAGTTGACAGTCAGTATGTCTGTAAACGGTTTTCAAATGGGGCTTGTGGCGCCGTATGATTAATTTATTCCCATAACCAAAGGGGAGACAATAATAACCTCTGTCTGATGAAGCTCAAAGATCGCTTTGAACTCTCCTCGTTGCACCTCTGATCCTTACCGTTACTTATGATAACATATTTTAAATGTAAATTTTTTTGAAATGTAATTTTTTAATAAATTAAAAGTCCGTGCACTTTACATAAATTAAATGATATTATTAGTTTTGAGTATCAATAAAACAAATGGTTCTAATTCACATAATCAACTTAAATGATTAGATTAGATTTTGAAAGTAGAGGTCCATAAAATTCTTTTAACTTTCTAGGTCTTCAATGAGAAATAAATTAACTGGAAACAATTTGTGGTGCGACCACTATTTCTTTTGCCTATTCCATTATTACTTTCTTACTTTGCCACTTTCATAGCAATTTAAAGAATGGTTTAATTTTTTTATATAATTTCATTGAACGTAGACACACATTTATGCACAATGGAAATAAATAAAGCACCAGGACAAGCACAGAAGAGAAAGTTTACGGAAAAAGAATTTAAGACCTTAAATACTTGAGAAAATCACTTCATTATTAACATATTTCAATTATTTAATTTTATGTTCAGTGACATATGTACTAATAATGTAAGTATTCATATATGCATATGTATGTACTAATAGTATAAGCATTCGTACAGTTAATTATCAAGAATAATCATTCAGATAAAATCTCCATATACAGCATTATATACCTGATGGCCGAGGTCGTTAAAGTGTGGACTCGTGACCGGGAGGTCTGGGATTCGATTCCCACCAAGATCGTCCTCCCTGAATTTTTTTTCAGGGTTTCCCCAATCCTCATAAATGGCAAGAGGAGATATCCTAAACTTAGGCTTAGAACGCTTTCCTCCTTAAAAAAAATCTTTTCCCATTTTACTCTTATATTATTAATGTAAACAAGAAAACAAATATGATTTTACTTTTGATTGGAAGGTTTTAATGCCCGAGGAATCGGCATACATTTTCTTTCCATTACTAACACCAAAGTAATATTTCAATATACTCTTATTATCTACAGTTGCTTAAATCTGAGCCCACTATCTCGATTGTAATGATAGTTGTCACGGATATTCAGAATAAATGAGTAACTTAAAATATTCTGTAATTCTTTGTACATGTATGAACCTGCTAATGAACATGTTCAAAGAAAATAATAATTTTTTTTGCCGGAATAAGCTTTAAATGATGGTAAAGTTGTCTATAACGCTGGCCTTTACAGCACTCCTAGAAAGGTGTACTAGAATGCAATTGACTTTCTTCAGTACATTATATGCAGTAAGTATCCCAAGGAAATTTGTGTATAAAATGTAGCGTTTACAAAAGCAATTAATGAATTTAGTGTGGCAAACACGAAATTTGACAGTGAGACATCAGAACTTGGCCAGGGTCGAGGCAAATCAAAGAAGATCAAGCCCGAAAGAAAAGGCCTCTGAGCAAAGGCTACCAGCCGTTTCAAGCCACGAATTTTAAGGAACAATAATAACAAAGGATGTTAAAAGAACATCATTAAATTAACCAAATAAATAAGAGACATCAGAACAGTTGCGGGCTCTAAAAGAAAAGGGTAGGGTGATCAAAATCGTGTTATCCGGAGTAAAATGTGAAACTCTTCAGAGGAAAGAAACAGCAGAAGAATGAAAAGGGAAATAACTTTAGAGAAAATGAAAATAAATCTAAATGCCCAATCATTTGCTATTTTCCTTCCAACAAAATGCTCCTTGCACAGCAGTTTTGTGATAGAATGAAATTAAGTACATAAATGTATAACAAAATTTCCTTGGATGTACTTGTAAATACTCCATAAAATTTGCAACTTTTATGAGAACATTTATATATAAATATTCTGAAATCTAATTGCGATATGATGACAAATTAAAGAGCACTTACATGGTGAACTTGTTGACATGATATGTAATGAAAAAAAAAAAACTTAATATTTTATCGTAGGAACTTTTAGTAAAGCAATTAAAAATGTATAATTTTGCCTCTAACTTTTGAACCATAAATACTAAATATATTTTAATAATTATCAAACTGTATCATCATTTTGGTATAACTTTGAAAATACAGCTTTCTTAATTTATAATTTATGAAGTGTTTAATTTTTCCTTTAATATTTATTAGTTCTGGAGAATTATTTAATGTTATTATTTATTTAAGAATAATTTTAAATACATTCATGAACATCTGTATTCAAAATATTTCTATCGTTTCAATATCTTATCGTGATTATATGTTGCATGATAGTTTTTCCACATCTTTGATCTAAGATATGTTAAAAATGACTGGTATAAATCGAACCTTTCCACAATATTACTTTTTATCTAAGAGTATGTTATTTTACATAAAATTTAAACTTGTTAACTATGGCAATATACTTTAGCTGTAAAAAATATAAACGAAATTTTTAAGAAACCGAAATACATATAGGACATATTCATTACATCATCAAATTTAACCTATTTCATTCCTAACAGGGCCATTTGTTTACGATTACACGGAGCTCTCTTAATAAAACCTCTGCGACGTTTCACTTTACAGTTAACTCTGTACATATGAAGGGTGAAAGCGCACCTTACCCGTAACATCCTACAATTTATGTCGATTATTTCCAGACCGTGACAAACACTTTAATGTTGACCACCTAAGTGGGTTACATGTCTAAACAACTGTATTCGCAAATGAGGCTGAGAATTCATACTATCGTTACTTTCTTCACAGATTCATTTCCATGCTTTACCTGCAAAATTCACGTATAATTCCGTTCAGCTGATAATTGAAATACAGTTTTTTTATGTTTTTTTTTTTGAGATATAAAATCTGTACGCGTATTTTTGTGTTTTATTACCCATAACTTAGAATTCAAATTGCTTTAAATTATATGTAAATGTGTTTTTCCATGATACATACACAAATTCAAAAAACAGTTATTTTAAGAATTTCTATCAAGTTAATTTGTAAGCAGTGACATTTACATGGTGGGGCCACTAATTAAAACTCTTAAATATATTCTTATGTGCATTACAGGTAAGACAATATTCGCTGTAACTGAATAATTAAATATTGGTTACGCACAATAAAAGAAGATCGCACAACTTTAAGGACTTTATGCTACCAACATCAGATTAGTAATTGGGATCAAGACACTGGGCAGTGAAAATTAAAAGAACTCCAGAGAGATGGAATGGGTTGGGTTGGAAGAAGAGAGCAAGGAATGGTAATTATTTGGAGGAAGGTACAAAAAAGGCTTAGGGAAATTAACCAACAGGATATAGAGGCAGAATGCAGAGAGAAGTTTTCACTTAGTTTAGGCAACGAAGGGACAGAGAGATGTACGAGTTCTCAAAATAGATCGGGTCTGGTTTGAATTAGATTAGGGGCATAGAAGGCGACTAAAATAACAAATGAGGCTTAGCAGAGAATATGATTTTTGCGGAAACGGGGAAAACTAGCAGCACATTCTAATGGATAGAATAGTAGAGGTTACTGCGCTTGGAGCTAAGTTTGCTAAATCGAATAGGAATAGGTTAGCATGTTGGGATCTGTTTGCACAGGAAGAAAACTGGCCAAAGCTAGGTTCTTTTCTATGCAAAGTGCCTGGAATTAGACACGCTTTATTTGAATAGACGAACTCTTTGAATCTGAATGTGTGTGTATGAGTGTATATATATATAAATATGTGTGTGTGCACGTGCGTGCGTGCTTAGGTGATAACTGTTAATGTATTTGGTTTGAAGTGGAATTTTTCTTTCTATAAAGGTTCATGCGAACGGTGTTGTAGAAAATTTAATGTTTGTAACTATTGAGCAATAAATACACGTTCCTACTAGTAATAACCTCTGCAGTAAGAAATATTTTACAAAAAAACTTACCTCTATAAAACAAAAAAATCAATAAGCAGAAGTTACGTCCTGTGTGCAACAATAGGCAAGAGACTGAAAACTCTAGAAGAAAAAATAAAATGAGCAAATGTTGATGTAGGTAAAGCAAGCAGAAACATTATTTAGCTTGATAAAAGGAGGAGGATTGTTTCCAGAGTTCTTCCTTAAAATGCGAACCTCTAGAAACAGCCTATAATGTTTCTGTAATGAATGTCATGTCTATAAGCATTTTATGTAGGATTTTAAATTCTTTTCTACTTCATAGCAGCATTTAAATTATATTGTAAAATCATGAACAGAATAATGAGAGCATTAAGGTATTATTAGCATTTTTAAAAGTTAAATAGAACTGAAAGTTAATCCAAGATAATACTCGTATAGAAATAACTGTTAATTTAGTTAGAGAAAGTTAAGGTATAAAGATATAGGGAAAGTTTAGCTTTTGAATAGTGGCAAGTTAAGGCAGCAATTCCATGCTACTATCATGATTATTGCATGTATTCAAGACCATAGAACACGAAAAAAGTGCTAATAATGAGAATTCAATTGCTTTGTTTGCCATGCTGAAATATGAGGAAAACTAAGGTCAATAGGGGGAAGACTTCAAGTGTCACATCTTCCAAAATTATTTAAACATTATCACCACTAGATAGGATAAAACACAGTGCTTTAAGGGATCTAGAAGACTGATAGCTGGTCTATTATATAAAACAAAAATTAATTGTTGCATTTGCCTCTACTACTTTACAAATAGAAGCCTTTAAGGAGAAGAAAAGAGGGAACTTGTCTAGAAGTAATTTTTCATGGCAGTGCCACAAACTCCTCCTTTATACTGGGTGTAATAATAAAGTATGGCCAAATTTTCAGGATCATTTCCCACACGTAGAAGAAGAAAAATGTGTTACATAGACATAGGTATGGAAATATTTTACTTTAATGTTAGAACTCGTTTTCTACAATAATCATAGGAAACATGCAGGAACAGAATATACCAGCATACTACATAATATTCTTTCTTACATGAAACGCTCAAAATGCCCTCCGTTAGTTTGATATATGCATCAAAATTACCTTCGTTCAAATGCAAGACAAATATTGACGGCGAACTTAGGAATTACAGCTTAACCAGAGTAACCAAGAGGGCATTTTGTACATTTTATGCAAGAAAAAAAGTAGTGGGATATGCCGGTACTTTTGTTTTGAGTAGTTTTTAACGCCCGTTTTTACTACTGAGGCACCACAGACAATGGTATGCTGGTACGTTTAGTTCCTGTGTGTTTCCCTATGAAGAGTTGAAGAAAATGAGTTCTAACGTGGAAATAAAGCGCTTCCGGACCCATGTCCATTTAACATTTTTTCTTCTTCTACGTGTGAGGAATGTGTCATAAAAGTTTGGCTGTAATTTATTGTTACACCTGATAGACCTCTGGCATTGTTCCTTTGTACAGAAGCTTCAAAAATCAAGTTTACGGAAGATTATTCTCTGATTCTACATTTGGGAGACAATTATAGTAATAAATATATTCAGGAATATTCACCAGATGATGAAAATGTACTGAGATTGAAGTAAAACGTAGCAAAGCAATTAAATAGTTAGCGCGGTTTTCTCATTGTTGCATAAAGATAATGCATCCCGTTTATAAACTTGGAGCTTAAGTATGGGTTCTTAAAGTCAGGAAAAGACTGCATTGCAACGAACGGTTTACTAGCATTACTAACTTTTCAGTCCAGGAAGACATTGCTAACGAAAGGACGGTTATATTTACGTCACACCTTAATCCCAGTCGCATGCCTTAACCTTCTAGCTAAGGCATGAAGAAATGATAGTTATTTGCGTGCCAGTCAAACGACATTTGCATTGCCATAACAAATTCGCCAAGAGCTTAAGACGGTCTGGTGAAGGCGACCGCCACACCAATTTGTTATAGTGTGCATGAAAGACCTGTTTTATTTTAGTAGCCTTTTTTACTTTTTGCGTTAAGATGAGATAAATAAATACATGCAAGGCTACAGAACGTAACCACATAGCCTAGTGTTTAAGAAACTGTTTATTACGAATGATATTTACTAATTTTCAACGCAAGCTCGAATGGAAAAACACCGTACAGAATGATGCATTTAAGCTTGACGGTATACACTATAAAGTTGTATTAGCGTATGAATATCGTACTAGCCTGAGCCAAAATTGTAAGAATGTTGCAGTGATATATGCTTTTTAATTTGGGAAAAGGAAATAGGTACAAAAACTTGAGATTAAAGAAGAAATAAACCAAAGCGTCAAACAGGGATACCCTTTATCGCCAGCATCATTTAATATACATATAGACAAAGCACTGAAAGAGCGGAAAAATTATTCTACTATAGATATTCAAATTAATAGGTATAAGTGGAAAACATTTTTATTTGCTGACGATCAGGTTATTTATGAGGAAACGGAGGATAGTCTAGATGAGTATTAATAGCCTGACAGACATCATGGAGACACAATTTAAAGATTTCAGCAACCGGACAAAGTCAATTGCTTTTTAAGGGAACAATCATATAGATGTAAGATAATTGTTAATGAAGAAATAATGAAACTAGTATCTAGTTTTATTTAATTATCTAGGTTTTAATGTATCATACAGTAAAAATAAAGGTCTGAATACAAAACTAAATACATTGAGATAAATTAATGGAACAATGAGAAGCATTAAAGAACAAGATGTCAAATGCAACACAAACGAAATTCTACAAAGTAATGACACTGCCAATGGCAAGACAGATGGGAAGAGAATAGAAATTGCAGAGATGAGATTTTTAAGAGCAATAGCTGGCTGGATTTACTCTCTTAGATTAAGAAAAAAAAAAAAAAAAAAAGAAAGAAAGAAAAAGAAAACATATATATATATATATATATATATATATATATCTCAGCATATATTAAGAATGAAAGAAGAAGAGATATCAAACATTTTACTAAATTATAAACCTAGAGTATATAGCCAAGTAGGAAGACCGAAAATAAGATGAAGCGATATGTTTAATTGAGGACGGAACAGGTTGACAGGTCCTAAACCTTGTGGAAGAAGAATAACAACGTGAAATTAAAGAAATGCTTTCTTAGTGTATTCTAAGTGATGTGTTGTGAAATTCAACTGCTGAGTAATATACAGAGGTTAAACAAAACATTACATGCTTAATATGAAAGTTCATTCCATTTAAGCGATATACAATATAAATTAGAGAGCCTTCATCTTTAATCTGTTTTTCCCCTTCAAAATTATTTCCTAGGTATCATAAGAAGTATGATTTAGCCATAGTTTTAATGATCTAATTACTAAGTTAGGTAATCAGTCATCTAAACCACTCATCTATTGGCTCTGGGTCTTCAGATTTTCCTTCTTATTTGTAAATATTGAAATTTTAGTCTTATACTGAACTAATTATTATTTATATTTTCAGCTTATTTTTCAATTGTGTAAATTATCTCTAGCTACACATGATAAATTCCTGGGTTATATCGTAACTCTTTGACATTTCAACTCAGCTTTACTGTCGTTCTTTTTACATATCTATTCCTGGCCCAATTGTCAGCTATGAACTTCATACGGGCTTAGCCATAACATGTCTTTTCTATGCATTTCTTGAAGTTCATTTGACAACTCCGTATATACAGGGCGTTAATGAAATACAGCATAAAATTTTAGAGACTGCAGGGTGTTTTAGACGAACAATTTGAACTAGGGAATCTATTTTTTTCTAGCATTATGTTTCTAAAGCTCCAGTTACTGACTGATGATTGTAAATAATTGCACGCATTAACGGACGGAAGTTGTCGATATGACACTGGCGTCGAGTAAAAGTTGTTATCGAATTCGAGTATAGTTGATTATTTTTAAATAAACAAGACTATTTTGCAGGACTGCAAACTACAACCTTCGAAATCCTGTTTTATCGTTTTATCCACTAAGCCTTACAGTCGGTTAATTCTCCCTCCAGATTAAGTGCTGTTCAGTGTCGTATGTTCATATAATTAATTCTAGATATTTTAGAGATTTTATAACACTAAATCTTGAAAACGTTTATGATTAGCTCTTAAAAATTTGGATTTCCTTACTTGCGAATCAGATTTGAAGATATTCTTAGACAAAATTTATTTCCATATGCTTCAGGAACATACACTTCTTGTTTCGTTGCTTGTCTGTGGCCTGTCTTAAATTATTTCAATGCAGTTTATTAACATCCAGTATATTTAAAATGTATTTTTTTAGTTTAGACTTTATCTCTCTTAAATTATTTTATATATTTTATATATATTTTATAAAGCTTTATTTTTTATAAATAAATATTTATTTTTATTATTTAATATTTATAAATGAATATTTTATAAATCTTTCACTCTTAAATTATTTCAATGCAGTTCATTAACATCCAGTATATTGGAAATGTATGGTTTTTAGTTTAGACTTTGTTATAAGTAACTAATAAGGCCTCTCAAATTAAGCCCTTTTATGATATGAACATATCATTAGTCGCTTGCTTTTTATTGTGATTTATTATACAATAACATTATTTATCTCTAGCTAATTTTGCTCATTATTACTTTTTTCACTAAATTTTAATGAAATTATAAGTTTATTACTTGTTAAGAAATTGAAACATTGAATATTTATGCATTTTTGCTACGAAATAAAATGAAAGTACCTCTTTTTTTACTCATACATTTCTTCCAGTCTCTTTTCACTTACTTGGTTAAATGGAGGTGGTAGTTGTAGTTTTCTTCTGTCACAGAAGAACGTTGAAGATTCAAAATCCATTTGAGCATAGAAAAATTGAGACTGATGATGGGGACACCATTATTGCCTTCAACGCCAGCTAACTTAGTGCATATTCTACTTTAATGTTGCCCGAAGAACAAAACAGAACATGGTTATCCATTTTCGTAACACAATATTTATATTTATTCCAATGAAACAACATACAGAGAAGTAGGAATATAAGGTCAACTAGCAAACAGTGAGAAATACTCTTTAGGAGTGGCTAATATTAAATCTAAAATTTGAGCTCCTTTCCAGATATTCATTCATATAGCTTATAAGTCTTTTGTTAACAGTACATACAGTGTGATTACTGACAAAGTGCAACCGCCGCAAGCTGAAAAAAGAGAAATAGAGTATAAAGTTAGTTTTTTTAGTTTGTTATTTATATTTTTGCTGAAAGCTTAAAATTATATGTATTTGAAACTTTGTCATTGAGATGCCCTCTCGCGAAAGTAATTTTAATAGCAGTTGGATAACAGTTTCTCTATCAGTAATACGATTGCCAGTATATTTTCTTGCGAATAGCTTTATATGTTCGCATATACATCGTACATAAAAACCTGTTCTTTAAGACTATATTTATGTAGTGACATTACTAGTGAAGAGCAACTAACACATGGCTTACTCATGTTCAAAGGACAGAGCACCACACGAATGCAGAATCACTCTCTAATATAGCCATTCTCAAACTCTCTACAAGCTGGTGTCTACACACGCATTATATGGCCTTGACAATTGACTTTTCTCAGTGAGTAGCCGCACTCATCCGGCCCGTAACTCATAGAAGCTTACTGATTTGCATTAAAAATAATTAAACGCCAGATTGATATGGAAAAGATCTTGTTAAATATCAATATCAAAAACTGAATTTATTTACAAGATACATTAGAGCTGTAGCTTGAAGTTGAAAGACTAATTTTCATTTACTTGATTTAAGTTTAATACGGCTAAATAATAAGACTCCAGAACTACATTCATGTCCATATAACGGTTTAAACTCATTCTATTTTATGTTTTGAAAATTGGGACTTTCATTGCTTTATATATTCAGGTATTTTTCGGTGTATCAGCAGATAATAAAAGGGTACAGATTCTTTACTTTGTAATTTAAGAAGTATACATTTTAATTACAGCATATTTATTTTTTCGCTTATAAATACTTACTTTCAATATTTTAAATGAATCTAATTTATTGTTAAATTACATTTAGTGATAAGAGTGAATATTTATATATTTATTATTTTAGGAGTCATAAAGGAACTGTACATTTTTAAAGTAAAATGTCAGTTTCTTGTCTGAGATATTGTTAGAATGTGGCATTGATTACTTTTGTAATGTGTGGAACTCTCGTCAAGTAGATTTCTTCATATAGAGGTGGTTGTGAATCTTGTGTGAATTTTCAGATCGTTTACTGCTGTTGCAGAGAATCTAACATGTTCATCCTTGAACATTCGGTACCACCCAAATACGATCGATCTCCATATTGGGATTTAAGGCTTCTGTGGATTTGAGGCTCTTTCACTCCGATCTACTCACTCAAAGTTTTCATACTCTTGTGCTGTTTTTAATATAATTGTGATCTCAACAATTCTCTTGAAAATATTTGAGCCAGCTGGTATAATGAGAGAAGCGAGCCATGTCCAGAGTCAGTAACTATATCCTAAATCCACCATAGCTTCATTTCCTAATGATCAACGTAGGACATGCAATTCCTTCTTCACGTAATTTAGCAGCTGACCGAATCCCACACTCCGCTCAACCCTTATGTGAGTGGGGTTCCTTCGTCCAGCGAGGGTGACCCAAACATTTCTTGAGCAATATATTCTTTTAGGGGCGGAGCAGTATGCGTCATCTGCCTAGCTCCGCATCAAACTAGAGGTCTCATTGTCCCAAGTACTCGAATGCAGCAGAAATAGTGGTTTAAATTCTTACAACGGCATTACAAGGCATCATTCAATGTTTTACGTGTCATTTTAAAGTTGCTTTGAACTAAAAAGCTTAATATTTTTATTGCTTTTATTTCCTAAATTTTCTGGATTATAAATTACATTGATTTCATTTTATATGTTGCATTATCACTGTATGTTTAATAAAGGTTCAGCGATGTTAATTTTGTGAATATATATATATATATATATATATATATAATGTTTGTCAAAATTCATTTAGCATACATCACGACAATTTTATCCTGTAATTTGCTCAAGATTTACCTGTAATTTTTCTAGTTGTTCTTACACAGTTTTGAGAAGAAACCTTTAAAATGGCAGCAAAAGATATACAAACTTACGGTTTCGCCTTTAAACCATTCATAAAAGATCTGTCACAAACTCTAATTTGAAGCAGTATTTAGGGAATCTTATTTAAAAATGTCATTATATTGCATATACATTTATATAGCTTGATAGTTATTTCTATGGCAGCGATATAAGCTGTACAGAAAGCAATTTTGTCGAAGTGATGAGATCACACGTATAGGAAGGATACAGTAAAATAATATTTATTGCTTTTGTACATTCTTGCAACTGGGAGGCATAACCGTGGAATGTAATCTTAGCTGTGCAATGATTCGCATTATTTGATGTTATCTAGCTCATGCTGGACCAGTAAGTAGATGAGCGTTTGAAATGTTATAGATTCGAAGTGTCTTGAATAAGTTTTGTGAACCCCGTACACAGATTGGTTGACGTATACATGTGTAACATAAAGCAAAACTTTGGGGAAACATTCCTCACATATACAGGATAAAAATATAAAGTGTAATATTAACATGGATCAGGATTGCTTTATTTATTAGAGCTCTTTTTTCTACACCCATACCACCTAGCAGAATATTCAAAAACAGAATTGTGGGAAATAAAATCATATGAAATATTCAAAATGTCCTCCGTTAGCACGATACATCTATCAACTCGCCGTCGCTTGAACACTCTGACATGTTTATGTATCCCTGGAGTATCTCGTATTGTCGGGCAGCGTTGCTGAATATGAGTAGGAAGTGTCTCTACACCTTCGGCTAATCCATGGATCATATGAACATCTGCCAACTCCGTAAATTACCTCATTTTACTCTACTTGGAACGAGGTCCGTAAACACACACAACAAACACTACGTGCTCGGTGCTACGGCAAGCAATGAAGTGAGTGGGGTAACAAGCGGACTACGTGTTACAGAACGACCACAACAATGGTCAACCTAGGAACTAGGCACATCACACCGTGTAAATAGAGTTGTAGCTAAAGGTCTCTAACAAGAAAATATTATTTCCGGACCCATGTTCAAATAATATATTTACATTCTCTATATGCAAGGAATGTTTCCCCAAAGTTTTGACATATATTTTTGTTACACTCCATATATTGAGGCCGAATTGGCCAACCTCTCTTCTACTTCATTTGTGATGAAAGCCTTTCTTTATAATTTGTATCGTTCGATTTCGTGTGAACCAGGAGCTCGATATGGGGACCATATAGTGCGGATTTTATTAATCATGCACAAGAGATCCGAATAATTCACTGCGTTACCAAATGTTCTGCACAGTAGTGAAGTTTGCCAGTATCCTAACCCGGAAATATGTACTAAAGCATTGATTTTATCCAGTAAAAATAAATCGTATGAAAAAGCGTTGTTTGTTTAGTTACTCGTCGTGCTTACCAACCTCTGGGATTTCATTGCACAATAAAGCAACTATGAAGCAATAACCCCTTTGAAATTTGATACCCGTAATGGCAACTTCAAATTATATCATTTAGGACGGGACGGAAAATTCAAGTTCCAGGTTAAAAAAGGTGTAAAGTGCGGCCCCTGTTATCTTTCAGAATATAAGATGTGGCGCATATTTCCTTCTTGAACATGCAAGATACAGTCTATTGTAGGGATGTCCATGTATAAGTTAAACAGCTAGTTAACATACCGCTTTTGATTTACAGACTTAAAAACTGACACGAAGATGAACACATTACTCTAAACTAAATAAATATAAGATAAAATATTGGATCTGTTTTGAGCTTTTTCATATCAAAATATGTAAAAGAAAGTGCTATTTAAAATATCAGAGAACCTATCAAATTTCAAGCAAACTATCAAGCAATCAAAGCAAAGTTAAAGACTCTTAAAGACATATCATACTGAAATACAGATGTTGAAACAACCGTGCTGTATACTGGTCGTAGTGTTGTTCTGTCGCTAAGCGCTTGTTTATGATCTTATATGAACAGTGTTTCCACTTATGTATATTCATAAAGATCGGAAGATTTAAATGAATACACAATCACCTCCCTCAAATTGGTCGAGCCACAACTTACATAGTCCTTTTGGGACATATATGTTAAAATGAATTAAATATGTGAAAAAGGTTTTCAATTTCAATCAATTCAATCAAACAGCAAATTATTCCATTTTTTCTTTAAAATATCTAGAAATTCATACATGCTAGTAACGTATTTTGGAGTACCCTATCTAAGATAGTTGCTTACCTTTTTTGGGTTCAGTTGCAAACCAAAATAAGTTAAATTCATGATAAAGCCTTCATTTATATTTACTCAAATCATAATTACTTTTAAATATATAGAGTTCCTTCTATAAAATAATTGTACAGCAAAGACTGTATTTATGCGAATCTAATGCGCGCCTTTTTGTCGAAATACAGATTCAGAATTGTGATGCGCATTACATCTGATGGCATATTTGATTCCGAGTGCAAATCCGTTCCATAGTTCCCCGTTAACTGCAATTCTCGACTTCGTTATATTTATTGCATAGAGCGTTTGAATAGTTGGTATTTACGAAATGGAGGGTAACCAGAGAAGAACACTTTATGATGCTACTTTCAAGCGTAAAGTACTGCTTATGAAAAAAATGGTAACAGAAAGGCAAGAAGAGAGTTCAATGTAGTTGAGAGCATTGGCATTATTTGCAACTAAAAGCTAGTAGGAAGAAATGCACTCGCAAAGGAAGACCAACATTGCAGTAAAAGTTTTTGGATTCCTACATGAAAGGAGGAAGAACGGACTACCTGTGACTAGTGACACCATAAAAAATAACTTTTTCTTCTTTGACCTAAGCCAACCGTCTAGCAATAGCACGAGTGATGGATTTTATCCTGCGTGCTCCAAGATATAACAATAGTCCACCTATAAATTCTCTCTTCTGATTGTTTTGACGGGCTTATATCTAAGATGCAGTGCAACAACACGCCATTTTTTTATGGTTTTTAGTTTCAAATTTGAGATGCACATTACATTCGCAAATTAGATTGCGTAAATATTGTATTTAATTTATTACTAGCTAATCAGAATTATACAATTTAGTTTAGAATGCTAACTCTAAGCCAGCAAGTAGGGTATCTGAGAAACAGATTTATTTAAGTGATAACTTTATAACTTTTGAAAGTTTAAGAATAAGCCTAACAAAATAATTTTCCATAACAACAGCTAAATAATTTTATATGTAGATTTTCTTTCTGATGTCACTGATAAACCTAATGTTACCTAAGTAAAATTTGGTAGAGGTTGAAATTTCATCCATATTTTGAGCTACATTTCAGTGGATGACGAGAATCATTGGCTACAATTAAAGTTCATTCTCTTCCAGAGGGATTGCATCACTTTCCAAATTATTCATGCCGAAGTGCAAAGGGTAAGAAATTTTACTCGGTGCGACTTTTATGTTTGAAGGACATTAAAAGAACCTCTTTGACAACAGCCGACATATTTAAGCTGTTCATTAAAGCTGAAGCGTGAATTGTTAACAAAACTAAGTTAAGATTCGAAACAGAATTTATGTGCGAATGGCTCACCTATTTGGTTTTTACGTACTAATGCCTCCATTATCCGATCGCTTATTGCTTAGATTTGATGTACTGTTGCTATACCATGCATTAACTACTAGCATTGCTGGCCTCTCCGCCATATTTCGCAGTGTTCCACTTTCTGAGACATCAGCGAAATTGTCTTCTCAGACATGTAGGACATCGTCGGCAACAGCATTTTCATCTCACACGAGGCTACCACATAAAATGCAATCCCATTAGCAATTACAGAAAATTGGCGTTGTACGTGGGATCACTTCTTCTATTTTTCTTCCGTGCGTTTTGTTTTACAACACTTGGGCATGATTGAATTCAACAGCAACCCGTATGTATTCCCATGATGACTGACTTCTGTCACAACTTGATGGAAAAATTCCATTGGGACAGTCGCAGCAATTCGATAGCTACCTATTAACCAAGTGCGGAGGTCTCCTCGCGCAATGTAATACAATACGTGATGCCCCGGGGACCTGAGGAATGTGCTATTATGAAGAAGCATGACATTATCTTGTCTTTTTCCTTCTTCATTTGTTGTGACGAATGTAAGTAGTGGATGCATAGACCATTCACTGGATGAGTAGCTTTACTTCTAGCGTAGTTTGTTCATTTCTTCAAATGTTCCGCTATTAGGGACGATATTCTCTAATTACAGACAGAATAAATAAGAAAAACCCTCACAATACACAAAGAAAAAGGGAAAGAGCCAAAAAAATAACCAAGGTAGGAATATACGTCGAATAGTAAGCGTAATCTGTACAATGTGTAATAAGATCTCAATGACAAACGCAAGTAGGAACGTTTTTTGTTATTAAATACGTCGTTAAGGACATCTACACCTGTTAAATCGTTGTAACATTTTTTTTTCCATTATAAATAAAATTAAAATGTCTTATCAATTTTATGGCAATTTAATACAAACAATATCGATCCTGGTAGTGTAGTGGTAACCATACTTGCCTTCTAAACCCAAGGTCGCGGGTTCGAACCCGGCCAGAATCGATGGATTTTTTTCGGGCGTAAAAATCCTAAGTATGACTTCCTTCGGAAGGGAAGTAAAGCCGTGGATCCCGTGTCGGCACGAAAAAGAACCTCAAGTCTGAAAAAATGAGGCCTATGAGCAAAATTTGTCGGCCGTTTCACGCCCTGAACAGAATGGAACGCTGATGACCTGAGATGATAAAGAGCGTTCGTAAATAAATCAAATCAACATATCAACAATACAAACACTGTTTTCCACAATGGAATTCTTATGCGGATCAATCATTCTGTTCTGTTGTCATCTGCAGTGAGGTATACGATACTCTTTAACATGTTCTAAAGAGACCGCCACGGGAGGCCGAGGTTGCTAAGGCGCAGACTCGTGAGCGGGAGGTCAGGAGTTCGAATCCCGCCAGTACCACCCTCCTTGACTGAGGTTTTTTCCAGGATTTCCCCAGTCCTCATAAATGGCAAATGCCGGGGAGGCACCCTAAACTTAAGCCTGGAACGCTTCCTTCCTTAAAAAATATCCTTTCCCAATTTACCATTTCATTTCATGTATCACCAGTGTCCACCGCCATAGTAAAAATGGACGTTAAAACACTATTAAAAAGTTCTAAAAAAAAGGGGGGGGGTTATTACATTAAATTGAAGATCGCGCTAGCCAAGCAACAGGTCCTACTGTTTGTATTCAATGCTCCGAATTCGGCGGTTAAGTGTGCGGGCACATCAATTCTAAAGTGCGGTGGGGCTTCATCGTGCTGCAGCGTGTGCACAGAAAATGGAATGTCATCGGAAATGTATTCTGGTTTAACACACAACAAAGAAACTTAATTAGGAAAGATGGACTGTGCACTACACAGAACAGCAAATCTTAACTACAGTGTGACAAATGCAGATGTAGCAGAACTAGCGAGGAGAACTAAACCCTACGTTTATGCTCCTAACTCATGGGGAGAGGTGTCAGCAAACATATTATTAAAAACTATCCTTTCTGTATGGTCTATCATTCCACAAAGTAAATCAACGACGACCTATTATACATTATATTTTAAAACTTTAAGCTTAAATACTATGAAAACAATACATTGAGTAAAATACCTCAACGAGAAATATATAAACCTTGCTGCAAGAATGGACATTACTTAAAATAAGTTTTTACTAGTAGTCATGGAACATAATGCATTATAAACCATCAGCATCAAATTACCCTGTAATGTTACCTGAAACCACGGGTTCCTGACATTAAAACATTTAACCAGCATTTCTGAACGAGTTCTGAAAGTTTGTCAACAGAGTTCGTATGAATCCTGTATATTACATATAAGTAAGGAAATATTATTATTATTATTATTATTATTATTCAATTCATGTAACTATATACAAAACGCATTTAAGGGGAATATTCCGTTATGTGTTAGCGGGAAAATGAACACAATTACAATTTTATAAAATAATATTACACGCATTAATATATGGGTAACAGGTGTAAAAGGGGGGGAAATATACAATTGATATGAAATAATTGAGACTCATTAATAGTTATAGCAGATTTAAACGTATTAGAAATAAAAATATATCGCCTTCTTGAATATGGATGTTCAATGACTGAATTTGTGTACAAATATTGCAATATAAAACCAGAGGAAGAAGAAAAAATAAAAAAGTCTTTCGTGGAAAAGGATATTATTAGATTGCAAGGTGAAAGAAGAAGAAATACATATGTAAATCGTACCAGTACTGGATCATTTCTATCAATAATTTCCTGAACACACTTTACGGTAATTTGTTAAAAGCTCTTTAATGTAATTCAATATTTATGAATTTATCTTAGCAAATTTATAGTAACAACAATTTCTTTTTTTTCAATACTTATTTGTTAAAACTTTTCAATATTTTATAATCTTATAGTCTTAGGATTCAAGATCAACTCCTTAAATGCTAAAGCTCCAAATATTCTCAGGGTTAAAGCAGATTTTTATCTGCGGATTTGAATGTGTGCAGGAAAAATTGTTATTTTCATCAACAATCTTTTAGATTATAGTATGGAATAACTCGCAAAATAATCACTTCATTTTAAAGTTAACATTGCTATGACTAAAGAACTAAGACTACATCACAATTAAATAAAGTATCAGTGTTAAAATAATTACATTTTACCTTTTTTCATTAGAAAGGTTGCTCTTACATATATTCTATAATAAAGATTTTAACAACCAGAAATGCATTAGGTATAATCATTTTCATTATATAATATAAGAGGTGCAAGTGAAGTAACCTATTTCTTAAATGGAATGTAAATTGTTTTTCTATAAGAGAAAGAGTGTAAGCATAAATAACTAAAAATATTGTTTTTAAAGCAATTAACAAACTGTTAATGCATAAGAAATGCTAATTATATTAAATAAGCACCGAGAATTATTTATTTTCCCTAAAATGAAAATAGATGAACTTAAATATGTACAAATATGTTTTCGATATATTCGCTTGATAGTTCCACGCATCTTTTCTGTGTTTAACCAAGATAAACATTTTTAACTTCTTAGAAATCTGTCTCGTGAGCTAAACGAAAACTGCATTTTTTCTCGTCAAAACTTTGTAACCAGGTTGAGGTGAGCATACAGTTGGCATATTAAAAACTGTAAGGAAAGAAAAGTAAAATTTTTGAACATATATTGATTGCAATAGCATTAATTTGTTGCTATAATTCTCCCATTTACTTGATAGGGGATCTTAGGGGAATGTTATTGTGCACAATTAACTTTTTCGTTTCTCAATTATAGGACATTTTAAAACCATGTCACGGATGGCATTCGCAGGGATGGTTCTCGAGGCATTGAAAACAAGGCTTTAGTTACGTACATTAAACGATCTCATATTTCAAGACCCATAAAAAATAGCACGGGACGTAAGCTTTTAAGACATTCTTCGGCCTACGATGAGTATTATAAATATTTGTTCTTTCCTTGACTCTAAATGTCATATGATCTATTCTATAACTAAAGTAAATTCTGAACTTCCCATTTCTTGTAGTTCTATTCACTTGACTGACATTGTAATAATATAGAACTGGTACACTGGGTGTTTGAATGTATATCTTGACCTTTGAGAAAACCAGTATTAAAATATTAAATATATTTGATAGTATTAACTGTGTAATTAGTAAGAAATTAAGTAATTAGTAAGATATTAACTAAGCATTGTAATTTCTAGGCAATAAAACCAAGAAGAAGTAGAATGAAGTTATGTGGGTATTGGATTCTAGACAACAGATAGGCGGGGTACAATGAATTAGGAACTCTCCTCTTAACATCTGTTACTCGTTAATCCTTTTTATCCGTCGGATGGTGGCTCACAACTTGTATTCTTGCTTTATTTGTATTGGCTTAGTAGTTTGAGTGTACCGAACCTGATATGTTAGGTGCTTAATAATTTCGATGCCTAGTAATAATAAAAAGATAAATGTGTAACTAAAAATCATAATGTAATTTTAAAAGATAAAAGGAATATAAAAAACAAAAAATACATAGATTAACATTGTAATAAATCAAAAGAACTAAAAAAAAATCATACGAAGTATATGAAACAGCCATTAACGGTATTTTTCATACAATTATTTGCAGTTTAGACAATTAAACATTAAATGTCATATGCTATCAACAATTAAGAATCCACAATTTACCTTTAATGCACTAAATATATTTTTCCACGTAAAGGAAGCAAATCTTGGTGGAAAAGATAACATATTGTACAGTGTGATCTAATGGTGTACTAAAAGAAATGTTTATTTTCTCAATATTATACTCAAATCCTTATACTTAAGGTTGCCATACGAATGTAAAATAGAATTGAGTACAAAGTTTAATGTTATCAGAAAAAAACTTTTTCCCCCAATAACAGCGGAAGTATGCGAACTTACTCCTGAAAAATTAAACCGTACTCTATAACAGCGTTTGAATATGAACGTGCGGAAAGTAGCAGATTCTGGAGTCACTTCATGCGCCAGATATCTATGACGAAACGAACTGGTGTAATTTTTGTGCAGCTCCGTAAAGCACGCGCATATCTCAAAATGTGACGAAACTGTTGAAATATGTTAAAATGTGTTTCTGCATCGTCTTACGTTTCGGAGCTCTGTTGTCCATGATATATGCAGACGAATAATAATGTTGATATTCCTCCTTGTAGTGAGGCAATCTGGACACGTTTTGCGTGGGTAATGCACGTAATAGGAAGCTTATGCAGGAACCAAGCTCTACGATTATATACTGTGTGCTCTGTATATATCATGGTAATGTGAGATTGCTAAACACCAAAAGCACTATGATTACATGAATGTATATGTAATTCCACTGTATATGCTTCCACTATAGCATAAATAATGTCCAACCTATTTCCGAAAGGAATAAACGTTTTGTCGATGACATTTGGCACTTTTCGTATGTTCACTGCAGTCATATTTCAACTCCCTGAAGTCGGTCCTGGTGGTGTAGTGGTTACCATACTTGCCTCCTATACCCAAGATCGCGAGTTCGAGACCGGCCATGACCGGTGGAAGTATGGCTTCCTTCGGAAGGTAAGTAAAGCTATGGGTCCTGTGTGTACATTTACGGCACGAAAAAGAATCTCAAGCCTGAAAGAGAGGCCTCTGAGCAAAATTTGTCGGCCGTTTCACGCCCTGAGTTGAATGGGACGCTCATGACCTGAGCTGTTAAAGAGCGTCCATAAATAAATCATTCAAAAAAAAAAAAAAAAAAAACTCCCTTAATTCAATAGGATTGAATTTTTCATCGAGAAGTTTGAACACTTCCCTTGTTAGTACTGTAAAAATTCTACAGGGTGGTCCAACACACTCCCAGGTATCTTGAAATAACTAGCCAAAAATAAGAAATGTCAGTTGTATTGTTATAGTATCTTAAAGATACAACTTTTGATGATTTACTATGGTATTTAGTATTTGGTGTGACTTCATTGTTGCTGTGGCATCCAAAATCCGTTTTCGGAAACTCTTTCCCATAGTCCAGAATGTTTGTTGATCACTAGATGCTCATTCTTTCTTCATCATTTCAATGAAATGTTTTCTGTTTCTAAATACGTATTGTAGTTCTTTGATTAGCGACATTGTCTGCCATTTTTCTGTATTTTATAATAACACTTTTATATAAGTACTTTCGGTATTTTTAAAATACTTTGTTGTTAGTTTGTTTTTATAACAGAATATAAGTATTAAATTACTCAAATTACAACTACTTATACAGCCTTGGGTTTCTTAGAGTTCATCTGCTGCATTTCGACCTTGTTGGTGTCTTTCAAAATGACACTTTTTACTTGTACAATGAGTACAATGGATTCCGCATTGTTTAAACTATGGGGTGGTACTGTTTTAATTGTACGTATCTGATCATGAATATATCGTTAATTTCATCACATCTAATAAATAACTATATAACGAACTAGTAGTAATTTGAGCATTATGGTTTATATATACATATATAGCTCATTAAAATAGCAAAATAATCAAATTATCCAGAATATTTTAAGTTATCATATTAAATAGTTATTTAACAGTTTCTTGATGTGGAGTAAGTTTTTAAATTTATTGTAGTCGCAGATATAGTGCGTGGCAAATATACTGGAAAAATTATAGTTCCTTCTCAGGAGCTATGGCAACAGGTAATTTTGCGTGAAGCACTAGCACATACAATTATAAATGAATGTATATAAATTAACAAAGATCTCTTGGAAGCATCTACAATTTTTTGTTTTAAATTTTTTTCAGAAAAAAATTCTCCATGGAAAATTAGAAACCCTGGATGAAGCACACCACGTGAATTGCTTTGATCGAATTTACAAAAGAAAGTCCTCTAGGTTGTCGAAGTACATAATTATTTATAATGTTCATTAAATACAGAAGAAGAACAAGTCACAACTGGAAGTTATGGTTTTTGGAAAAAAGTGCGAAAAAAATTAATCACAAGGAATGTCACCAAAAAGACGATAGGATTAATCAAAGAGGAAGTAAAACAAAAATTTAAATACTTAAAATATTGTAAGGGATTAATGAAGCGAGCATAACTTATCAGCAATTTCATTAACGAATAAGGCTGGCGAAGTTATTGCCCTAAAGGTTTTAAAAAAAACATTCATGTCGTAACGGCAAACGAGAGAAACTGTAATTTGCAACAAAGCTGAAAGTGCATTCCTTCCGCCTGTCCTTATTATGAAAGGGGAAAACCAGAGAGAGAACTTTATGATTTGTTGCCTTCAGGCTTTGATGTCTTCATGAATTCAAAATCAACGAACATAAACATTAAATTCAGATGGTAGAAAGGCATTTTTGTGAGGAAATTCCCCAGTATATAAATCCTGTAATCATACGAGATGTTTGCATTTAATGCGCATTACGAAAATCTACAATAGCCGCTGTACAACAATTTAGATGTCAAACTCAATGTTTTAAACAATTAAAAAGGAGAAACTAAGTACCACTATGCAAAGCTTAAATTGTTAATTTCTCTAAATAAATGTATTGGACAAAACGTGTAGTACATGCAATAAATATATGTTTTATTCAGCACGCTATCCGCCACATAGTTTGTGCAAACTCAAGTAATAAGGGAAATAAGCAGATAAACTAATAATATATTAAACTATTTTTAAAAATTTACAGAATAGTAAAGAAAAAGTTATTACGCACTCTCTCTCGCTTTTACGATCTACTTTTTTTATAATAAAACTAAGCCGCTTGTAAGACACTTAGTCTTTCGAAAGGCATTTCAAACTTTATAAATAACTACTGAAATAGGGGAAAAAAATAACAACAATCAAAATTACCGTGTGAAAAACGATGCAGTTTGTATGACTTTTTTCCCCTGCACAAGACATGTGTTAAGCAAAGATTTGTAGTCAGTCAGATAGGAAAAATTAGTATGCGAACCACTTCGCCCAATTCGAATAGTGTAATTCACTGTGATCCAAAAGGCGGCCCTCGGTATTTTTTTCTTTGACTGTGTGAGTTCCTTAAAAACTTGAAAAAAAGTTTATAATCAAATGTAGTACTCACCTACTAAGTTGAAGAAGTGAGCGAAGAACAGAAAGGCTTGACTAAGCTTAAATCCCTTTCTTCGTCCTTTCTGGCTGCTTTTTTTTCAATTCCAAGAAAACTGCGGAGCTTTGCATTTCACGAACAACAAAGTAACCCCTATGCAAGGTCGCTTCAGCATCAAAGTAAATGTCCACAGAAGGAGAAAGCGTAACAAATCATAGGGATTGCAGCTGTTTGCAACTTTTTTCCTTGTGTTCTTCTGTTCTTAGCACATTCATCGCGAGTTTGCACAGCTTGTTGAACATAAACGTATTACAGATGATTTACTTTGAATTTATCATGAGTGCAGGCATCAAGAGCAAATGTATATATAACTTGGTGAATACATTTTGAAGACCGTAGTAATAGTTTTCTACTACTACTACTACTACTACTACTACTACTACTACTACTGCTGCTGCTGCTGCTGCTGCTGCTGCTGCTCCTCCTCCTCCTCCTCCTCCGCCTCCTCCTCCTGCTGCTGCTGCTGCTGCTACTACTAGTACTACTAAAATAATAATAATAATAATAATAATAATAATGTCTCCCGGTATTAGTCATTTATGAGGACTGAGGAAAACCTGAAAAAAACCTCAGTCTGGAAGGAGGCTAAATCTGGCTGCTGACTAAAAACCCGTTGGACCACACTGGTGAAGTTAATAGGTACTCGAAGGTTTAGATTCGCCTTTCTAGGAATAAAATATCTACAAGTTTCCAGGGTGTATATACTTAGGAGGGCGGAGATTAGCGGATGTGGCCGGCAGGTAAGAGCAACGGTACGGTAAGCCGAAGACACGTTGCTATTCTGATGGGGTTTGGTTTTTACAAAACATTCGGAATATGTATGTCAACCGTTCTCTTGTTCAAAGTACATAATTCTTTCTGCCAGTAAATTCAACTTTCCCCGTTTGTCACTTGCTTTGAGTTGTTCAAACACTCTTCTTACTACTTAAGCCCATACTCTTGAGAGAATAGGAGACTTTTACTAACATATCACAGAAATATATGAATTTGCTTTATTTAAACCAGCAGATATTCAAATAAATAGCTGCTGGTCTTTTTAACAGCAACATTAGTTTCTTTAAATATCCTGATAAGTACCCATGATTACAAATAGAACGTGGGTCTTCTTTAAATTGTTGTGTGTTCTAAATTTTCTGAGACCTTGAGATTGATTTTTAATAACTCTGGACCAGTTTTATGGTAACATTTAACATTAGAAACTTAACTTAAGACTTATATTTTCTGTACCAGTACTAATAAAATATTTTTAATTAACAAAAATACAAGCCATGCCTTATTTTATGATGAACACAGCTATATTTTTTCCTATCTCAATTATTATAATATTTTCTCACGTATTAAAGTTTGAATTGTCTTTTAAACGATCCCATATATACCTAATTCTGCAATAGATGTATATTTGTGATACACAGTTTAGAAGAATAACACAATTGACGTTGAAAATTTTATTTTATAATTTAAACATTAACGGATGCTCTAATGGTGTGAAGTACACTTCACTTCTTACAAGCTGCTACAATAACATCATCGTACATAACTAACCAAGAGACTGAGAGTGATATGAACACTCTGTAAGCAAACTCTGTAAGAAGGTTGACAGCAGGAATTAAAGCTTTTATTTACTTTTTATTGCGTATTCGTTTTAAGCATTTATCATTAGATCAAAGGTTAAAGTACGAGGTGGGTTAAAAGAGCACCTATGCAAATAATTACTTGATTTGTTCTGGAAGTCATACTGTAGATAAAAGCTAAAGAAAGAATGTTAGAAGTTTTACATTAACAATGACAATTATCTCTTAAATGCTCATATTCTATAAAGAGATGCAGAAGATAGATCTGCCCGCCGAACAGCAAGTTAACATTTGCGCTAAAGCAGTGACAAGTTGGCTAAAGGTTGTTTGTTGCAAGCCGAGGGCGGATACCTACTTCAGACTATAAACTGCTTAAGTTAATTATAAGTTACTCTAGAGAACAAAGGTAACTTCAATGTAGAAGAGAGACGGAATTCCCCAGGTTAAGCGAGGCGGTTTCTGCGGCGTAAGAAGTAGGGTAAGGTAACTCAGTGGCACTCGAAGACACCAAGAGCTTCTGTTTCGTGTGGTGGTGGCAGTCCACTAAACTCCGGGAGAGCCCGGGGCTGTAATTGGGTTTTCCTCGAGTTGTGAGCCATTGGGGTCTCATTTGCGCCGCCACCCCAACTACTGTGTCTTTGTACACCATCCAGGCAATTAATCCAATAATTGAAGTTGTCTCGCCATAGCCTTGCGGGCATCTACTCTACGGAAGGTAGAGAGGGGACTTATGGCAAAGGGCGAGCAGGACAAAAGAAGCTGATGTTCAATTTATTTGTTTCTCGAGTAGACGGGTAATAAAGTGTCGCGGCGACCGGGTAGTAAACCTGGAGTGTCTGATCGTAAATAAAGCAACTTTCATCTGAAAAGGCGGGATACGTAAACCATTGCCATGACGTATATTTATGCAATTGCAGCAGCAGCGTATCATTTATAACTTCTTGGAAGTTTCTCACCTTCTTTCACCTGCAATTCTATACGTGAAAGCTACAAGAAATTTCAAATTCTAAATACAACGTGCATTTAAATGATTTATTTTGTCTATATTTTATTGCAAACATTAATAATAAAATATATAATTTGAACTGTACATATACAATAATGCTATAAGCTGTATTCAGTTCAGCTAATAATTATGATAATAGTTTTTATGGTTTTATTAAGTGTCTCCACGAAAAATTACATTTTCTGATAAAAATATAGCAAGTAAAGAAAGGAAAAAAAAAAAAATCAATTTTACCAGCATTTCTAAAAATAATTGAACATATTACAATACTCCTTGAATAGTTAATCACACAAGAGCTACTACAGATAAACGTTTTTGATGGACAGCCCACAAGATTGACACATTTCGGTTGCACTTTCAAGTGAGATTTTGCTAGCAGATAATTCATTTCAACATAATTAAATAAAACCTATATTATTTTTTTTTCTGAAACTCGTAACTTCCGAATCAATAATTACATTAGGGTAACATACACCTGACGGACTCCTCAATGAGTGATTAGTCCAAGTCAGGTTCGCCTCGAAGACATTGTAAACACAGAAAGACGCAAACACACAAAGAGATGGAATATAGATGAATATGTACTGCAGAATACTAACCCAATATTTGCATTTTTTGAAAATGGACTGAGAAAAACCACGGAAAACCTCAGTCAAGTTAGTAGCCGCAAGATCTGCCGAGCATGAGTCTCTATCCTACCGCTTGAGTCAACTCGATCTGTACAATAATATCCATTTTCATTAAATTTTCCAATATGAACTGCTGATAACGAAAAAAATAATTGAAAACCAAATTACACATATTTCAGGAAAAAATCGCCAATGTTCTTATTCCATCTTTCCGAGAACTTCATAAGTTATTAATGAATTATTTGGGAAAATATTTCGTTACACAGTTATAAAATGGCAATTCAAATTAAAATCCTTTAAATATTATAATATCTCAAATAGTGGAAAAAATAATATTTTAACAGTGTTCTGTACAGTATTAATTCAACCCATTTCCGTATTACATTTATTTGTTTGTACACTTTAAGAATGTTCAAGTTGTGGTATCTTATGAAAAAGTAGAGGGTTTCTAGAAGTTTAAAAAAAATTAGAACATTTAACAGTTTAAGAAAATTTCCGGTTTATTTTAGGAATTACGGAAGTTGCTTAAGCAAGCCATTTCTGTCATTAATAAACACATCTGGAACTATATATAAAGTCGATACTGCTGAAGTACTAAAACATTAGCTGTAAAATACATAAATAATGTCACATTTTGGATAATTGTAAGAAAATAGTATACCTAAATAAATCAAAATCATTTCTTGCACTCAAACTTAATAAGTGATGCATGACTTGTAATATTTTTAGTGCTAATAGGTACTAATTTATTTTGAAACTAAAGGACACTTTGTTTCAAATGATGGATTTAATATTATTTTTTTTAAAAAAAAATGTGCTTAATGAAGTTTAGTCACAATATGGCATTGCTTTTATTTCAGCAAATCTTTCATCTATGACTATGTCACTAGATACAATAATCTCATTGTCCGCCTATTATTACTTTAAAGTTTTACGCATAAAAAAGAAAAATATTTAAAATATTTCCTGCAAAATTGTATGTAGCGTAATACTATTGACGTTTGTCCAACTATGAAGCGACAATGTAAAATTGTCATAAACAAAGAAAGACATATTCCACTTCTTTAAAATCCGAAAATAATTTCTAAATGATACTTTTTCTAGTTTAACTATTATAATTTTGCAGTATTTTACTGTTCAGACTCAACTTTTGTATAATGATATGCCTGATTCTCTTGGGGATATATTGTCTCGGATATTTCTATCTAATTAAAATATTTTGTACACGGCGTAGTGTGGAATACATTTTAAAAATGTCGTTTATATAGGTAAAGGGTAATTGAGAAGATTTGAGAGTACTGATAAAGAAAATTTTCAGGATCGAACATACGAAACGTACAAGTCACTTGTAGGATATTTGCTGCAATCGACCCGTTTAGTACCTTCGCCCTAAAGAGAGAGAAAAAAATATCTGCTCTAACATGTTTATTACATCGTTTGCATACCTTTGAATACAACAACACTTCTAATAATAATAATAATAATAATAATAATAATAATAATAATAATACTTTTTTGTGAAAGCAGCAGTTGCTCTCGAGAGAGTTCCCTTTAGTTACCCTTCGCTCGCCTTCTGCTACGCCAGTCGAGATAGTCGAAGTGGCACCTTTTTCAGAGACCACTAATGGTCAATTGCGACGTTCTTTTTAGAAAAATGAATATAGTCATTGGATTCAGAGATGGGTAAATGACTACTAATGAATTTTTGTTGCGTTTTGGTTAAGGATTTTCCTAGTAAACAAAAAGGTTTGCTTATCTTTGCATATATATGCAATAAAAAATAAACTTGTATAATTATTTTTAATGAACCTTGTAGAAGAAACTGGGGATAAAACATTAGAACTATATGAAGCGAAAATCCTAGTTTTTTACCCTGGACCGCCTTGCAAGAACGTAGTACTTTCTTTCTAGCGGTACCATAATAGTTGCATGACGTGAGCTTTTCACTGACATCTCAACCTTTTGGACCGCAAAACTATACAGTGGAGCGCGGAGTCGTTCATGCATGCCTAAAAGGAAACAGAAGGTGAAGCTCAATAAATCGCAATTCCATATAGAGGCATGCCTATGAGTTTTTTTTTTAACCTGCAAACCACAATAAAGCGGAAATATCACTAAGAAATAAATTAGCTGCTAGGTGAATTTCATTACACCATTCTAACACAGAGTGTCAGATGTTATTATAAACGACTGGTTCGTTTGTGTACGATCTAGATATAATACATACAGTTTATATATGTACATATACGAGGGAAGACCAAAAAGTAAGCGGGTAAATTTTTTTACAGTCAAACGAGAATGTATTCACAAAAACTGAAATATTCATTTGGAAGGTTGAACATTACTCTGCTTTTCCATAGCATCTGTTCGCATTTATACGTTTGTCCCCCTCGTGCGGTAGAAATCGTAACCAACGATGCAAATTCTTATACAACACACTATTATAAATAAATACACAAAATAAGTACAGACTGGGAAAGCTTCTGATCTAACATAAAAAGTCACAGACTTTTTATATTTGAATTTTCATATGTCTCTATTATTACTACTTTCTATTTATCTGCCTATTCTCCCTCCCCCCATTCTAGGATCTAACTTCCGTGTAACTATCTCTGACCTTTCTTTCACAATTTAGTTTTTTTTTTTTAACTTCGCTTTCTGTCGCATTGGTGGTTTTTAAACGTTTTCTACAACACACTTTTTTTTCACGGAAATGCGTAACGTAGCAATTCGCCCAATTTAGTGCCTAAGGCGAATCGTGAAAACTCTTGTTCCTAAACAAATCAATTAGTCACTATTGTATGTTACTGTCATTTAATGTACAAACTTCATTCAATAGAAATTAAATTTTACACCTTTTACGGATAAACAAATTTTAGCTCATATTAATCCATGCTTACATATGTAGTATACGTTGTTTACATGTAGCATTCAACTTTTTTCTAACCGCTTTGTTGATTATGGTCGGTTTAGACGGCCATGAAATCTTAAAATGTTTATTTCATGTAAATTTTGCGCTGTTGTACAATAAATAAATAAATAAAATTAAATTAAAATAAATAAAATTGCAAAACGCAAATTGCAAATTCCCAAAGTTATTTTTTACGGAGTTGCGCTTTTAAAAAGCGAGGCTATGCTACACTTATTTCCACGCTCATATACTTTAGGAAATGTCTGGGCAGATTTTTCCAGAAATCCTGCTTTCCCTTATTCCGTCGTTACTCTGTTATCTCACACCCATCTTCACCTTCATAAAATTTCATTAAAATTAAATATACCCCTCATGTGTACCACATGAAAATTAATAGTATTTTTCTACAACAATAATGCATAAAAAGCAGGAAATTACTTTATGCACTGCTATTTATTTACACACAACCAAAGGTAATGCAATATTTAATGTACATTATTCAGTAATGCAATAGTTACAGCACAGGAACCTCTTATTCCAATACTGATGAATGAAAAATATAGCTATAGGCTTTACTACAGTTCATGAAAATCTCATTCTGAAATCGACATTACACTATATGATACACTGAATATTTAAATAAATGCAATGAATTAATTTTATTGTATTACTCTAAATTATTATATAAAATATTTCGCTTTTATTTGGTTTTATTGAATGATTAAATCAAACACCAAAGAGTTATTCACTGATAATTAACGTAAAAGTATTTTACCTATTGGTGTACACTTTACATATGAATACGTAAATGTGTAAGCGTAAAATGTTTTATTTCATTCTTATCTTCATAGTTCAAAGAAGCGTGCTAATGCGTTTTACTGTTGAATTAAGAAACGACTGCAACAATTAGCAAGGTCAACAAGTAAGGAAGCAGACTAACTACTCCCTACACGGCGCGGCAACCGAGTTGGGGCTTGCTCATAAGAAAACCCCCGCGCCATAGGGGAAAGCATCACAGATCGCACTGTATATTAATATTAGTTGAAAATCAGCTATACCATTATTACATGAAATATTAAGCAATTGACTTAATTAAAATGCAGTCATTATTGTAATTAAATTTATTGTGAGTTTTATTATCAACCTATTTATAAATAACTTGAACTTTATTTTGCAATAAATAAAAGTAATCACACATTTGATTATAACATTACTCACTTTTGTTTATGTATTTGTGTGATGGAGGTTTACTTGACTTTTCAGTGTCATTCACCAACCACGAACTTTTTCTAAGTAACAGGTAATTGATTGGCCCTTCTTCGCTTTTTGTTGTTAGCTCATTATAATAACTATTTTATTACTGCATCACTGCCAGCATATATTTTTATGACTGTCCATTATATTTTCAATTATGTTTCTTTCTCAAAAGAGTTAATGTGATAGTTAAATGTTCAATAATTATTTAGCTCATTCCAATACCACTCACGTATAATTCAATTAAATATATTTTCAAACTATTAAATCTTTCCTCATTTCTTAGAGGTTTCTTCATCTTACCTTTTTTGTCATTTAGTGAGAAACTCTTCAAAATTGAATCAAAATTCAAAAGTAGATATTTTATACAACCCTACATAACTTTATTATGCATTGAGAATGAGTGAAAAACACTTTGTGTTGATTATTTTTTCATGTATAGAACTAGGATTTAATCCATTATAGCATTTTGAACATTAGAGGATGAGTATTTGATGCATTTACGAAATAATGGGATTTGCCTGATTAACTATCATCGCATGTGGGAGCTCAATTAGAACATTTATGAGTTCGTAGCAAAGAGAAACAGAGAAATAAGGTAAGCGAGTGTGCGAGTACTTTATGACGTTTAATTTAAATAAATCGGCAGAATACAAAGTTATAGTTATGGGAAGGGATAACGTACGAGACATGGTATGTTGAACAATATCATTGTTATGCAAATAGGCAAGTGTAAGAAACATAGGTTGTTCTAAAATAAAAGTGCTGAATTCATACAAGTTGACCGAAAATCTGTAGTAAAGTAAAATAATTATTAATATTTCCACTTTTGACTGCTTGAAACAGCCCTTGGCATCACATGACTGACATACTTAGGTGGCTATTTTACTGTATAATTCTCGCGATAGTTTCTATGCATTAAGAGCGATCTGCTCTACAGTGTCTTATGGTCTACATGCAGAGAGACTACAGTTCCCTGGGAGCCCTTTTCCGCCACTCTACCGTAGATTTACTGGACAATAGCGTGCAAGAAACAACATGGAATGTCCCTGCGGTCCAAGCCCTGTGTCCATCCTCCACCTGAATAATGACCTGTAATTCCGGGAGGAAAGCCGTCATGACCGAAGATCAATGGTGCATCCTGGAAATTTCTCAAACTGACGTGTGATTACGGCCATATAGCTGCCCTTTCTGCTTAAGTAATCGCTTATGGGGAGTACGTACGTTTCATCACCATGAAATATAATATTGAGAAGCTATTGAAAGCATTGGGAGTCGTAGGTTATTTATGTTACACTATACAGCGTGTTCCGTTGTCAGGTATGAAAGCGTCCTGGCAGAAAAATGTTTAATAATCCTGAAGTTCTTGATCTAACAATCGTTCACTAAAACATAATTGAATTGTATTTTGTTATCGATTTGACTCTGTAAACATATACAGTTTAATTTTCCCACTTAACACAAAACAATTTAGCGCATACCAGTCAATATAGCGCTAAAAACATAATAAATGAAACAAAATAAAAATAAAAAAGTCCGTCACACAGAAGCTGCGTGAACTAAGCGAATTCCTCAGCAGCTTGAATAAATTTGAAAATGAATATAAAATTCAAATTATGGCATTATTAATTAATGAAATGAAATTATTATGACATTACTGTGTGGTTTTAGGGGAACAAAATTAGAATTCTTGCAATCTATAAGATATACAAAAAAGAAACAACATATTTAGAATTATCATTATTATTATTATTATTATTATTATTATTATTAGAGATTAACCATAAAATCAATGTTACGCTATTAATTAAATGTAATATATGAGCACTGACAGACAAGGTTCAACTGCGTGAGCATTTTTGAACATTTTTAAACTAAAATAAAGAAAAAAAAATTTCGAGTTACACTGTGTGTTTAAGATGATGCTCATACATTTCAATAAAACAAAAACATGTTATTATTTAAAAGCAATTTCAATCAACTAAATAAATATACACAATAAGCAATATACAATTGAAAGTTCCATAGATTTTTATTGGCTTTGACATTTAATTTCAATGTGTAGCAAAAACATGTAACCCAAACGTTGTGTGAAGATTATTATATAGCGATCTTACATACATATTTAATATTTTCTATTTTACGACGCCTTTGATAAATAAATAAATGCTAATTTAAAATGCGGGTTATATAGTGAATTAATTTTTCCTTTTATTTTAAAACAATAGAGAAATGAACACGAGGGTTTCTTAAATTTCAATTTTCAAGTATACCGCTAATCCTAAAGATCCAGTTTTCCTAATTTTCAGAAACCATTTTTTTAGTTTTATTTAAATAGTATGTATGTATATATATATATATATATATATATGGGATTTTGTTGTTGTATTGTTGCCAGTAGAGCCTTTTTAAAATGTAGGTTTCAAATAAACCCCATTCCTAATGACCCGATTACCCTGATTTTCAGAAAACGTTTGTTTTATTTAAAGGTATATACCGAGTTTAGTTGCGAAAAAGCAAATATTAATGTCGCTTGAGTAATTTTTAAAATTTGGGTTTCAGGTAAATCCCCACCCTAATAATTTGATTTCACTGCTTTTCAGAACATATTATTCCTATGTTATTTTAATGGCCCATACCGAGTTTCGTTCAGGAAAAAACAAAAATTGCGACTTCTAAAGTGATTTTAAAATTTCGCTTTAACCCCCACTCCTTAAATTTCGGTTTTAAGCTATACCCCCACTCTAAATGACCTAATTTTCAGACACCATTTTTCTTATATGTAAATGTACTTGCCGAGTCTCGTTGGGAAAAGCAAATATTGGTGCCGCTAGAACGATTTGTAAATGTAGGGTTTCAGGTAAACTCCCATTCCTAATAATATAATTTTAATGATTTTCAGAATCTATTTTTTATCCTATTTCAGTGGCATATAACGTTTTTCATTAAAAAAATAAAATTGAGGCTGATAAGAGCGATTTTTCAATTTCACTTTAACCCCCAATCTGTTTTCAGGTATATCTTCCATTCCTAATACTTTGATGCCAAATCTTCAAAAAACGATGTTTATTTTCATACTGAGTTTCGTTGAGAAAAACCGGAAATTGAAGCCGCTAGAGTGATTTTTTTTTTTAATTTTCGCCTTAGATTAACCCCTCCACCCCAATGGTTCAAATCTTCTAGTTAACGAACCCGAAGAACTGTGTATTAATTTATAGTTATATGTCGAGTTTCTTTGAGAAAAAACCAAAACTTCCTACCGCTAAATCATTAACATATACAGAGGGTGCCAAAAATGCATACACACTTCAATCAAAGAAAAAACTGTGTTAACATAACAAAACTGAATTCGCTCAAACACAAAATGATGAGCATTAATCATCTTAGACTTTTACAGTTACAACAGTTGCTCAAAATGTCCACCATCGGTGTCGATACACTTTTGAGTACGTTCAACGTTTGAGAAACGTCATCAGCAATTGCAGCACATGCCGTTTCAAATCCTTCCCGAAGTGCTGCCAGTGTAGCTGGTGTTCTACGATGTACAAATTCCTTAAGAGTTCCCCCCATAGGTAGAAGTCCAACGGAGTTAGATCCGAAGAGCGCGGTGGAAACTCAGTCAGGCCTCTTCGTCCTATCCATTGCCTTGGAAGATTGTCATCAAGGTACTCAGGTACATCTCGTTGGTAATGTGGTGATCTGCCAGATCTGCCCTTGTGAACATCGCATATGGTACCATGAGTCTCAAATTTGTCTCGAATGCGTGCAATTGTTACTCGTGTTGTCGGTTCTGTTCTGTACACACGTCTCCATTGTCTTTGAACTTCAGCAACATTCTCGGTTTTCCAATACCACTTCAAAATTACTTTCCGCTATTCAAACGATAATCTTGGCTCCATTTTGTTGTACCAACGCAATGTGATTCACATCTGTTTAAAGAACATCATACGATAACCTTGGCTTCATTTGTTCTGTGTTGATTACCTGTCACATAGCAACGCTATCATAGTGTATGTGAGGCAATATCTGTTTACAGAATATCATACTACACATTTCTGTTGTTTTTCGGTTCAACTTTGAAATATATTAAATATACATTTAGTATGAAAGTGTATATACAATTTTGGCACCCTCCGGTATACGATCTAGCGGTCGGAATTTTGTTATATATATATATCCAGTAATTTTAATTGCAACAATGACATGTACCTCTACTTATTTTTATGTAAAAACCGTAGTACTGATTAAATTATTAAAGAACACCAAATAATTTATATCTGTTGACTTTTACACTCTATAGTAATAAAAGAAAGTTTCATATGTTGCAATTTAAAAGCTCTTCTGGTTGAACCTTTGAAATATTTAGATTTCCTAGAAATCTTAATAAATGTTTGGAAATTGCCAGAAACTCCCAAATGCAAAATACACATCTACAAGTAACTGGAAAGTTTGGAAGAAAAACATTTACAGAATAAAATATAATACCATGGAGTCAATTAAGTTATTTTTAGTGAAGCTAATCAATATATGAATACCTCAGAAAGTTTAGCGGTAAATGTATTTGCCTTGGAATTGGATTTGTAAAAAATATAACATACACCCAATGAAACTTAGTAATTAAACTAACCATGGAAATAATTTTGTGTACTGTTTTTAGACCTGCTGCAAGAAAGAATTTCTGTTTACGTTATATACTGGGTGCGGAAAAACAACGTGCGGGAAATAGTAGAGTAGACAGGCAGCACAAACTAAGCATTTTGAGGTTAAGAACAAGGGGTCGCAGAAGCTTTTTTTACTGCACTACATGTGTCAACATTAAATCCGTCATGTTAAGAGTCTCAGATTGTGAAACTTGTTTGTGGCGCTTCAGATGTAAACAAAACGCACTCTTGTACGTACTAGTCACTGTCATTAGGTGCTCGATTTTCAATGCAGCATTTGTGTTGGATGGTATAGTAATATCGAATGCTCGCCTTGAAATTAGGCAAAATTTATGATTTCAACATCATGGCGCCCTTGCACATTTTTCAATTGCAGCACGAAACAGAATTATTGGTGACAGATGGATCGGGTGCGATGAATCAACGTGGTGGCCTCCACGTACATCAATTAAATATGCGCATGTAATCTCTGGTTTCTCATTGTGTATCAGTAGTCATTAGTGAAACAGTATGTACACACTTGTCATTTTGACTGGCTAATGGAGATGTTTCATAGCGTCAGATTTCAATTATGATCATGCAGCTCTTCTGTTATTGTACTGCATCTGCGACCCCACTTTTTTGTAACCTCAAAATGCTTAGTTTGGTACAGCCTTTCTATTCTACAATTTTGTGCACATTGTTTTTTACGCATCTGTATATATTCTTTACTTCCTCTTCTATAAACAGAATACTAAATTATTCGATTACACGTAAACACTATATCAGCCTTATTGAGCTTGTTTATGCAGCATTATGAACAAAAATTAATGATGTTTTCTGTGCTTTTCAGTGGCTAGTTTTTTACCCTGAACATATTGTTCTAACAAGTTAGTCGCTGTATTTTTTTTTTCAAAATTAGTACATATACCCTTACGTAAATATGCAGTATATAGCACTATATAAATTAATCATAATTATTTAAAGGTCTGTTTTATGGAATAAAATATATAAATTTAATTGTCATAATGTATTTAGCAAGCTCTAAATAATAATGAATTAATAATGGAATTTCAATAAAATTTTAACTTGGTGCTAAGCTGCTGCGTAACATTTTATACCTTTGACGAGATTTATCATCTTTCTTAATCTGCTTTAAACTTTTTTTTTCTGATAATTTGGTCCTCTTTCATTTCATCGCACGCCTACTTTATATTGAAGATGAAAAACCTAATAATTTTTCTACTTCAATGTTATAAAAATGATGTGGAAAATGTTGGTTTAGTGGAAATGAATAAACTCAAAACATAAACACTTGTAACCATTAAAATTGCCGCACTTAGAAAGACGCGTCCAACCGAAACCACATTTGCTCACAAGGAATAAGTAGTTTCATCGAAGAATACGAAACCAGTACCTGCAGTTTTCTGAATTTGATTGCAGAAGAATTGGGCATATCGAGAATGTGGTATGCCCTTCCGAGAAATTAGTCGTCCTCGAAGAAACGAAAAATGAGATCAGTGGGTCGAGAAAGGACGAACACGTAGAAATGAAGGACCCAAAGTACCTTGTCAAATAATAGGAACGGGAAGGACATCTTGTGCGGATGACTATTATGCACTGTCCATTGTGGTAGCCCGCAATTGCGGGGAGCCGTTATTGTTTTGTCATTAAGTATGTATTGCTGTTTTAATGACTAGCAGTTAATACTTTAGAATTCTTTTGTTTTATAATTTAAAACGAATATCAAGAGACTAACATTATTGTTATTTTCTTTACATTTTTTACTCTTTCAGGTGGATTAGTGAAGAGGATATCTCTCGACTGAGACAAAAAATATCAGACTGCCTTTTGCAGTCGCGAATAAGGTCTTTAGCTTTCAAAACTATATCACATATACTATTTTGTAGCAATTTTCTTATTTGATTAATATACATAAAAACTGTAAAAGTAAATATATTTGGTGTGATCTTATATAAATTATAAAAATATAATATCCAATGTTATCTATTGAAGATAAATTAAGAAAAAAAATAAATGTAGCACAAATAAATAAATTACAAATGATCCATAATCGTAAATGATAATTTAAAGTAATGATATGTTGTTTAAATCTTAGCGCAGCAGTTTTCTCTGTCAGGTACTTGACTCAGCACGTCGCTCAGAGGATAAATACCGGTTTGAAGGACAGTGTGTTTTGTTGGGAGATCAAAAACTTTCGTACACTTTATAACTTTTTGTGTTGTAAATGTACTTGGGCAAAACACCGTGGCCCATGTCCCTATCAAGTTCTAAGGAGGAAACCATGACCATCTATAATTGCCCATGACGTCACAGCAATTACCCGTTCTTGTCAGTTACACCTGAGGCAGCTGACAACAGACAAGGAAATGACTAAGGCGGAGAGCGGACAACTTCTTAGGAAACTCTGCGGTAAGATTCATATCATGAAGCGTAATTAAAGACCCCGTTTGTCGCAGGCTTGTACCAGGAATCAAAGTGAATGACAAATTTTCAACTTTTCGAAGAAAATGCTATCATTGGATCTACCCACTCTATGACGCAGGGCTGAGGAAGGAACAAAGAATAAGACGTGAGCAACACTAATCGATACAGCTTGAATGTTGTAGTTTATATACAGGATGTGAAAAAATGTCTATGAATAATTTATTAATAACAATAATGAATTGTAAGGTGGTTGAAAAATAGGCACCTCAAAAATAGGGACGCGCTTCGCTTTGATGCTGCAGGTTTTAACTACAAAGGTGTTATGGAGAGTGTGGGGGGGGGGGGATAAACAAAAAGTAAAGAGATTATCTTAAATCATTTACTCTGTTAAATAAGAGAGCATGCCTGCATTGAACCATATTAACTGAGGTTCAACTACGGCAATGGTTCATAAAACTTAACCATCATAACTTTCAAAACCTCTTACCACTTTCGCGAAAACCTGTATCCTGAATGACAGTGCGTGTTGATTTTGGTTTATCGGACGCTCTTTAACGTCTAGGATCATCAGGTCCATTCAACTCAAAAAGTTAAACGGCCAATAACTTTTGCTCAGAAGGCGTATTCTTTCAGGCTTGAGGTTATTTTACGTGCCGTAAATATACGGCTCAGGACCCACGACTTTACTTCCCTTCCCACGGGTGTCATATTTAGGATTTTTACACCAGAAAAAATTCACTCGACCTGGCCGGGATTGAACCCGCGATCTGGGATATAGAGGCAAATATAGTTACCATTAGGCCACCAGGACCTACAATAGCGAGTGACGTATGAATAGTTTGAGGTGCAGCCTGCTTATGACTTTGACATTTGTTTCACATGGCTGAGTCGCATCGCAACGTAGCTCTGATGTTGATCCATATCGATATCTGTAGCTCCATACTGAAGCATCTTTGGCCATTTGCTCTCATTCAATAGTACTTAGTGTCAAGTCGCCTTTCTACCCGTAAATACTTTGTATATATTTTTGCGCACCTGTATACATAGAGATGGCATTAATGTGTTATTTTGTGCTTTGCCTTCCTAGTACCATTATTTCCCAAAACGGGGCAGTATCAGAAGTATATATGTACATTTGACTGAAAAAAAAACTTGCTCCCTTACAAAATAATCGTTTATTTTGTCAATGTAATTAAACAAAATACTTTTATTATTAGAGGTATAAAACATCATTAAATCAGTTATAACTTTTAAGATTTGATCTTTTATGTTATATTTTTAAATATTACGATCTTAAAGAATTAGGTAGGAATCAGATGAATTATTTTAAATATGGACACAGTACGGGATTCATGACAATGTACATGGATACCCTTATGAGGCAATACAGAACAATGCACAGACGCAAACAAATGCATTAAAATACCTTTGCTCGAAACAAAACTCTCACCCGTTACCCTCAAATCACTAATAATTCCCTACTACAAGCATGCCACTTTGTTAAACTATGTTAACTAATATTTCATAGACTAAATATTATAATGCCGGAGTTATATATTCACATGTTAGTACTGTCTATACGTTTAATGATTAGTACAGCCTGTTCATCTGCTGTTTGAAGTTAGGTCAGAGTGGTATAGTACTGGACAAGCCTTGTTGGACTTTTTCCTGGAGATTACAGTAATTTTGTTCCAAGCTGTCCTTGGCTCCCTCTCAATTACAGAGTAATTGAAATAATTAATCTTTGTAATTTTAGAGTCAGTCTGGAATTAGGTGCAAGTATGTTGTGTTTTTTCTTTCAGTGGAGGAACTTAAGAAAATGTACAGTATTTAAATGCATCCATATAGTGTTATTTTTGGTAATATTTAAGGAATAAGTATATAAAATGTAACTAGGTAAGGGAAAGTTCTCGTCTGTCTCCGAACGCAGAAAGACTTGGCAAAATTCAGACAGTGGAAGGTAATCCCTTTTGATATGTAGCTAGGGATGAAAAAGTCACTGCCTCAGGGCAAACACGCGGCAAAGTTGCAGGTGTCCGAGTAAAAGAGTCGTTGACAGTAACGCATGAAACATGTTTAAATTGATCTTACTGACGAAAAGCGAAGCTTTTGGCATGAACAAAACTTTCCAACGAATAGAAATAACATTAAGTGAGGTAAGCACTCACCTATGAGACACGTTCATACAAAATTGGCGGGAGTATTTCGCGCCGTTGCTCATGAATGGCGTAGTTAGATATTTCCCAAAACGGGGCAGTCTCAGAATTTTTCAGGCCCAGATACGTGTGGCTGCCGTAGCGCGGAGATCAGCGGAAGAGCGGCCTAAGTACCAAATACCGGCAACTTTTAGTCAGCGCAATAAATATACACGTTTGCCAAGATTGCCTTGCTGTGATTCGACGAGAGACGTGAGTTCACCCGGATATTCACCTTAGAAGAATAAACTATATCAGCAAAGTGAATAACGAAGCGTCATTCATTGTCATTTTCCAGATATTCCACTCATATAAGCATCTATAGATGATATGTTCATTTCTGTGAACGTTGATTCCCATATCGTGCTGTGCCTATGCCATTTGTCAGAGCTAATAGCGGTCTTGGTTTGTCATTGTAGCCTTTAGATATTCACATAAAGCGTTAACTGATATTAGTGTTGTATATATTTCACATTCTAGTAAAGACTCTGTATGTCCGTCCAACTTCGAGTCTTCCATAATTATACGAAGTATTAACTAAATCGCCACATGGTTCTGTAGAGTCGTAGACCACAGCAGAATATGACAGCAGAACTTTCTTTCAGTGCTATAGATACAAATGAAGCTATTTTCTTCTTCTTCATCACTTCTGGTTTAGGCAATTTTTTCTGTTCCGTCTTCACAGTAGTATTGGTATCCGTCTTTTACCTGGGCGTCCTATTCTTTTCCTTTTGGCTTGTAATTTAAAATTTTCGTCGGTAATTTCTTGATGCACTTTTCTCTATATTCTTGAGTTGCGTACCTCAGTGAACATATATTGAATTCTTCTTGGATCTGTTTATATATCTGGTTTCTTGTGCACCCTTTTACATGACATCAAATCTCATTTCAGCTACTTTATTCTCATCCCTTTCAGCTGTTACCCAAGACTCGAATCCATGTACAAGAACAGAATAGCCATGCTATTATATCTGTTTCTTTAATTGTTATTTATTGCTCCGCAGATGGCTTAGAGTTTTTGGATGTTTGTTCTATATTTTCATCATAGTCATAGAAATATCGCAGCCCAAATATCTTAAACACGTGCTGCTATTTGATCATGAATTATTATTTTTGAACTTGTAAGCATTACTTCTTTTTATTACGAAATTTTTAAGGTTGTGTAGCTTGCATATCTTACTTAATTTGTGGGAAATTTTTGTAATGCATTTTCTTTAACCATAAAGTTACCAAGTCACATTCAAAAATTAGGTTATTAAAAGGGTTATCTATTTAATCCTAATTATATTGTTTCAAAATGTTTTTATAGATATTAAAAGGTGTGATGAACCACACCCTGGCCACAACACTACTGAATTTAAATTTAATTTCTAATATGTGTATTAAAGGCTTTGAAATGTTTTTATAGGTTAAATTGTTTCGATTTTTTATCTTTATTTCTTTCCTGGCCATTAAAATTGCAACGCGCAAGAGACACGTTAAACCGATCGCACATTTTCTTAGAACGAACGATTATGACTCTTCGAAAATACGATGGTGGGTGTCTGAATTTGATGAAGGGAAAAATGTGCAGGGATATCATTCCGAGAAATCTGTGCACGCATTGGACGAAATCCACCTATGGCGAAACGAATATGAGAAAGGACGAACACACGACTTGAAGGATCCCAATGACCAAGGTGTTGCAATTTTAATGGTCAGCAGTGTATGAACACATTATTACATAATTTTCCGTCGATAACCTGTTTAATCTATATTTAACAATGTATCATATTACATAGTCATTAGTTGTGCTTTTTGTATACAGAATTCAATAGACTATTACTTTATAGTTATTACAATCTAGTTCGTTGCCCTTTTTAAATAAAATTATAACAATAGCTTTTTCCTAAAATGTTAAACACGACCAATCTCTGGACAAACTCGATACCGAGCGAAGAATTTAAGAGTGATCTTTGCAGCAACAATTAAAAGGTGTATACCTAGCACAAGACATTTAATACTGCGGTACAGGGAGTAAAAATACAAGAAGATTCAAAGAGAGGGGTGCAATGAAATATATTTTATCCTTAGAAATCAGGAAGTGTTAGAATATGAGAATTTTTTGAATGGTGTTAACGCTCTTTTTACTACTGAGGCACCACAGGTGGAGGATGAGAGAATTAAACAAGTATCACTGCTATTTAAAGGTATCTAAAACTTTAGAAACGTACAAAGTTAGTAATATTCTTGAACATTTTCTCGGTCTTTCTATAGATAGACTTTCCGTAGGCATGTGTTACAGAGCTATTTTAGGCAATCGCGCATTGCTTTTTCAAATTTGATCGAATGCTTCAATATCTTATAATTTTAAGAATGTGTTAATTGCTCCAATAAATAAATTTAACCTGGTCTCTTCCAATTCTCTATCTCTCTCTCTTGCGCCTAATCGATAACCCAGCATATGCTTCAATATATGTAAGCATCGGAATTTCTAAGCACTAAAATCAGAATGAGGCGAAATGAAATTATGTTGGTACTGAACTGTAAAAACTGGTGGGAGGGTTACAATAAGCTACAAATCACCCTTTATCCTTATGCCTGCCAATAATCAGTTTTTTTACCTGCTAGGCGGTGCCGCTTAGGCTTGTGTTCCTGCTTTGTTTAAGTGTACCTAATTGATAAGTGCTTAAGTATTCCCATGCCTACATGTAATAAAACTGATTTATTTGTGATGTTAATAAGATCTCCAGTATTTCATCCTTACTATCTGCAATAAAGTTCCTCTGCCAGGAATAAAGTAAAATAAAATAAGTGTAAAAAATTTACTTTATATATAAGTTAGATAAAGTATTCTTGCTTTTCAAGTTTTCAAAAGTGGACTACTCTTCAATTTTTGCAATATTTACCTATTTTTTCTTGCCAAGTTTGTCTTCAACGCTGCAATCCTTTAAAATACTTTAGTTTATATTTTGCCACTGTTAAAATACCTGCGAGTCAACAATTTTTAGTTTCTAACCGCTAATGAAATGTACAGATTTAATAACAGGGAACAACGTGCAAAAACTATTGCATGCAATACATACTAAAATCGCATTTTCGTGAAGGGGGGAGGTTACATAATTAGAAGTGAATGTAATAAAATATTTACAAAGCACCGTTAGAGTTGGCTCCTCTAAAATGCACAATCCATCATTCAGCACCTTTTATGCAGTAAGCAACGCATGTCATTGTGGACCACGATTCTATTCATGTCAGTGTTGTCAAGCCAGCAGTCATGCGCTAACCAAAATGAAAGGGCAACATGATTTCGCCATCTATCACACCCTTTTTCCTTGTCGGAGTGCGACCTTGTCACAGACCGTGTCGTGAAGGGCGGACCCGGCCTGTCCATATCGGGAAGAGTACTGTCATCCGCGAGATGCAAACCATTGTGTCGCGGCCTTCAGAAGCTCACGATTGTGATCTCAAAGTCTTCGTTTGGCCCATTTTTGGCGATGGTTATTCCCACTAAATAATCCAGTTCTCTTATTCCACGCGTTGTTACATCACAGCAGGTGAACAGCAAGAACAAAGAATGTGCATGTCCTCTTGGCTCTTAGCAGCTCTATGAAAGTTCATAAATACCCTTATGTCATTTCTCTTGTTACTTCAATAAATCGAAGCATATGGCACTTTGTACATTCAATTTTTTTTTCTGAATAAAGAGAATAAAAAAAAAAAAAAGCTAAGCTCTTCCACTCGAATGGCAATAAAAATATTTTTTATCCTTCATTAATTAATTTTTTTTTTGTCTTTACTTCCTTAAATTTTTATAAACTGAACCAACATCTTTGGTGGTTAAAGAAAGTGTTAAATTGTCTAAATTTCCATGAGGAAAATATCATAATTATTTTAATTTTTTTAAAATTTTGGCTTTTAATCCTTATGCTGTAAATCCTGAACACGACTGAAACTATTACCTTTTATTATAAATTATTATTTATTAACAGCATAATGAACTATATTTAACAATTTTTGGAAGAACATGAAAATTGAAGACTGGAATTAATGCAGATAAACTCGCAGTTAATAGATGTAAGATGTAAGAGAAATTGAAAAAAAGTGAAATTATTTAAGGGTATATAGAAACTGCATATTGAGGATTTAAATTAAGAGAAACACTAGGCGTGAAAAAGTACTTAATGAAAACACCTGCAAAAGGAATATCAAGAACAATTCTATGTTAAGATTTGTAAGGCCAAGGTATTAAAAACGTAAAAATAGAAGCGCATTAATTGTACAGAAGCTAAATACTAAATGCCATGTTAAAACTTTACAGAAGATTGCCGTTGTTCATAATCCTCACGAGAGCCTTTGAGTGTTATCAAAGTTTACTTGTCTAGCGACAGAACTCTTTATCTGATCGCACCAATATATTTTGACTTCAGCTAATAGCAGTATAGGATTTAACAGTAACGTGGAATGTTTCCTACAACTGCGAAAAGAGTTTATTAGTGTTGTTGTTGAGCCTTCTTTGACCTGTTGGTGGTTAACCTGGATACCGTGGCATTAATTGCAGAGAACAGTTAAATTGGTGTCTAAAGGGGATAACAGTTGGAAGCTTGTATAAGGAAAGGTGTTCTTGAGAGAGAAAAAATGGGAAAAGGAAGAATATTTTAAGAATGGGATGCTGCGTAGAGTATAAGCTGTAAAATATGAAACATTTGTATGTAATAACTGAACTAAAAGAAAAAACTATTGATATGATCTTTATATATTTACCATTAGACAAATATTAGAAAGTTCAATAAATATAACAGGCATATTTGAATTAAGGAGCCTTTCGATAACCTACATCTGATGAAAATAATAAGATTTAAAATTACAACATGCCTATTGGCGTAGTGTAATTCTTTAAAGAAATCTACATCAATAAGAGCTGTGAATTCAGAATAAACCTTAGAAATTATCTCAGTTACAGAACATTCGACGAGGTGAACCATTAAGCCCGTTTCTGTTTATTGTTGACATGAATGAATCATAAAGTGATATCAGAATCTTTCCCAGATAGTCGGTGCTGGTGGTCTAGTGTAACCATACTTGCCTCCTAGACCCCAAGATCGCGGGTTCATCGATGGATTTTTTCGGACGTAAAATTCCTTCGGAAGAGAAGTAAGTCGTGGGTCCTGTGTCCTTGATTTACGGCATGTAAAAGAACCTCAAGCCTGAAAAAAGAGGCCTATGAACAAAATTAATCGGCCGTTTCATGCCCTGAATTAAGTGGGACACTGATGACCTGAGAAGTTAAAGAGCGTCCGAAAATAAAACAAATAAAAAAAAAATCCCCAGATGAACGCGGTATTTTGCACAGATGTCTGGTTTTTCACAGACGCTCTTTTACATCTGAGGTTATCAGCGTCCCATCGTGAAACGGCCGATACATTTTGCTCAGAGGCCTCTTCTTACAGGCTTGAGGTTCTTTTACGTAAATCTGTGACACGGGAATCTTCCGAAGGAAGTCATACTTAAAAAATTAATTGACCTTGAATTGAACTCCCGATCTATAGTTACGGCTAGACCACCAGGACCGACTCAAATGTCGTTTGGCTAACTTAGAAGATGAGATCCAAAAGTTATTACATACTTTGCCTCAAATTTAATACATCTCAAGAAGAACAAGAGTAGCAGTAAAAGGGCGTGCGCTGTAACTTGAAATTGCAAGGAAAGACGAATGCGTTGTCAGCATTATTATCTGAGTATGGGCATAACGAGTTAAGAAAATCTAATGCAGAAGTTTATGGGCAGACATTGAATGAAACAAAAAGATGCTGGTGGTAAAGAGTAATAAATAGATGCAAAAATAAATATCGTAATTGAACCTTTACTTTGTATGTAGCAAAAACTGCACCTGGTAAAACTAGGGTGAAATAATTTCTAAAAATTTAATCGTTGAAGTTATTGAGAAAAATACAGGCGGAGGTACGAAGAAATTTGGCAACAGCCGTGTAGAATCCACAATGCTTGAATGAAACTGATAAAAAAAGGAATCAACTCCTATCAAAGGACAGAGAAGCTGCGAGAGCAAAATCCAAATTGCTCCGGATAGAGAAGGAAACATTTTGTCCAGGAATAGACAGACACGAAGTCTATTACTAGAGAAAAAGGAGAAGGAATGATAGCACAGATGAGAGGCGCCACTGCAGCAATACATCAGCAGCATGAAAAATTAGTGCGAAAAGAAAAGGAAAAGTGCTAAAGAAGAATTTGAGCATAGGAAGGTGTTTCAGCATTGAACAATTCATTAATAATAACTTTTATTATTCACGTTGGTTTAAATGTTTTAAAACTTGTTACAGGCCAAACAGTTTATAATTTATTCACTCTGTATTTGATTTACCGACATTCGTCGTACTTTTCTTTGGATATCTACCGAGACTTCTAGACACTTTCTTTAATTACGTCATAGATTTGTAGTTTACTTTCTTTATCCTCATTATGAATCATTCCCTCTCGTCACTTAAAATTCTAAATTTCTGCTACCTGCAATCTATTTTATCTATAGCTTCATTATTTTCATTTCTCTGATATATTAAACTATGGGCATTTCCATCGTTTTACAGAAAATTGTTATATTATCTTTTATGCTTCTCTTTTTCGCACTAGTTTTCTTATTTTAGTTTTAAACATTTCACTTCTTTAATACAAGGCAATAATCATTCTAAAATATTAAACTTATATTGAATTCTTCATTTTGTTTAATTATTAAACAATAGATTACATTTCAAGGAATGGAATGAATGCTTATACACGTGATATTTTTATTTTGAATTGTTTCTGGTGTTAAAATAATGTTCTCTGCTATTCGTCACTTTTGTTGTTATATAAAGTATTTTATAATATTTAGTAAAGTTTACATTAATGTTTAAAAGGACTAGAGATCGTTTTCGATGCTTTTGATTTTGAAGATATGTGAAATTATACCGGTTTTTAGCTTTCAATAGTTTCTATACTTTGTTATTTCAACAATTTTAATTAATATTCTCACATGTAGTTCATATTAAGCGTTCGCTAGAAACACATGGCTCATTCCATAAGCTTCTGTAATATGAGATAACATAAACAATAAACAATTGTTAAAAATGATTTTGGTAAAATATCTGATGTCAAACTATCTAATCACATGTAAGTTATTGTAACAATATCATAATTTGGCATCTAAAACTTGTTTTACATTATTATCTAGTTATTTTCAAGTAAGTTATTTAAAAGTGATTAAAGAATGCGTGTTTGTTTTAATAAACACTGATAACCGCTGTATATGAATGTTTTTTTGTGTAAATTAGCAATAATTGTAAATTTGTTAAACAAGAAGAAACGCACTTGGTGAGTAAGGACTTTGATACAATACTCTGGAATATCAAAGTGATAAAATAAAATATTTGTGTTTTCTTTGATAATAAATATGAGAATTCGAGTAGAGAGACTTAGACATATGTAAGTATTGAGTGTAGAAAACATTAGGTATCTATCCACTTCTAAAAATAAACAAAACATGACCGTATATTAGAGTGCCTTAGGAGTAGAAATAACCAACAGTGTTCTACTTTCCGTATACTTTCTTTAAGCCGTAATGAGAACAAGATGCAAATTGGTGAGCAGAACTGCTTGATGTTTGTACGCAGCAGTAACTAAGCTGTGACTGACCATTGCATGCTGGACTCTCATACTACTACTCTAATCATCAAGGCCAGCCTTCCTAGTGTCCAATACCAAAATAAAAAGAAAGCATGTTCTCTTCTATTGCGTGCTAAAAATACACGGCGAGTCACTTTTCAGTATACACATTCTATGACGCAATTGCACAGTGACTAGCTAATCTTGAGGTTGACTTGACTCATATGACGTGGGTGTCACGATACTAATGTCGTGATGACAACAAAATTACATTACGCAAATAAGGGTTAAGACAAACACCTGTCTTTTCTGCAGCGTTACTTACAGTCTGTCATGGATTCAGCTTTTCTGGTTGTGATAAATTGCTCTGCTGTCACCCGATCTTTCGCTCCTTAAACATCCTCTGCCATTTCTGACGATGATAAGCTTAAGTGCAACGTTCCAGAACTCGACACGGTAAAAATAATATGATTACTTAAACGACAAGAAGAAAAGGACAATTAATTGAAAATGTATATTATGGTGAAGAAACAAAGCAAGCGCGGCGCGGCGCGCGCGCGACACACACACACACACACACACACACACACACACACACACACACACACACACACACACACTCACACACTCACTCACTCACTCACTCACTCACTCACTCACTCACTCACTCACATATAACGTAAGCACAAGGGAGAAAATTGGGATCTAAAGCATTTCTCTCTTGAGTTACCATGCAAAATTCGAATTCTGCTGTACAGAAAGATTTCGATATAGGATACATTCAATACAGGACTATTTTTAAATTTCATAAATCAAATGAGAAAAGAAGTGCTATTAAATTCTATAATACTGTGCTTAAACCTCTTTTAATGTGTGGTCTTGACCATAAAAAAATTAAGAACGACATTGAGACAGCTCAGATGAGATTTTTAAGACCATTAATATAACTAACTAGAAGAGATCATATCAAAAACTATTATATTTGCCAACAACTTGCCTTTCAAAATATCACTGAGAAAAGTTAGTCATACAGAAAGAAACGGAAAGACCATGTGATTAGGGTTTAAGAGGGCAGATTACAATTCAAGAGGATCTATATCAGTAGGACGCCCAAGGAAGAGATGGATAGGCCAGTATTTCTGAAAATAGTTGCTTCGAATGTGGAAATTAGGACCAAGACCATGGATGGAAAGAAGAACCATTTTAAAATCATTATGCCCTTATTGTAAAATGTGGATTACAATTTTTATTGCTGAGTACATATTAAGGAGGTGTGCAATTTAAAGGTGGCGTACTGAAAAACTTTAGTAATCATAGGGATGTACATATTTTTGCACATATAACGTACTAAACCGTTCATCTTTGTTGCATTCAGCTTAGATTTAATCTCTGATGACCTACATACCAGGTAATCGTACTCTGAAATGAATTCTCTTAGTGAACCTCTTGGATAGAACAACAGTGAAGACCAACGGGAAAGAATGTGGTTAAGCTGATGATATCGAAAACTTATGCTCAGAAACATATTGATGAAGTGATCAAACTAATATTTTACGAGAGTGAAATCTTAGTCGTGTCCATTAATAGTTACAGGATTGTTCGTAACACTGTTTTTATCCACGAACTTGACGAATTGTGATTCTGAAATATTCATAATAGCTAGGGCAATATTCTTTAAACTTTATTTTGTGAAATATATCTTTATAAAAATAATATGCTTTTAATTTTTACGTATAAGGTGAAAACAAGAATTGTAAATTTTACAGTACAGCTGTAGAATTTGAGGTTAAGGTGGTACCAAATGAACAGGTAAAATTTTTATAGTAAAAATTTAGAATATTTAACAAATTAACGTACTTAACCTACATTATAATACCAATAAGTCTAATGCCCATCTTTAGGTCTCATTACTCAAAACCGCCAGGTTATCTGTATAATGGAACCCCCTACTTCTTATATTTTCCTTGTTACCTCTTATTTTATCAATCATACTCCAATTATCTCATCCTTCTTAACTATTCCAATCCATTTCTTCCTTACTTTTGCTAAGCTGTAATTTATTTCATTTCGCTTCCCTCCATCTCTCATTTAAGTTAAGCCATATTATATTTATCATGTAACAACTATGAAATATAAATGAAAGCACCAAATTTAATAAAATTTTACTGACTTGCCAAAAAAATGTATATAAGCATTTTCATTGATGGGATGTTGATCGTGGACTAGCGGCAGGAAAGCACATTATTATTATTATTATTATTATTATTATTATTATTATTATTATTATTATTATTATTATTATTATTTATTTGTTTATTTTTCTATCTGAGAGATTCTACTGGAGTTCAAAATTCAGCAGAGGGTTTAAGCACTAGGCGAAGGAACTGTCGTAGCATGAATTGACTTCTTCTAAAAGAGAATACCTTTGTAGGCTCTTTCTCCATTACTCTTAACGGCTCAATATATGGAAATTTAATCTGAAGATATGTACAGTATTGTTTGAAAATCGTTTAAAAATACACCCAGAGGAAACTGCTTTTAGTAGGATCAGAAATTGCGTTTGCTTCCCAGAGCCTGTAGTAATTGTTCTCCATTCATGTATTTTTTGAAGTATTTTGACTGTACCTTTTTCAGGTATATGACAAACTGTGAACAAAATTAGAGACATGTCTGAGTTTCCCCCTCGCCAGAAGATTATAAAACTTTAATGTGTTTTGGAAAAGTTGCAGTACTTAAGTATTGATTGAAGTTGTTTCACAAGAGGTACATTTTCAGTTAACTTCTTGAAATTCAACAAAACAGTAATTCCTTTCTTGTTGGTTCAGCGTTTTAATATCCATTACTTGTTTGATGTTTTACAGTTTGCATATCAATATTCCTACAAATATGGCAATCAGGTCGTGAAGCAGATGCTAAATTCTCTCTCATTAGAGAACCGACCCCCCCCCCCCTGTTTTTTCTTCCCTTAACTGGGGTTTGATGTAAAGCTAATTTCACGTGCAAATTTAAACCTAAATTTACTTCCACGGTGATATGGATGAAGGCCTCGGACGGAAATATATTTGTAACTTTGGAGTTAACGTCTACAATACCACAACGAAGCGTCCGAGCTTATTTGTTTCCTTTCTTGTGGTTTCCATTTTTTATCCCTTTATACATAAAATTTGGTACATATTTTTCGCCCTTTGTATAGACAATGATGCACTAATAAATGTAGGTCGCATTGAAAATTTCTCAATCCTTAGCGAACGAGAATTGAATATTCTATTCACATTCGTTGGTTTGTTCCTCAAATGCAATTAGCTGTTTCGTGAATCCTTCAGTATTCTTTTATTCCGTGTGCCCCTTCTTTAACTGAATAAGCATGCAAAATTGAACATTTCCAAAATGTTAAGCTTCTGATGACGTGCCAAAGCATGTACTCACTGCCGGACCCCACTGCACGTACATGGTAAAGATAAATAGGGCAAAGTTGAACAATATTTGCAGGTTACAAGCGTATCCTGCAGATTGATGACCTACTGGTAGATCATTATGGCAATCAAGAGGCTGATCACGTCTGTCTGTCGTCCAGAACTTCAGGAACTCCCACGTGTTCGTACCTGGGCAGGAAACAACAGAAAACATCGTTAATGAGATGCAACGTCTGAAAAGAAGCTGGGAGCGATTATGTCGGTCTGGCATGGCAGACTCATCTTGCATACTGTTGATGGATCACAGAGAAGTTGTGGGACTGGGCTGCAACTTAGAGCATGCAAATTGAGAGGGGGGCCTCTCTTTTCTTTCCCCAAGCCAGAGTGATGAATGAGTCCCAAAGGGGGCACCCTCGAAGGCGGCAATGGCGGCAGACTGGAGGGAGAAGCAGAAAGAGTTTTAATTAAATCGTGTAATTGTTTTAAACCTTTTCTTCTTATCTCTCCTCCCTCTCTCTTTTTCTTACTTTCACTCTTCTCCCCTTTTTTCCTTTCTTCACAGCATTACTGTGAATAATATAATTAACAGGGAACATATTATACCTGTTTCTTTCCTCTTTTCATTCTTAAATTACTGTTTTATTTTTTTATTCCTCTCAGTTTTAGTTCGTTATGCGCTATCTATCAAAATCTTTACCTAGTGTCGATTTTTTTTTATAGTGAAGCTTCCCCTGTTAATATTTTAATTTTTGGCATTTATGTTTAATATATATTTTTAGTTTACCACAAATTCACTCCTGAGATTTACTGTTTATGTTTGATATTAATCCTAGCAATTCTTGAGAGAACTGAAATTATTGGTTCATGCCTGAATATATTCCCCTACATTTTTATTTATAAAAGCATTTACTCTCACAATTTCGGTTTAGGATGAAATATTTGACTCATGATGAAAACCATCCTTGGGAAGTTGGTTTATGTGCAACTTTTTCTACCAAATTTTTGAATTGTAGTGGATTTTTTCATATTTTTGGTTTTAGAATATAATTCATTTATATGTGTGTGCAATTGGGTGCTGAATTTTTTGGACTTTAAGATTTATTCGTGGCTTTATTAAGTGAGGAAGGCAAGAGTATTCCTGCAGAAAAGAAAAAAATTAAATTAAATCTAAAAATAAATTGAGTATATTGCTAAGAATGTAAAAAAATGACCCATAATGCACTAAAACTATCAAAAATTAACCTATAATTAAAAATGTCGGAAAAGTACCAAAAATTTCATTAAAAAGCTAGTTTTACGTCCAAAAATCCACGATCAGGATTTATTTACATATTAGCATTGCCTATACAATTTTAGTTAGAAGATGACATCAACATCCAGGCCCTGATTATCACTGACAAAAGGTATTTTATATTCATATTGTTCATATCCCTACTTGTGATCGTCTTTTTGAGCACGTATGAAGGGCTCAGAAGCTTTGGAAAAAAATTAATTTAGAATCAAAAAACCTTCAAAAGTATCATGAGAGCTTTATTTTCAGATCCTGTTACCAATACCATATCACCGTTCTCATAATTTCCATGCATCGTACGTGTGTTCGGCGTTACATCTGAGTGCTAAAGCACTAATGGTGAGATCTCATAGAATATATGGCAAATGGTATTATCATTTAATTTTTGTCCAGTTTAATTTTAGGTAGATCATTACCATATTCATAATTTTAAAATATAATTTGTGCTGAAAACATTACTGAATTGTTAATAATGTATCGGATTATTTAATTATCTCATGATCAAGGTAGCAGCAGATTACTCCATCGGCAGATAAGAGATCGCTTACAGCCAGCCGGGCTATACGAAAATAGAGAAGGTCGGAGTAGAAACACTACAGTGACATCAAGTTTGGCATGCTCATGATATTACTCATTACTCTTCCTGGTTCTCTCTGAGAAATTACAAAACTTTAGTGTTAGCTTAAGTACCATATATTCCTGTTTGCTGAAAAAGGCGCCTAAGAAAATGTTAGGGAATTTTCAGCCTGTGTCCAATCTCAAAGGTTTCTTCAGTGAGTTCTGAGGGTCGTCTTTTTTGTTACTTATCTTCAGCAGTTTATTAATTAATTTATGAATCACATTACAGTTTAGAATTCGTTCAGCAGGGAATTTCTCTCAAATCTCCTAATAGCACGAGCAAACTCAGTATGGACATTCAAATAATAAATAAATGCTTATCATAAACTAAATAGTTGAAAATAATTTGCCATTTTCATACTCTCCTATAGGATTAGACATATGCTTTTTTCATTCTTCAAACGACACTGACGTGAGTCTTAATGCCAACGTAGCAGTTCAGTTAATCCCACCCTCTCTGACCTGCGCAACTCGGTTAATCTTGAGCGACGCTTATCGGCCGATGTAGTCCACCGCTGCCGCGTGTATTAAAACATAATTAGTTAACCCCATACAAATTAATCAGAAAATACGAACATACAACGTACAGAATAAGGTTCCAATATTTGAATTTATGCAAAAAACGGTGGTTGTAAGGGACTTTTTCCTAGATAAAATTAAATTTGAAAACTTTTGTAAGACAAAATTTCGGCTGTAGATATTCGATACCTCCTGTGTATATCGCTGCTATTGAAAGAGGGACTTTGTTTCTCCAAAAAGAATTCCACGGTGATAAGGTTAAAGGCCTCGGACGGAGTTTCTATGGTGTCTATGAGGGTTAGCTTGAACATTACGTTTAAATATGTGTGACTGAAGAATATATTTTGGAATTTCAATCTACTTCTGAAAAAAAGAATAAAAGAGTAAACTTTTTTCACCACTCATTTGACTTTTGTTTAATTTTCTTTCAGATTTGAGAGTTTCCTCTCAAAGGGGAGTCGCAAGGCCCTATCTTACCAATATTATAACATTGAAAATTGAACAACTGATTTTCACATCTTTTATCGTGTATTGGAGTAGAATTAATGTAATTTAAGCATATTTTTTATTTGAAGCCTATATTTTGCCAAAAATTATACAAAATATTCTACACTTCTTAAGTTATGCATTACTATTAATAATTCTGCTTCAGTAGGTTCAATGTTATGTCTAGAAACACTACTGAACATTTCAAGGCAATTGATGAAGTACATACTGTAGAAAAAAATGAAGTTTTTGGAAAATTACGACAAAGAAAAGGTTCGTGATTCCGTGCTTACAGGCTAAAGATCCATGATTCGAATACCGACCGTAATCCATCTTTTTAAAATCAAAATTTTCCTTTCTAACTGATGTTCCATAAACATTTAAAATTTACTCATAGCTTCAACCCTGAACCCATTGTGTATGTACGCCACATGAAATTTGTTGAGGCGACTTTCATCAGAAAAGCAAAAATCAAAATTAATTTCGTCTATCGAATGGTAAAAATTAGAACCCTTTAGCTCAATTTAAAATGCTATGTAATTTTAAAATAGTTTAAATAAATAATCAAACAGACGTATTTTAAAATATTAAACAGTAAAAAGTATCTTATATAATTTTGAAAAGTAGAAATCTTTGTAATTAATTTTTGATAAATGTCAAATTCAAAAATTTCCCTTTCAACTGCCTTTGTGTTAAAATATATGAAATTTCCTAAACAGCTAATATTATAAAAAAATAATTTCTAAAGAGTACAGGAACTATTTAATGTACACCCGCGGGAGAATCAGTAACCATTTCATTTCTGCTGTAATTATTCGGTTTAGAATTACAAAAATCAAAGAATGATAAAGTAATAGTTTGCCGACATCTGCCGCTCATGTTCTGGTAGCAATGCAAGACAGCTTGAATCAAAATGTCAGCCAAGCAGCATGCTCGCATACCACCCGGAGCTGTGCGGATTGCTCTGTCAGCAAAGAGAAGAGCAGGAAGTCACGGCTGGACCAGTCTGCTGTGCTGCTTCGGAGATCATTGAGTTACTGAGTCACTGTTTGTCAGGTCATCCGACACTGACACACGGTGACCTCTTCAACTGACGTCATACCCTTAATGCGATTTCAGCTTTTGGTACCTTGCCTATTTCCCTTTCTCTCTGTGAGCAATACTCAGTTGTTTCGAAAAGCCAAACTTGTATGAAACTCGGATAATACGAAAATAGTGTTCAGAACCATTGGTAAGAGCTTCTATAGTTACATAATGGGCAGTCTGCTATTTAGTTTAGTAACTCATTAAATAATGCAGGGTACCCTGTGTCGTTAATGAAAAGGAAAACTTTGGAAAAAGAGCAAGAGATTGTGTTTTGCCGGTAGTCTGTGCTTTTATAAGAACCTGTGTTATTTAGGAATGTGGGGAGTTCCAATTACCTGCTTACGTAATCGATTTCAATGCCAAGCCTCTCTTGTCTTATTTTGGTTCTAGGAAAGAGTAGTGCTAGAGTTTTTCAGAGCACAACCATTAATTATGATCACAATAATGCGGTGTAAGTGAATAATGTAGCATTTTCTAGGAGAGTAATTTACTGTGCACTATTTATTATAAATCCTTGCATTTTGTTTTTATGTTATCATTACCAGCTTACAAGTAGATTTGGACTTGTTGAACAAATTTCCTCTCCTTGCTATTTGGTATTTCAAAGGTTCTTACATGAGGAAGTTTGCTAACATAATGTGCGACACTAAACAGGCTTCGAGGCTTCAGTTTTGGAATAGAGGAAAACTGTTCATCACTCACAATCTGTGAAGTAGATACTGCCTAGGCTTAGAACTATTTTCTTTATCCCAGCTTTGGTATTTCTACTTTCTCTTCTTTAAATTTAAAATTCGTCATTTTAGTTATTTGATCTTTGTGTTTTGTGCCGTTCTTACACGCGTTCCTGTCTACTTCTTACATAATACCCACACTCTTCGCATCCTCATCTCCCTGGCTTTGTTACTTGCATCTTGTTCCTAATGGCTGGGATAGGCAAGGAAGTTTCTCGAAAATAATAGAGGTTGTCCACATGAAACCTTCCTAATTTCAAATTCTAATTTTAAGGAAACTATTAGTCCTAGAGATTTTCAATTTGTGATGTCATGTAAAGCAAATCAAAATGTTTTCTGTTCAAAATGTATGTACTTTTTGTAGGATCAGGTTTTATGTGGGCACGCTGTATTATGTAATTGTTTCTAGTGTTGTAGGTTCTTCTCCTACTATTGCTTCGGTGTCGGGGGCTTGACACACGTTTATGCTTTACTTCAAAATTGCCAGGACTTGTTTCTTTTTTAATTGTAATAGCAACATTTTAAAGTTGCTGCTAAATCGAGATAACAATTGATTTGATGTTTTGCATCTTATTTTTGTATTTTATTTGGGGCACCGAGTTCATTTCCAAGTTAGGTTGCTGAATACATTATTGTATGTCAAGCTTATTTTTGTATGTTTTTCAAGTTTAGCTTATTGTTAAATAAATCTCAATATGTGCTAAACTATCTTTTCCCGCACTCGAAACATACCTTTCTCCTACTGCATCCTAGAAGTTTTCTTTCTAGCATAGTTCCTAATTGAATTCTTGTGTAGGAATCGGCGGTAGGCTATAGAATTGAACACTATGAAAACTTTGATAGGAGAAACAGAGAACAAGTTTCAATATGTATACACATTTATTTTATCTATTCGTTTTAAAATATTTACTTCATTTTAAAATATTTACTTCCATATATCATTACTTGACTCCAGCAATATTTTTAAAACTCTCTTTTCTGTATTTCTGTCTTATGTCATTACTGTTTCTTGATGATCTAAATTTGGATCTATATAAGGCTATATATAAAATTACTATATTATTTATTCTACCTGTATTTTTGAACTTTTATATTGAGCTCGCATATAATAAACTCGTCAGTTGTGAGGAAATGTCCTAATTTTTCTACGAAAAATGCTACAGACTGTATATATATTTCTTCAATGGTGATAATTTTGACCAATTAAAAAATAATTATTTTTATATATCCAAATGCTGATGCAGTTAATACTTGCTGTATTTAATTTAATTTTGCCTTTTTGCAGATAAATTTCAAAACTATATTTGAACTTGATTATCTGTAAAATTTTAATGTATCTAGAAATGTATTTTAACTTTTAAAACGCGTTATTTTATACCTCACCAACCTTGAGAACGGACGCCCTTGTTTTAGTTTTTTGTTTATCGCTGTTTTTTTCAACATATATAAGTTTTCATACATAAATATAGCACTCTAAAGATATTTGAAATTGTACAATAAGAATTGCCATTGAAATTCATAAATGCGCTTTAATATGACTCAAAAGTTTCTATGTTATCTTTTGGAACTGTTAGCAGTGCTTGATCATCTTTGAGAGACCTGACCCCTTTTCTAAAACGGAGTTATAGGATGTCACAAGCTTGGCCAGTTAGCAGGGAAACATATGTTACTATAAAACTTTCTGCTCAATGCTCGGCACTGTCGCAAAATAAACAGAAGAGCCTCGGCAAACAAACGAGTGTTTGAAGTCTACGTAAATTTCTTACTAACAGTGTGTTTCATACTAAATTGCAAACGAATTTCAAGGAACTGCTTTTAGTCAAAGGCCCCCCTCTTTCCAAGAATCTCTGTATGCATTTTTGTTTTCAACAATTCTTGTTTTACCTGATAGTCAAGAATGCTAGCGCTACCAGGTCACAAGGAAGTTGGAACGTCACCCAGTAACTCGGCTGTAATTGTGTTCCACGCCGGAATGCAGATGCACGAGAGATGATGTGATTTATCCACAGTCTGTAATTAGTTGCTAACACATGTTTTGCCCAAGGCAATGCAAAGCGACTGTCGGTAAACAGTTCCTTCTCAAGATTCCATCGCGCGTTATTCAATAAGAGCTTAAGAGATAGGGCTTTACTAACCTCAAAATGTGTTTGTCGTATTCTGTGACGTTGGCAGTGACAAGCAAATGACGGTCTTTGAGTAGGCTGCTTATATGATTAGCTCTTCAATATAATATTACGTAAGCATAATTTCCTTCTACAGTCTCGGCTAAACGACTTTAATACCCGTTTCATTCTGCATTATATCAAGCTATTTTTGATCATATCTGAAATTTTCAGTTATAGCTGTGGACTGTAATAGTAGCGTGTAATGTTTTAAACCAACTAATACTCTCAACTTTGTTTTTCCTTTTCCTTTGATATATTGTAAACTAGGGATAGAATATCCAAATGCTCAAAAACCCTTGATACTTGAAATTCTTACATTTTTCAAGGCGCTATTCTTTGGTTTGACACGTCTAATACTTAAAGTGACCGCAATCATGAAAATACATAGACAACACTGTTTGAAATATCTATAAATACATTTTATTTGTTTAATGATATGACCATAATGGGGTCACCTACGGGAGGAAGGGATGGTATGAGGGACACAACATGGGGTTAGGATCCACGGGCTTTGTGGAAGGCGACGTAGGAATAACGCCTGGTGTGATGACGTTTGTTATATCAAGCCCCACGTTTCGGTGCTAGTTGGAAGAAGGAATTGGACTGTATGGTAGCTGTGTTGATTAATTCAAGCCCGCTGATCGCAGATTTTGCCACGACTGATGCAGACCACCAACTCCGCTTCCATGGCTCTCTCTCTCTCTCTCTCTCTCTCTCTCTCTCTCTCTAGGGCTTTCCGCTGATTTCTGGCAGCTGTAAGCTATCCAGAGGGCTGAGTGAACGGGAACTTGATATGGAATGCGCCGATAAATGACGCCTCGTGATTTCGTTCTGAGGATGTTTATTCTCCCAAACATGAATAATCAGGTAAACTCACGCCTCACTCCGGATCATTGGCAAGGTAAATTTGGCAAACATATAAATCTGGTTGCATTTACTCAAATCGTGCCTAATATAAAGAAGGTGTTACTTCAATGGTATTTAATGCAGCACAATGGTGCTATATGTGGCTCGTGCGTTGATTGATGTCGACCTTCGTTGATGCCGGATCTTGTACCTTGGACTTAGGTCATTCTTCCTCTAACTGCCCGGGCGACACAGCAGCACTATCTTGGCCCGGAGAATTTTGAGACTGCACCCTTGATGCGGATCTTGTGCCTCGGACTTAGGTCATTCTTTCTCTAACTGCCCGGGCGACACAGCAGCGCTATCTTGGTCCGGAAAATTTTGAGACTGCCCCCTTGAGGCAAAATCTATTTCTTGAAATACTCTAAAACTGACGCTTTCCCCTTAAAGCGACGCGAAATATTCCCACCAGTTTTGTTTTCACCATGCTCATAGACTGATGCTAACATCATCGAAACCCATTCCTATTTGCTGGACCAATTTTGGCAGGGCACACGTTACGCAATCCGTCAATCAGCTCACTTTAAACAAATTTACACATTACTATCAATGACCTGCGAATGGACATCTTTCGAAAAGTGACTGGTTTTTACGTCAGAGCGGCTAACATTCTTTGCCTGCCGCATACCTGAAGGGATTAACTTGCATTGTAAGGCTTACTTTTTTCGGAGAAAGACGTGATTTTTGCTTATTTTGCTCTATTATTACATGTTATCTCTTAAATATTACTAAAATTACACATTATAGACATTATGCTCAGTCTTAAAACTATACCATCTTGATTCTACATACATGAATTTTGTCATGGAAATTCCTTATATACAGAAAACACAAAATACTTGTAAGAAATCACAGAAGCGTTGATTTAAAATTACAAATGTTAATTACCTCAATTACTCTGTAATTGGTGCCTGATGCCTGATGCCTGATGCCTAATGCCGGCGAAGCTCCCCTCAAAAGAGTTCAATTCCCTCATAAGGTTCGATTCCATACCAGATGCCGGAATAGTGCACCAACCCATCTCGCTATGGCACTTTAACCTTGTAATGAATGATATGAAATGATAGACCATAAAATTGATAGAAAGTAAATATCAACATATGCATTCGTTTTAGCGATCAGGGAAAACCACGAAAAAGACCCAAGGCCAGGATGCCCAAAGAATTTAAACGAGAGACCTCTCGAACGCAAATCCCAAGCGTTACCACCTGAGCCGGCGCTGGGCCTCCGTTTGGTCACCTTCGCTTGCCTCGTGCTACTTAGGTCGAGATTATGTGGATGCTTTATCACATGTTTCAGCCTGTCTTCAGAGACTACTGGTCAACTTTAGGGTGTTACAGAAAAAGTATCTCATTATTGAATTCAGAAATAAAATAAACTGCATGTAACTGAATTTTGGTACATTTTTGCTTGCTCGAACCCGAGCGAAGGGTGACTAAAAGGAACCCTCTAGTGAGCAACTTTGGCATTTTAAAGAAAAACAAGTAGAACCATTGAATGCTGAGGTATGATAAACGGCATATAAATGCATTTTGAAGTGACTAAATGGATCACTGTAGTGAGCAACAGCGGGGTTTTACAGAAAAACGAATATCAGCATTGTATTTAGAGATAAACAAATAGATTAAAAGTGCATTTGATTTGGTTTAATTAGTTCGAACCCAAGGATTGTCCTAGTAAGTGGTAATATTACCAATATAACCATACTTATTTCAAAATAGTTAACAGACGTCTAGATATGAATAGATACATACTGAAACTGAATGCACCAAAAAAATACCACTTAACCTACCTAGATCAGGTGTGCGGGAGGGGGGGATTATCTAGATGACTGTGGGAGAGAAGAAAGAGTGGTCTCGCTTGCACGGCTCAGATTAAGGGCTTAGAAAGAAAATAAAACAGTTAATACTCTCGAGGAAACAATTTGTCCATTGTGCCGAGAAAGCGATACCTGGAGGCATATTCTGGCAAATTGCAGGTAAACAGAAATTTTAAGAAATGAGCATTTACCACCACATTTTCTGAATTCCAGCAGATGTTTGAATATCTGCCGGGAAGTGTTGATGCATAAGAGATACTCAAATCGGAAATTTCTAGCGAAGACACGAAAAAGAAGGTTAATGACTATAGAGAAGAGAGAGGGGAGTTGGGGAAGCGGGTAGATTGTATCCGCGTTTGTATAAATGTGCATAAAATTATTCATATAGAACGTTTGGTGTAGGTATATCGATGTATTTGTATTTATGTATTTTATCGCTATAGGGAAGGTATTAGCATCTACTGTAAGGCCTTTACAACAATTATACTTACTTGTATGTACTTTGAAACTGCTACAATAAAAGTCCATTTGCACTATTATTGATTTCCTTTAAAGTCCTGCCCACCCCAGCCCCAACTTACCTGCGTCGTTATATGGAGAACAAAGTATTTTTAAAACACAAACAGTAAACTATTAACATTTGACTGTCAAACTGCATTGAAAACATGCAACGCTTTTTTTAATATGTTATTTATTGTCGTTTTGACTGTATTAGTCTTATCTTGATGACTATACATTGTGGACTGACTACTGTGGGTGTAAGTGTGTAAGAATCAATGAAATGAATTAATAATGGTGCAAATGAGCTCGGAGTCCCTGGCACCTTATAACTATTTGACATATCTTCTCGGGGTAAGGAAAAAACAGCTTGACCTGGCCGAGAATCGAACACAGTACCTCCACTACAGTTAGACCTTTGAGGCGGTACTATAAAGTTTTATACCAGGAGAAAAGTGAGTTACAGTGATACCAAATTAATTCCATCAAAACGATACATAAACACAAGCAACTAATTTCTAGAGTAGGTGATAAAACTTTAAAAGTCAATTTATCTTCTGGAAGAAAAATTTCAGCATGTGTAGCAATTCCATAGAAGGAGGGGAAATGAATAAATACTGGAAGAATCAGTTTTTATTCATGTGTGGACTTTGTCTTCATCTGATTTATCTCAGTTCAACGTTCAAGCTCTGAATATCGGGGGAAAAAAAAAGAAGAAAGAAAAGAAAGAGAGATTTTTTTGTTCTGTGACAGATAAGATATACAAAAATGTTGATTGGAAAAACTTGATTCAAGCTTTATTTCTTGGAAAAAGATTCCTTTAAAAAATATATAAGTATCTAGAGATTTGAGAGCTTTCCTTTCCTAATTCCAGTTTTGAAGATTTAAACTCACTTTTTCACCATCTATATATGATCAAGTTTCGTGGTAACAATATAGTTAAGGAGTTTTTTTGCATTGCAGTGAAAGGCTTCTTTAAAAAATATAGCTATAATATTGTCGAATAATCTAATGGATCACTTATCACAAATCAAAAAAATTTTAACATTGATAAAAAAACTGAGAGGTAGTTTCAACAATTCTTTTTTAAAAGAGAAACTTCCTATGACAACGAACTATAACTAGACCAGAAACTGCGGTGCATATCAAGACTAATGGTTTGCTGTTCTCGTAACTGTATAGAGATATTGGCTTACACGGGGCGTTAATGAACTATACCGCATTCATTTTAAATGTCGTAGAAATATCTTAGACCCAAGATGAAAAATATTAAAGTTTAACTAATGATGAAAAGGTTGAAATTAGAAGCTGATAAGTCATTGTTAAAGTAAAACCGGACAAAAAAAATCTGCCTTAGAATGTCTCAAACCTATTAGCGAGCGAGAAAATTCCAATTTTCAATAGCTCATCACAAGAGATTTAGTGCTATAATAACCTCAAACACCTCGAACTTGGTGTTATGACAGTACAGCACTGGAAAACGGTTAACTGATTTATCGTGCTATGTATTGAGTTTAGATGAAGCTATTTTGTGGTTTCAAAGGCTATATGTTGTACTTAAAACGTTTACTTGACACTAATTTCAAAGCGACTGCGCCTCAGAGCAGTTATAACTTCCGTTCTTTATTACGTTGTTTCATAATAAAATAATTGCGGTGTAGTTCATTGACATCCGATATACTCTCTTTCTTTTTTTCCCTCCTTCTTTCTCACTTAGTTTAGCTTAGTATTAGTTATATGTCATATAATGGGAGAAATAGGTAGTCAATTAAGATTATGGTGGTTTCAGTTAATTTTTTATACCAATGAAATTTGTGATCTCTGTCAAGTGTAGCAAATTGGTACACAGTGGTCAATTTAATATAATTATTACAAGTGGACCAAACAATAACAATAGTATATTATCTGAAATAATGAGTATTAATTAAAATTCCTAAATAAATAAAAATTGATTTCTAGATTAATAAATACCTTTCTATATAGTTTTATTTATAGCTAATAGAATTTAAAATATTGTGCATAAAATTATCTCTACTAGTAGTTTGTATTAACATTCAGGACATAAGAAAAATAGGATTCAGTCAATTAGCTGCACTATTCCAGTACGTATGAATGAATAACGACTCATGGTCGATATATCGAGTAATATGTATTAAATATGTGAGTTAAATTGTTATTTTCAAAAGTGGGTACAAATAAATTTCAAAAATAATAATAAGTTCATGGAGAAAACTTTGAAGCTTATTTAGCTTATTGGACCAAACATAAGCACTAAAATTAAGAAATACGTCAAAGTTGACCGTTATCTTGTTATATGGGACGCGGACATGATCGCTGAAAGATAAAGCGAAAATTTTGCTAAAAAAAATATTGAAAGAAAATATAAAAAGTAGAAACATCTTTAAAGATAGTGAGGCACAACGACATCAGCAAACACTCGATAAAAGAGATAGGAAGCCCAAAATGACCGCTTAAAACTAGGCAGATGAACTTCCGCAACAATAGTGTGGAATATAAGAACAGGAAAAGGAATTTGGCCGACAAGGAGCATAATGATGAAAAGAAAAATAAACTGGACCAATACTGAACAACAATTGTAACACTTAGACGCAATTCAACAGTAAACAATCCTACTAAAAGTCGACGTTCTTTACCTTTATGGAATATTAAACAGGTTAACAACAACAATAATAATAATAATAATAATAATAATAATAATAATAATAATAATAATAGTAAAAGATGGTTGTGGACATTTTTTCAAACTTGCAGAACACTGCGTTAATAAATATTCCAAAGTTTTCGATAACATAAACTGAATTAAGTGCTCCCTGTGACCTATAATTACTGGGAGTCGTGATTTCCAGTTTTCGAGAAGCAGTTTGTCAATTCTCATTTTGTGTCTTTTCAGATAGTGTGCGATAAAAAATAAACGATGAATTTACAAGTAGAAAGGGAGTGGAAAAATAAATACCTCATGAACAGGAACAAACGGGCGCTTCGTCGTTAACTGTAAAGGTATAAATGTCTTTATGGATATTTAAGAAAAGTAAATACACAGGAGCTCACCTTAAAATGGTTTGTTCTATCAAATATATGGCGTTATATGAATTAATTAAAATTGAAACGCAGGTGCATTGTCTTGCATTTTACTAGCTTTGAACACACGCTACATCGCAACGTAGCTATGACGTTTGTCTATATCGATTCCTGTAGTTCCACATTCAAGCAAGACTGACTAATCCTCAGACCATAATGCGGGTATCGATAGTACACAAAATGGCGGCGATTGAGGTTCAGGCATGTTGCTACTATTAACATAGGTTTGTTTTTTGGTTCGTTGCAGTTACGTGGTTTATAGTTGGAAGTAAATAAACAGTAGCATATTAGTTCTTTTGTTTTTTATTGTTTTTGTTCCTTTTTATTTAATGAAACTTGTGTAATAGAAAGTGTTTAGTACAACATGGGTAGCTCTTGTTGTGTGCCCAGTTGTACCTCTGATTGTGGCAGTGCAACACATAACTATTGTTATATTTCCTAAAGTGCGGTCATTAAAGGAGAAGTAGATAAAGAGTATACGCCGTACAAATTTGGAAGTTAATGATAACAATGTAGCGTGTATTAAACATTTCGTACCAAAATTTGTGTTTAGGGAGAAGTTTTTCTCTGTGCAGTTTTCTCTCTACCGTCTATTGTGACAGTGAGGTTAGCAATGAAAGGAAAAACCCGGAAGACTTATGAAGCGGGTTTTAGAGAGAGGTGAAGAGAATTTCAATGAATGTTATAACATGTTTCGACTCCTTTGCAAGTGAGTTTAAGTAAAGATAGGTGTGCCCGTTTATAACTAGAATATCGCTATGGAAGACGTATGTACTATTCATTAAAATAAATGATGATAAACATGGTGCTATCCCATCTATATCGATTAGGTTTAAAGTGTTCAGTAATTTTGAAGTTAGAGTAATTTTTTTTAAAGATTTGTGCTTGCTTATGAAGAAGTTCAGTTCGATTTTGGAGTGCTATAGAAGTATAGAGATAAAATGTAACAGATACAGATGAAACATTTGGATGGATAGTTAATAATAATTTGGTGAGTTGCCATGCTAATAACAACAATAATAATAATAATAATAATATCTTACTCATTAAAAGAGAGTTCATTAATAATGCTGTCAAGGAAATTTTACCACTAGATCGTGCTTTGGATATAGAGGAAGCTAATAAAACGAATGTTTCATTAGAACAATTAAAGCTTTCTTATGCAAATCAAAATACATATTCAGCATATTATGGACTGCAACTTTTTCATATGCATATAAGATAAATTGAATTTTTAATTGCATTTTATTTTCCAATAGTTAGGTTAACATTGCCTGTTTTACGTGTAAAGGGCATTGTAATTAGATATAAATGGATAACTATTTTATATTTGTATAACTTTACAAAAGCCAAAAACAAATCTGTATATAGATTCATCAAATCATTTTGCACCGCAGTAAATTAGCTTAAAATAATTGTTATACATATTATCTAATGAAAAATACTTAACCAAGTTATTCTTATCTATTTACGCTGTTGGTGTTATAGTTCTTGTTTTTATTATTAATAATTTCATTGCACAGCAGTAAACGGTAATGGACAATAGTTGATTAACCGTTTTTTCTACATGGGTGATTTTATGTAAGCGGAATTCATAGTTTGTTTCGTTTACATGAGAAATGTTGTTTGAAAACAATTTCAGATTCTTAAAAACCATTGAAATATTTTATAATAAATAATGTCATCTTGTAAACATAATACTGCATAAAAGTTTCGTGTTTGCTATTGGCAGTAGTAGGGCCTCGACGGTCGCCATTTTTTCTGCATTGGGTTTTGGGTAGTGCAGTCGGTCTTGATTGAAGCTTCTGACACCATTCGTTCAAACTCGCACAGCTAGCATGAAGCATTGTTGTATCTGATGTTCCATTTACCCCTTTCCTGCTGTTATTGCAATGTAGGAACTTGTATTAGTAGAGACCAGCGTATCGAGGATAATTTCTCCAATAGAACAAGCCAACAAATTAATGTATTTTAGAAAATTATAAACAGTTTTGAATCAACAAGTTATCTTTAGTAAAACATTAATTTTGTAACAAAAGGAAAGAGTGACATTTCAATTTGGCATGTAAAAATGTATGCATTGCAGTTATTTAAAAACAATGTAGTAGAATTTGCTCATCATATATTGTCTTTTGCAATTTTTTGTTTCGAAATCCTAACTTTCAAGGGCGGCTTTTGAGTTGATGCGATGAATGTGTATTATTGAGAAAGATTCTGTTCTTTCAAGTAATATAATATTAATATTTTAATATAATTAACTCAGAAATAGGCAAACGGCATTCTATATTGTATTAAAAGAAATTATTAAGTGATCCTAAAAATCAAACCTGGTGAAAGTAACAAAAAGCCTATGTTCTATAGTTTATGTTTAATAATAAATAACACAGGGTTTGTGATTATTAGAGGTGTATTGACATTAGATAGAAACACAGAAAAGGTTGACAATGTGCTAGTCATCTGAAGCTTAAAGAAAAACAGAAGTACGGGACTATTTTCAGATCTCACTCCGCCTGTTTTATGTATGTGGTGATAAAGCACATTACACAAATTCTGTGCCAAGAATGATAGACAGGAGTGGCGTGCTACTCGAGTCAAGTTGACATTCGACTGATAATTTGAGCTAAAACGGAATTGACAGTCAAGAGGATGAAGTCAAATTCTCAATGTAGCTATAAATAAAGCTCAACTTGTGTTGCAGATGTCTTTCTGTCGAGCATCAAACGTTGCTCTGTAAAATGAATTCCCTCTCAAGTCAGGAATTTGCTTAAAATGAAGAAAATTAGCTGTATAGAATTCTAAAACACGGAAAATGTTATAGTTCTTATAGTTAATATACGTAGAATAATATTTTTATTGCTTGCTCTTGAACAAATTATTATATAAAGATGTAAAGAAAGAAAATAAATTGAAGCCACAAATTATGTTTTAAATAGATGAAAAAAAAAAATGGTTACTATCACTAAAATTAAATAACTAATTGCTTTTAGCTAATACCGAAGGAGTTGTACCCATGAAACATTTTTTTTAAATATATCTTTAAATCTCCATCGATCCTGCCTACTAGGCACCGAAAATGACAATGAAATACGATATATATATAATATATATGTGATATATATATATATATATATATATATATATATATAATGTGTGTGTGTTTGTTAATCGCTCTAATGGCCGCACTTTTTTTTCCTCCACGAAACTATGCATGTTACCATAAATTAATAAAATATTAATCGAGTTCCTTAATTGGGGGGGTCATTTAAAGCGAAAATATAAAAATCGCTTTAGCGGCCCCATTATTTTTATTTTGCTCAACGAAACGCGATATATGCCATTAAAATAAATAAATAAAATATTTTAAATCAGACAATTGGGAATGGGGGTTTACCTGAAACCCGGAATTCAAAAATCGCTCTAGAGACACCAATATATTTTTTTCGCAACAAAATTTGGAGTGTACCAATTAAATAAAATAAGAAATAATAGTTTCTGAAAATTAGGGAAATCGAACCATTAGGAGTAAGCGGAACGGTATGTCTGAAAACTGAAATTTAAAAAGCGCTCTAGCGTTTAATATTCTTTGAATTGTTAGAAAATAAAAGGACAAATTAATTCAGTATGTACACTGTATTTATATCGATGCACATGTTTTAAATTTAACAAAAATATCATTGTAAAATGTTAATCTAACATGTGTATTAGAATTATATTTATATGTAAAAGAGCTCTCTAATAATATTCAGAAAATATTTGCATTACATACTCTTACAGCAATAAAAATTAAATTAAATCTCAAAGCCGCTGAAAATCGATGTTTGGATTGTTTATTCTTGATTGTGTATATTTGTTTATTACATCGTAATTGTTTTTAAATAGTAAGTGTTTTTATTTTATTGACACACATAAATTTGTTCTTAAATACACAAAGTTTCTTTCTGTTATTTCTCTCTATTTTAGGGAATGTAAAGATGATACCAAGGTATCCATAAATATGGTTATATTTAAAATTGTTAAAAAATACCCACATAATAAAGCTTTATATGTTAGTAATCATAAATTTCATTTAATTAATATTATACCATTAAATTTTGTTGTTTAACCTCAATAATAATACTTCTCTGTGGTTTCTCTGTTGTAATACTTATAGATTGCAAGAGTTCTAATGTCGTTCCCCTTACTTTTGAAAATGATAGTAATTTTACTATACATATTTATTTTCAAGCGATTTTGATGGTGAAAAAAAAAACCAGACAAACCTATTTAAATATTATAGTTCAGAGTTTCTTTTATTAGTTAGCTTCTTTTATTAATTTATCATGCTAATTAATACAGGATATGGTCATAATTTATTTCATTAATTAATAAGATCATAATTTGGATTTTATATTCTTTATTTATAGTTACTCTACTTGCTGAGGAATTCGTTCAGTTTATGCAGCTCCTGCGTGACGGACTTATATTTATTCTTAGATCAGACAGTGTGTAATTTTTTTGAATGGTGTTTAACGCACGTTTTTACTACTGAGACACCACAGGCGGTGAACACTGATGATACGTGAAATTTAATTATATATTAGGAAAGCTTTTTTTTTTAAGGAAGGAAACGTTCCAAGCCTAAGTTTAGGGTACCTCCCCGCCATTTACAAGAAATGAGGACTGAGGAAAATCTGGGGGGGGGGAACCCTCAGTGAGGGAGGACAGTCCTGGCGGGATTCGAACCCCAGACTTCCCGCTCACTAGTCCGCGCCTTAACGGCCTCGGCCACCGTGGTGGTGCACACAGTGTGTAAGGTTGTTTGCAAATAAAGATAAATGTTAATGAGAAGGTTCCAATTAGTACATCTTATATAATTCTTCCAGTAATTCAACGGAGGCATTATTAATTTTCTCTGTTTGTTCCGTCTGTGTAACTGCAAGTAGCAGATACCACCCAGGAAATAAAACCTGATATTTCTATCACTTTAATGACTTGAGTTCATGCTTCAGACCTTTTTTGACGCTTCGACTGTTCTTTGTTCTAGATAGTGTTTAAATATATATTCAATGTTCCTAGAAACAGCTTTCTAGCATATTCTAGACTGTAAACTGTTTAATTGTTTAACACGTTCTAACATTTCTCAAAGCTGGGTTCAAGCTAAGCTTGACTCGCCATATTTGCTTTGCATGATTTCAGCTTTGAGAACTATGATTATTGAACGTTTATCTCTTACAGAATCATTATATCTAACAATTATCAAAATCCTGTTTTATCTCTATAACGCTAATTTGCTAAAATATATTTTTTCATAATCCAAAATTACTGATTTTTCTGTGTACGTTTTTATATTTCATATCAGTTACTTATCTTAATACATAGCTAGTTGTATGCATTTCCTTTATTTTGGCAGTTTTGGATATACAGAATACACCGAAAAATGAAGGGTAAAGAATAAAAATATTCTTAAAAATAAAGATAAAGTTAAAAATTTTAGTTTTGTCCTTTTTCTACATTTTCCTCTGCGTCTTCTTCTTGAAAAGAAATGCTATAAACAATATATTTTCCTCTCTCTCAATATTCATTCCTTCCTATATAAGGTTTTCCATGTATTTTCACAATTTTGCCGTATGTGATAAATTCATAAATTTCACGTTCAATAAAGAAATTTCTGAATATTTAACAGTAAGTATAGATTAGTATCCATAGCAACTTAACAAAGCTATTCCCGAAGTAGTAATCTATTCTGTTGTTATTTAAAATTCCTGAATTCTTTAAGTATCATATAACTAGCACATGTGCAAATCCGTATTTAAAAGCACATTTTGTGGTTGGATTGTAAATACAATTTTACATGTCTTTATTTAATTTAGAATTATGATTCTCTTAGATAATGGCTAGACTTGACTTAACTAACTTCTATAAGGAGCTGCTTAGATTTTTATGTGTAGTTTCATTTTTTTTTTCATTTTTCGTTTTGTTTATGGCCAGTAATTCTGCTTTATTCTCCTTGTGAAAGAAATAGACCCCCAATTCTTTTCTCTGGGCTGATATCTGAAGTTGGTATCATACTTCAGAGTCTTAGAGAATTTTAGAGAACAATGTTTCTCTTAGAGATGTTATTAATTTTACAAATCTTTCATATCCCTTTATATTTTCTATATTAAACACGTGTCCCCTATGAGAAAAGAAATGTACCCCTGCAAAAAAGAGATCTGCTAACAAAATTAGTCCAACATTTGATAACGTCGTTGACACTTGGCAAAGCTGGATTCAAAGTAGGGTGAATTTGTTTTCGTTCTCCAGGAATTAAGATAATGTCATAAGCGCCATATATTTCTTATCCTATCCTCTGTTATAATATATTATAAATATAACAGGAATAAAATAACGCTACAAGAAAAGTAAAATCTACCAAGGGTTGAAATAAAACTGCGGCATATTCGTGTAAAATGGAAATTAAAATAAATAAAAATACCTGGAAAGGATCGATATTACTAAACTTGTTTCGGGCGATACTGCTGAGATATGCATGTAATGCAACTCTAGTTTACTAGATATAAAACGGTTGGTAGTTTTACATGTGAACAAGGCTTTGTGTCGAAGTGAACTTGAACATATTCAGACTTCAAGATTAGAAGCATTTTGTTTTCAACCAAAGCTTAGAATGTGTAACGAAATATTGAAATGGAGTAGAGGTTGTAATGTGTACAGTACAGTTTACACTTATTCTTTTTTTTAAGGATATAAGTGAAACTTTAATTTAAGCCTTATATTTGTACAGTAGTTCCTATTTTTGTCCGATATATTGTAACGTTTTCTTAGGGGTCGTTTAAAGTGTTCCCTCCTGTATTGCAGGAACAAGAGTTCTCGTCATAATGCAGCTGTAGGAATTGGGAAATTTAAGAGGGTACGCCTTGTTTAGTTTGGTTCAAATTCGATGCTCGTTACAGTTATATCCCTTACCATCCCACCTTGTCTATTTGTCTCTCATAGAGACACTTTTCTATTGGTATCGTCATGGAAGAGTAAGAAGATGGAATGACATATTTACATTCTAAATCAAATGTATGGGCTATAATGAAATGATGACCATCCATTTTGTTTTTTATTTAAAGAGGAAAAGTTATTTATTAAATAAATTATGGAATGAATTAAAAGTAATGATTACTACTTAAATATATGCTTAATTCATTTAATCAGTTGGCATTACAGTAGTCGACAAATATTTTTATACTTTTTCTAACTGGTGTTGCTTAGCTGTGAAATAATGTTCAGTTAATAGCATATGTCATCTATGTAGTCTTATCCATAATGCCGTAACGAATGAAGTTTTGTTTCACACAACATCATTCATTTTCTGTTCTTCCTCTGCCTAAATACTATTGCAGAGGTGCACAACGCATGGTTCACGGGCCAAAAGTGTCCCTCAGAATTTTTGACGTGGCGTGCGCCCATTTAAAGAATTAAATACGTAACGAGAAAACCCATTAATATTTATTGTTAACGGGCTCGCACTGTCTGACTGGTTGAAGACTCCTGCTCTATTGAGTTAAAATGAGTACTTTTACAATTCTGATGGATAGTGTCATATTCCCCAGAAGAACCTCAAGTAGGTACTGCTAGCACACCGTTCATTAGGATGAATCACAGATCCTGATTAAGAGCAACGCATGAACATTTTATATAAAATGATTCAAATGGTATAGTAAACGGAATGGAGTAAAATAACGACGTTGCAATTCAAAAAAATTAAAACTACAGTATGCTTTTGTATCCTGTTAGTTCTATTGGAAAACTATTACAGATTTGAATGAAAACACTACATAGCTGTAGTCTATAATTTCTGTATATAATTAGCATCGTAGAACCAAGCTCGCAGGTTCGATTCCGGCCAGTATTGATGGATGTTTTCGAGCGTAAAAATTATAAGTATGGCTTCCTTCGGAAGGGAAGTAAAGCCGTGGGTCCCATGTCGTACATTTACGGCACGTAAAAGAACCTCGAGCCTGAAAGAAGAGGTCTCTGAGCAAAATTTATCAGCCTTTTCACGCCCTGAATTGAATGGGACGTTGATGACCTGAGATTCTAAAGAGCATCCGTAAATAAACCATATAATGCAACTGTATATAATACTGGTATGTAATATTTAATTTTAGCTAAAACGTTTTACTGACCGCCTTCTTAATCTAATCGTTTGCGTTATTGACTGCTGGCAGGGTAGACCCAGTTCGATTCCCGGTAATTCCTAGGATTTTTTAAGTGAGGGAGATCTGAAACGGAATCCGCCAACCCTCATGAGGATAATTGGGGAGCTGCTGAGGGGTGGTTGCCTTCTTTGATCTACATTACGCTGACCAAATGCATCCCTGCGATATTTCCCTCTATCAGTGACGTCTTAAGACGGAGGTAGAGGAAGCAGAGGTCGCTGCGGCAGGCCATAGCCCGATCCCGGTTGTAGCGCCATAAAAGAAGAAGAAATCGTTTTACTTACCTGTTGGAAATTGCAGTATGCCCTGGTAGATTTATTTTTTATTAGTGTTTAACGCCCGTTTTTACTACTGAGTTAGGCGGTCCAATGGTAATTGAATTATAGCTTCCTATTTGTAAATGTACTGTTGGAATTTCAGACTATTAAAAAAAAAACTCTTTCAATTACACGGCAGATTTCACTACATTTTTCGATGCTACTTCTGGTTGAAACGTTGAACCCAATAAACAAAACATGTGTATAAGCACATAAGGTGTTGTAAAATACTCTAGATTTAAAATACTATTTTTATTCATAAATTTTACTTAAATTCATGACAAAAGTCAATCCTGTAATGTGAACATTCCTGATTTTATGTTCTATAGTTGAAATTTGTGGTTTTGCTATTAAACACTGCCATGTTTGATATTTACATCAAAGGAACGTTCTGGTTTCACTCAGCAGCGTTCCACAGCGCTAGCATCACTCATTCCTCCCTCTTCAGCCAGTATTAATCTTAATCTTAGTTTTCATTACCCATTTTGCCCTTGAAAAAAATAGTTTTTACCTTTCAAATGCTAATTTTAAACATGAGAATTAAATTTGTCGATTTATTTTAATTTATAAAATGGCGGATTCAAAAACGGTAGGCCTGCGGGTCAGATTTCGGCAGGACACATTTTGTTCTCCATTGTAGGTGAAAAAATCTAAATATTCGTTTTTGTACCTCATACGTATCGTCGTTGCACTAATAGATTCAAGGATATAGATGAATTGATTATATTTTAAATTATATCCTCGCGTTACTATTTATCTGCCATCGCCTAAAAGCCAAAAAGTTATGTTCAATTTAAAGAGTGCACTCGCGTATTACCTAATCTCATTAGTAGGCGTGACATTGCGGGATGTAATTAGAATTTAATAATTTTAAATGTAACACATTGTTTTAAGTAATTAACTAATAGGAAATTAAGAAATTTAACTAATAATTGTCATAAAAGAAATACAAATATTCCCTTCATGTTTAAGATGTTTATTAATGCCCGATTCGAACCTTTGAGCAATTAACAAGCTTCTAAACCACAACCCTGGGGGGAATCTGACTCGTTTCACGTCTCTCGAAGAAAGCGAGAGAGAGAGAGACGAAGGGAAATGCCTAACTTTTAAAAGACGCTAATGCGTCATCGTCTCACGCATGCGCGTAGCGTTACTTTTCAATGATGAAAATCCCTCCCAGTCATATTGCTATGCCTACTATGTTAACCATATAGGATACTTTCAAAATACATAATTTCAAAGTCCCCATGACACAATATTAACTTGTCAGCCATCTCCTTTTGCCTTATGGTTAAAAAAACTTTACCTCAAAGTAATCTGTTATAGGAACAATTTACAGTGCAAACTTTTATTTAGGTTTCTACGTAAACTGAAACAAACGATGCAAAATTAGGCGAGTAGATAAGTAGATAACAAATGTAAAAATTGCTTCTTCAATGGCAGTCGCTGAAATCTTGATGTAATTGTTGAAACACACGCCTTCTCACAGAGTATGATTCTGCATTGTTTGATAGTTGCATGCATGCACCTCTATTACTTTGTACTCTTATATCTCTCTCTGGAAATCAGTCACCATAAGCATTACCTTATAGAACCTCATTCACTAGAATAGAATTGATGTACAACATAGGGAAAAAATCGCATTCAGTATTCGGTGTACTATGACTTTTATGAGTCAAATGCGATGGACTTCTTATGTGGCGTCCTAACTATATTAGTTACTTGCTTTGCACAAGTGCATAACATTTCTCTTTTGGTGCGAATACTTAACTCACAGTTAACTTTTACGATTCTAACTTCTCCATAAGTATCAACTAGATAGATATATGAGACAAATCTCGTTAGCAATACATTTGACAGTCATGAAGTGTGATATCGTGAACTTTCTCGGGCATCATTATGTCACACTTAATATTTCAGATCTTCCTAATATTAGAGATTTGCTCATCAAGTTTCGCCCCATATTTTTTCCCCTTTGGCAGAATAAGGTGATGGAAGTTGAAGTTTTGTAGAACCTAAATAGGGGTTTCTCTTTTAAAAGTACCAGTAGCTAATTCCCTACCATGATTGTTCAAAATGGATTGGTAATAGTGATGGTGATACATGTTTCAAACAGATGGCTGTGATGAAAGTTCCGATTTGCTGATAAAAAAAAGTTCACAAATGATTGTTATTTTTTATAGATTGCTGGTGACGATCACAGATGAACAAGGAGATATAATGAACATGGAATGGATTTTTATGTGATAAAGATTTAATGTTATTTTATGAATTAAAAAACGAAAACATTTAACAATCTTGGAAATATATATTATTTATATGGTAAACAGTTAGAGCATTAATGATTTATGTGCTAAAATACAAAATTTCTCTAAGTGTTAGAAATATGCTCTTATATCCATCGTAAAAGGTCTCTTTTATTATAACATATTCACCTTCATACAGAAATTATTTTTAAATGCTGTTTTTCCACACGGTTTGCAAAAAAAAAAAAAAAAAAAAAAAAACCAATCATAAATGTATCTGCACAATGATGAAGACGTGAATTGAAACTGTTTCGCTTTCGGCATTTCTTCAGTGAGCCTTGGTTGCGGGAGGTCGCTGCTGTCTCGAATGCTTATGCAGTGTACACGCACGAGCTGATCAAGATATTTATGTCATCATTGGTATATAATGCAAAGGGCATTACATTGTATGTTTAGTTTTTCTGTCTCTGTATGTGTTTTCAGCTCATCTACGTACATGTATACAAAATACAATGATGACAGCCTCGATTATTCTAAAAAAGTAAAATTAATTAAATATTATAGAACAGATCAGAATAAAAAATTAAATTAAGCCCAGTTATATTAATAGTTACAAGTGTTTATTAAGACATTTCTGAAAATATATATTTATGTGCTTTATATTAAATAAGATGTAGATACCTAATGATTATTCACTCGGAGTTTTAAACTAGATTATGGGCATTTACCTTTCTGCAGAAAAAGACGCATTTACATAATGAATAAGAAATTGGAGGAAAATAAGCAAGCCTGTTTCATTAGTTTATTTCTTAGTACGAATAACATTCAATTAAGAGCTAATTTCTATTTGCATAATATTTTTCAAGCACTTTTCAAGTCTCACACTTTTAAATAGTTTACTGCGAAATTTTCTAAAACGCAATATCTGCCACCTCTCTATACACTAGCGTCCAATTCGTGTTAACAAACAATTTCGTGATCATTCAAAGCTCTGTTCCAACATTTGATTACATATATGTATAGGAAAGCATCTTCCATGAAGAAACGTATATTTTCTGCCGTATCTACAGAGGAAGAATATTCATTTCGTGGGCAGAACATGCTGAACAGCCTGTACTATAGCCATATTTCCACTGCTCCTCTTCAAGTGTTAAACCTTTTAACGGCGCGACAGAACAGCATTTTACTGAAAGTAAACCACGAGAGTTAGATGGGGTATGATGTGAGATTGCTATTTGTGACATGGCTTCAAGAAGCGGCAGTAAGGTTGCTGAAAATAGCAACAACTAAGGCAAGATGGAAAGTGCCTCGCTTCGACATCTGCAGTGTGTCAAACGGCTGTCATCCTCACTTCCTCGATAAGCGTCGTCCATCATGTCTGCAAGAAAAAAACATTTAGATAAGCTTAATCGGCAGGTCTTGAAGAGAAATTTTTCCGGTATCTTACTAATACGTTCATTTCTGTGCAATAATAAAATAAACCAAAAACCTTGTTCAGGTTTATGAAAGGTCAAGCGTTTTAATTCACCAGTACTATTTTAATGCAAAACTGGCAAGCATTAAAATGTTTACAAAAACTGTTTAGGGTTTTAGATGAAGTCATTTAAAAAGATTGATCTGTTATATTTTGCTTTTAAAACTTTCTCCATATAAGCAGTTACACCTTTCTCCACACACTCATTCTTCCCACAACGATCATTAGTGTCCACGAAGAACTTAGGTAAGCACAATTGGCATTATTTTCATTTTCAGCAGTGGCCTTAATTTAACATTTAAAAATATTTGAATCCCTTTTAATTTTAGTAATTTTAACAAATCTTTGCCATTATTATAGCTTCCCTTTTTATTATTTTTATTAGCAGAATGTCCCATTATTTTACACAATGCAACAAATACATTTACATCAATATATACAGTGTAGCCTCAAGACTAACATAAGTTTTAAGTCTTGGGAAGTATTGCACCGTTTTAATGCAGAGATCTTTGCAATCTTGACCCGCACTCAAAAGGGTATTGAGAAAGACTACGTGGGTAAGCACGTTCTGATCTTTTCTGACGGTCAGACTGCTCTTCAAACACTTGATTCTTACCAGTTTAATTCAAAACTGTTTTGGGACTGAGTTCAAACACTAATGGTTCTGTCATGCGACAACTCCGTGGAGTTAAAGTGAATGCAGGCCATGGAGGTGTGACAGAAAATGAAGATGCAAACAAACTGGCCAAGAAGGGAGCATCTAGCTCTGGATCTGAACCAGCCTGCGGTGTTAGTAAGTTGGTAGCAAGAATCGCAATAAGGTTGTGGGCTAGGGATTAACATAAGATACGATGGTCCAAATATCCCGGACAAACTCTTGGCAAAATCTTTGTCAATGGCTCTAGCCCCACACTTACTAAAACACTTCAAGTTCGGCAGAAGGAAGACAAGACGATTGGTGCGATTAATTACTGGATATGGACCTTCCAGGAAACTTCTGCAGAAAATAGGATTCTACCTCAGAGAACCAATTTGCAGACTTTGTAAACAATACTATTAAACTACGAAGCACATTCTCTTAGAGTATGAGGTCCTGGAGAGGAGGAGATGCCACTCTTCGGTCCTTAATATATAATAAACATGATCTTCTCATGAGAACAAGCGCTGTGGACCTTATAAAGGACATAGCTTTCGAGCTGCTATGAGTGATCTGGGGTTGCAGGAAAAGCCTATGGCTGAAGTGCATGAATTCATTAACTCTCTACAAACCCCTTATAATATTATATTTCTACATCAATATATATTATATCAGAGATAAATACTTTGATTAGCATAACTGAAAATATTTGGAAAAGAGCTCTATTGGAATAAAATTCAGTGTACAAAATGCAGAGTATTATAAAGTTCCGATATCAATCATCGCTAAGAAGCCACAGATATAGAGCAATACTTTTTTAGAAAATGTTTTATGCTCTTCAGGTGTAATATGAGTGAAAACAGAATGTTTTGAGGTTGGGTCTCTTCCATACTGCCGGAGAAATTGTCGATGAACGATAGATAACTTAATTCCAGCATACAAAGGAACTTCGATGTGATGTCATTGTCGTTCAGCTCCAATCTATAAAACAAAAGTAAGCTAAAATGGGAGAAAGTAGAACCTTTTACAAGAGACATTGCTCCAAGTCATGTAGATTGTAACAAATGAATAAATGTGCGGAACTTTAGGACACCCAGTATATTCAGTTTAAGAACAAATTGGCCATACTGCTTGTAGACAAGGTGTGTTGTTTCATTGATGAATATTATAGTATATAAATACTTGTGTATCATTACGAAACTAAATGAAAACTATTCAAACGTGTAAGTTGCACACATTGAACAATAAGATTATTAATTTTGCAATAATGGTTTTGCATTTTTGATATTCTGTGCACATATTTTTAAAATCTTGTTCATCTTTGGTTGGAAGTTATGCGCTCATCCTTTGGTAATCGTTTGATTAAATATTAAGCCCTTTCTCTCTTAAACACTTATGAATTAATCGCCTACAGTTCCAGCTTCATAGCTGCAAGCATAGCTTGAAGAGGAAAAGAACTTTGTTTTTCCATGACCTGTAGTCGATATATGTTCGGGACTTGTTTCAGCCTCTGTTTTAAGGATATGAAGAATGTTTTACACATTGCTGCGTTCGTCTTGTTGCTCTGTTACACCTGCCATCGATCGAAACTTTCTTCCCTTTGTTTTCCACCAGCCTTCTCGGTGCTCTGTCATACGCTGTCTCCGCATCTTTATCTTGAGCTGCTATTTTTGCCAGTCTTTCCGAGAGTTCATTTCCCTCATTTCCTGCATGAGCCTTCGTTCAGCTAATAGTATTCCCCATTCCTGATTGCTGCTTTCTCTTATTTCCCTCCTCATTTTTTCAATAATATAATGTTTTAATTGTTTCTTAATACACATGTGTTACCGCACCTCACCATAATATACATAAAACTGCTTAGACTGTTTTTGGTGATTGTCAAGTAAATCTATAATATTTTCTGAAAATAATTTGACGCAAAAACTTTTTTTCATTTTACAATATATGTATATATATTTTATACAAGTTAAAGTAAAATATAAGTTTAAACAAACGAAATGGTTTAGAGGAAAGGCAAATGCTAATTACAATGAATGAACAAATTTCTGAATTAATTGGTACGCCTAGAAGTACCTTATTAATATTTTAAAATTCATCTGCACAGATTAAAAAATTCTGATTTTGACACCATCCATTTGAAAAGTATGTAGCTTTCTCAGCAATCGAATAGATGGTTTTGGTTTTGCCTTTCGCTAGAGATAATTACTGGTAACTATTCTGACGTAAACAGTAGGAAAAGGTCGCTTTTAACACTTTTTTATTTTTCGCATTTTTCTCAAAACTACATTTTTAACATGTACCTGTAGAGAAAAAATATAATTTTACCAAATGACTTTAAATATTCAGCGCTTTTTCTAGACAGCTACGGAAGCTACTGATCAGTATTGTTAAGAGCATTTTCATGACTTAGCAATTATGAAAACATCCCTCAAATTACACAGTTCTAATTCTTGTTTCAAAGCTTAATTTTCATTAATTTTCTTTAAATGTAGAAAAAATGTTCATATTTCAATGTTAAAGTTCTAATGGTTCTGCCACAGTAGGAACATAGACTTAGTTAATTTAACACTGATAACATACGGCCCTCCAACTATCTTTAGATTCAGCAAATTCATTACCCACTCTCTCAGGAACTACAACTGTTCAAATAAAATGTTTATTTTTTCAAATATAAGTGTGCACAATATTTTAATTTTTTTCATTTAAAACAGTTTGTATACATTAAGTGGTTATGCCTACAAGTTTCTGATAAGGGAACCTGTAAGGAAAAATGGATTTTTTTTTTCAAAAATTGCAATTAAAGAAAACCATTTAAAGAAAACCGATATTTATGGAATAAATAGAACCTCAAACTCTTCTGACTAATAGTACTCCATTTCCTTTTTTTAATTGTAGCATCTTTTTATTTATTTATTTATTTATTTGCTGAACAATTTGAAAAAATCCACATAGAACACATATTTACAAAATAATTGATGTTAACCGAGTGAGTAATGCACAGCTAGTATATAATTTGAAATGCATTTTTAAAAATAGTTAAAATTATCCTACCGCTTTAAAACATTACTTCAGTATATGCTGGGAAATCAAAATATCAAATTGATATTAACATCTGAATGTATTTAACAATTACGAAAAGCACTTTGGCTTCGTGAAAATAGTTTATGTTTACCGTGTCGAACTTCGGAAACTGCTGCGGGTTTGTTTTATCGGTTCAGCTGAATGATTTCACTAATGTCCGGCATTTTTTCTCCCTTTTGCTTAGGTGAAAATGCCATTCAAGCCGGATTCTCAAAATATACTTGGATCTCACATAACTCGTAGAAGGTCGCAGCTTGGCGTGCAGCTGTGCAAGCCAAATAATGTGCCTGTGTATTTTTTTTTTCGAACCAGCGAGTACATAGCAAAACTTTATTGATGACTAAATTCTCTCAAACAAGAGTAACCTCTTTTCATACGACAACTGAACCCATCGTCTTAAGCAGAGATTTATTTTCGTATTTATAAGAAAATAATGTTATTCTATCACCAAGACCCAGCTAGTTTACTTATGAATTTCAGGACTGGCTATAACAATTGTCTGCCATAAAACCAACATCAACGATATTAGAACAGACGAACAGACAGATATGTACATGTCTACAGGAAGTAGATCATTTTCAACTTCTGCTATGATGGTAAGCGATTCTCTGCTACTTTGCATTTAGGCAGTAACAGAATGTTCATAGAAGTCTTAAAACAAACCATTTTATATAAACAACAGAGAAGGGTTAAGAAAGCAATATAATAGAGCCAAAATCACTTTACTAGAATGGTAGTGAATGTGTCCGGTACTGCAATTACATGTACGCTCTTAGTTAGAGCTTGGAAAACTTAACTGATGATAAAACTAAACAGAGTTGGATGAGATAGAAAGCAGTGCAGAGATCCTCATTTGTCACACAAGTAGCACGTCACGAGACTGCTTCGCCAGAAATTGGGAGACGGGGAAGTCGTTGACAACCCCAGTGACAGGCCGGGGTAATTAAACTACGGCTTGAGTTATGAAACGACCGGAGCAATTAGCCTATATGCTAACAGTTTTCCGCTACTTGTTAACAATATTACTTGTCTGTTTCTGGTGACGGCAGTTCTTAAGTAGCCGAGGGGAAAGGAGTGTTTTAACACATGCAATGAACCCGATTCCTAAATAAGGACAAGTCTAAGCAAAAAACCATTCTTTTTTACTTTCATAGTAGCAAATTTGTCGATTACCCTTTGATTAGAGACTGAAATAGCAGTAGAAACCAGTCCCTACAGAAAGCATTAATATCTCCTATGCTTTTAAATAACAGTATGGCACAAATTAATGCTGGAGTTTGTCTAGATACTTTTTAAATTTCTATTCTCTTCATGTTTTCGCAAAGAAAAGGCCTTAGAATGTAAATTTTGTATTGCGTTTATTGTCTTTACATTGAATTAATACAAAACTAAGTAAAGTAACAACGCCACAAATTCATACGAAACTTTATTAGCATGCCATTCAAATTCTGGAGAGTCTCTGCATGAGGGCATTGTTACTTCAAACGTAATATGGTTGAAATAGCTGAGTTTTCCCATTATTATTACTATATATGAATATATTGCCAAAAATATGCTGTTTCACTATAATTATCTAATAGTCCTTTTTAATATTACATTTTAATACTTAATGTAATAACAATCAGTCTGTATAAAACTCGAAGTAAATTTTCCGCGGAACGCACTGACGAGAGATGACGTTTCAGGTGGTGCATACACACAATGACATATCAAATAGGCTCCATCTGCCGCTTTCTCCCAGTAAAAATACTCGATAAGCTTACTGAGCCATTGGTTTGCAGCGAGGCGCAAGATACAAGACCCAGGCATACGATATTTTACGCATAATATTAACTATAGAAAATTAAATGTTGAAATGTTTAGGGGTACAGTAAAACAGCAACCTTCTAGAGGAACCTCCCTGGCTTTTATCCTTTGATTGAGCAATACAATGATCTTAGGCTTACACAAATACTTCATGTTAAAAATAACTCAGTTGTACACGCTGCTAGCAGCAAGTATCGGACGCCGCACTGCTGTGGAAGTATTTTCTTAGGGAAGGGACAAGAGACGTATGGAGGTATTTCCCCTTCGCCCTCGCTTGATGAGTGGGGCGTGAGTTAGGAACCTGCACGTCGATCTAGGGGTAGCAAACGACGTCACATCAGGGATAAATGGGGGAAGGTCTCTCTCAAGGGACCACGGAATGGTCATCAGTTTTGCCGTGTGTGCAAGCCGCAGGAAAGCAGATTGTCTGGAAGACATTTCAGTGCGTGTTGCATACCACAAAGGGAAGCGAGGCAAAACTAAACAAGCCAAAACATCGCTTTATGTAAGCACATGACAGAAACCGCAATATGAATTTACACTATTGCTCACTCTTCTGCTAAAGGGCTACGTTACACCACCGGAAATATGTTTTTCCTTGCAGCACAAATCTGTCGAGACAAACTAGTCAGAGAACTGAATTGTGCGTCATTGTCTCTAAAAAGGATATTTAAGGAATGGATGTTGATTTTGGCTCAGCGAATTCAATCATTGCTGCAAATAAATGACACTAATGGACAACATTTTAATCATTATTGAAAAACAACAATAAAAATATAGGTTAACATTGTTAACAGTAATGGTTACATCGCTTTTCAACAAAATATCTATATTAGAATTAAACTTTTGATCGATTATGTTTACACCACCATGAGAGGAATTAGCAACTATAAAACAACATCGCTTTATTCTTCGGAAATGTTGAACATATTTTGTATAAACTCAAAGTAGCGAAGAGCGAACTTTTGCTATAAGCCACGTATTCATAGCGAACTGCATTGCACACTGACATCAGTACGTGTTGTGATTGCGTGCCCTCGGGCATTCCCAGTCATAATTGTATTTGCTTCGACGCCACAACGCCTCTCATGTTAAAATAGATATGTTCACGGTCAAGGTCTTCTTCCACAAGCGGCTACCAGCTCATAAGAACTAAGACACGCCCGACACGGAAACTAATCACATAACATGAAAACAATACTCTCTGACTTAAATCTGCCTCCAAGGATTGATAGTTACGGCATCTGTGTTTTAAAATATGGTGTCGAATATCGGGCTGCTCTTATTTATATGCTCATGTTTCAGTCGATCCTGGTGGTGTAGTGGTAACCATACTTGCCTTCTTTCGGAAGGGAAGTAAAGCCGTGGGTCCTGAGTCGTACATTTACGGCACGATAAAGAACCTCAAGCCTGAAAGAAGAGGCCTCTGAGCAAAATTTGCCGGCCTTTTCACGCCCTAAATAAATGAGACGCTGATGACCTGAGATGTTAAAGAGAGTCCTTAAATAAACAAATAAAAAAGCTCATGTTTCTTACATTTACTGGCGGGTCACTTCCGGTTCCGTCCTTTGAGAGGTGTGCAAGTTGAAACACGTTCAGTTCTTCCTACAGAAAAACGAAGTTGAAACATGACGAACAATAGGCTGCCCTGGAATTTTGCTTTTGTCTCAAAAGTCTTTAGCTGAGGCCTGTGGAGTTTTTTTCTTCCCTATAGTGCAGCTGGAAGTAAAATGTTTAAAGAGGGGAGACAATCGGTACCAAAGGAGGGTGGACCCGACGCTCCAGGTTGTACTCTTAACGAAAGAAAACATTAACACTGCTGTCATTCTGAGAGAAGATCAAGGAATATCATTAAGAACACTCTCAGAGTTCTGAATATTTCACGGGATGCCACCCGCTCGTTGGTAACTGAAAAGTGGCACATGACATGTGGGTTCCAATGCTGCTGGTTCCCAAACAAACAGACGTTCCCGTGCAGGTTTGCCTGCAGTTGAAGATGTTTCCGTGGTAATCATTGCTAATGAAACTTGGGTACGTCATTTCGATTGTGAGAGCAAACAGCAAAGCTCTGTATGGAAACCTCCATCACTAACTTAAGAAATAAACTTAAAAAAGAAAGCAAAAGGAAAATGGGTTGCTTCTGCTGGGAAAGTAATGACCATTTCATTTTTCTACATTCAAGGAATGGTTTATCTGCATGTCATACATACATGCACATACTAATAATTGATCAATACTGCAGAGATGTTCTCGATACTCTGCAAGGCCACATCACACTACACCACGATTATGCACGGCCGCACATTGCAAATGTTGTTGAATATCTCTCAAAATTTAATGTGTCTCTCACCATTCCAATGGCTTTTACCTATTCCTCATATTGAAGAATCACCATGGTGAAGGTTGCAGATTCTTAAGGACCTGTCAAAAATATTTTCCAGCATGATTTGAAAACTCACAGTAACGCTGTCACAGCTGCATTGCATCCAACGGGAACTACTTTGAGAAGGCTTATCAGCATTATAAGGACTAGTTAAAAATGTGTTATGGTTATGGTCAATTCTTTATTGAACAGATCTTGTACCGCGATGTTGCAAGCAAAGTGATTACAGTATATTGTCTTGAACTTATATGCAACAGTACACACTGTTTATGTTGACCTGTGCACCTCTGTCGCACTGCATTCGTGTGGTGCGTCATATTTATAGCAGCTTGTTTTTTATTTTCTTCGTTATTTGTATTATATTACGATTTAAACAATTTTAATATATAATATGATAGTCCCCAGTATTATTTTCATTTTAAATTTCATTCAAGTTGCAATGTAATGTGAAATAAAATATATTTTATTTTGTAACATTTCGATAACCAAACATAAGAAATGTCGAAGATAATGGTGATAATCTGACAGAGATACTTAAAAGAAAGAACAAGTTAGTGTACTTCTTTGCACATATTTACAATATCTGTGATTTATTTTATTTATAGTTTGTGCCGTATTGTGATTCAAGTGAGAGCCTGTAGGATAATTTCATTAGTTTTCAATCAAATAGGAATATAGATTATATTAAATAAAAATCTTGTTTTGCACTACGGATTCAACTAGATTTTTTTTGTAAATAGCGTTATTGCAGATAAACAACATAATATCAGGGAGACATTCACATCAAACAATCGAAGAAATTTTAAGAACAAATCGTTGCTTGAGTATTTGAGTCACTGCTGTGTTAACTAAGATTGATAAAGAAACTCTCTGCAGAATTAACACGAGCATTTTAACATGAAAATGTATGCTCAAAAACGTGGAGTGAAGATTTGTAACGATATCTTGATCATTCTTTATATTATGTGAGAGCTTGTAATAAATCGTGCTTTTTTTCAATATGACCCAGAAACTAAGCGCCGGCCCATGTAGTGGAAGAGTTACAATTTCTTAAGATAGAGGAAAGCATGGATGAGCAAGTCGATGCTTCTTTTACGAGATCCAAGGGATGGTTCATGTGAACTGGGTGCCTGAAGGTCAGACTTAACCAGGGCTGCTGTAAGGAGGTTTCTATAACACTTCGTGAGCGGATGAGATCTGAAATGTGTAAAAATAGCTCTTGGATTCTTCACCAAGCCAGCATACTAGCACACAAGCGTTGGCTGTGAAGAACCTTCCTGAGAAGACAAGATACGCGTGTTAGATCACCCACCATACTCGCCAGATTGTGCATTATGCGACTATTTTATATCAAGTCTGCATTGAGACAACAATGAAGGCAAAAGCAATGGGCTCTCTTTAAGAAATAACAAAAGAAAACTTCCAGTAGTGGAAAATTCGCATGGAGCGGTGAATAGAGGATTTTGAAGGTAATAATCTTTAAAGTGTTTAACCTTTTGAACATTTTTCACGAACAGAAATCCGGTTATTTTCTATTCACAAATCATAGTAAAATATTTATTGTTACTGCATTTCATTCAGAATTAATCCAAAATAATTATGTCCATCAGAGGGATTTCAGAATGTAAATATTGTCCTGCCCAGCTGCTAATTTATTTAGAAAAGATTGAATTATTCATGAAAGAAAACGTGGACATTTACCAAAATAGTGATGTTATGGATACTAAAACAATATCAACTAAAATAAAAAATTAGTATTTATAAATATCTAGCAAGACTCTTGGAATTATGGGGACGTATTGACCAGAAGTTTAAGGATGCATATTTCCGTTTTAAAGCCTCTTATTATATTTATTTTTTAAATGTTGTTATATAAAATGAAAAAATAAATATTTTAAACATATTTTTTAATTTCCAAAACGTTTAAGACTAACTTTTTATATGAAAATGTTCGTGTTTTGGACATAACGATTAGTTACAAATGAAAAATCAGATTTGAAAAATTGGGATCACAAGCCGGGATGTTCAGTTTTTCGGTCTGGCACTCTGCCTTATAGCGTGTCAAAAAGGAAACGCCATATACTCTAAACCCTTGAGCTGTAGTGTATTTCCGAGTGAAATATCGTATTTATACTTTAAGGAATAGTGATGAAGAAAATATTATGTTTAGAGGTGTATATGGCACAAGTGTACAATACTGCGTGGTTATGCCATGCTGATATTCTGCAAAAACCGCTGGTGTTTTTCTGCCTACCTGCGCAGTTCTGAGTACATACCATTATGTAAATGTCACTTTGACGTATAAACACCGGCTGACCGGAGTTCCTCTGCTCGTGCCCAAGGTTAAATATACGCTTTATATTACTTTTCCTGGAACAGAGAGCCGCAGTCATGTTTATAGCAGTGGGTTGTGACGTATATTGGGAAGGAAGCTGGAGAAACACAATCACACTTACTCCACCAGTCCTGCCCTAATAGCGACATCTATAACGTGTTTTCGCCCTGCCCGCTCTTGCTCGCTTAACGACTCTGTACGGGGACGTTATAATGGACTGTTACTAACGACTTGGAAAACATCCAACTCCCGCCTCGCTCGTGGACATTTCGTAGTGGCAGCAGCAATTTCCAACATTCCCAAGTCAGAGTACTTCACTTTTGTTACCATGACTTAAGTCGCGTTGTGATCACAATGCAGAGCCAGCAGTAGGTCAAATACGAACTTTAAAGCGAACGCTTACAGAGTTCCAGTTAATGAACACGTGTTTTTGCTTGCAGCAATTCAAGTACAATTATTTAGATACATTTTAGTGTACGTTGAAATAGCTACATTTAAAGAATTGAATATCTTGCTACCCCTATTTATCAGGCGCTTAAAGCCAACAGAAAACTATGATGATAAAGTTTAATTTCAACAGTTAAAAAGACAGAAACTAAGAAGCATTCGTCACTATGCACCCGAGTCCTAATGAAGACTAAGGGAATCTTGGTGATTTATAAAAATTCATTAAGTCAATGCACATTCCCATCTAAATATTTTTATGACGTAAGTCACCCTGTCGCCCCCTACCCATTACTGAACTTCCATTTGTTCTTCAAGCTTTGTTGTGAACAATTTCTCTTCCTAGACTGACACTAATATAAAATAATATTCTAACAATCGCAATTAGGGATGAAGTTTTGACACTAGAAGTTAAAGAAATCAAGGTACCCGTTTCCAAAGCCTTTAACTCATTCGTTGTTAGATCTCAACTGACCCTCGTACTTTATAATATATAACAAAATTATCTGATACTAGAATTTCTAAGCACTAAAACCACAATGAAACAGAATGAGTTATGTTGGAACTGAACCGTAGACAAAAGGTACTCACCAGCTTTTGTTTATGCAGAGTGGTTGCTCAAAGCTTGTGGTCTTGCTTTGTTTGTATTGACCGAGTAACTTCAGTGTAGCTAGCATGAAGTTAAGTGCTTAAAATTCCCAATATCTACTCATGACAAACTCTTTGTCTTTATGCTAGACATTATACTGAAGTAAAATAATTAAGAAGCAAATTTCGTCTTTGTAATTAAACCATATTAAAAACATTACTCCCATTTACATTCAATTTCTGCAAATTTATAGTGATAGGGCTATTTAAAAAGAAGTATTTTATATTAATTTTTGCTGCAATCATTTCTGAAGAATCCTGAATTTTAAATAATGTAAATTTGCTGTGACATACAGGCTGATTCATAGAATATTTGAAAATGCACGCTGTATTTTGGCTGTGGGCGAGAGCACCACCAGTTGCAAACTATGATCACCGTTTAGTGCCGATATTATGTAAAACATAAATAATTTTCTTACTATAAATCGTCTGAAAAAGTTCTGCTTGTCTAGCTTGCCTATTTAAGATTATATTTGTAGTGACTTAGAAATGGAAGCAATCACGTGCTATAGGTGTTTATGTTTAACTTATTTCAAAGGGTATGGGTTTGTTTTGAAAAATTCTTTACTTTTCTTTTCTCTAGAGACAAAAGTCGAAGAGAGTCAAGTTAGGGACTCCTGGGGCCATAGTTTGCACTAATAATAATACAATGATGATTATCTTAATTAATCTTAATTTCATTGGTGAAAGCTTTGGAATATGATCAGTGACAACATTTTGTTGAAAGAAAGTTAAAATTAGTTTATTTCCGATATGTCTCTTAAAAAAGCGAGGATGGGGTGTGAAATTACATTTGCTTGTCTATTAACGTTGACAAAAGTAAACAAATAAATAAGTAAAAATAAACTTGATTAATGATTATTTAGTCTCACCATCAAAAACCAGAACAATCATGAAGGAGCATTTATAGTTTTCAAAGGAAGTGCTAATATATATTTTGAATTCACATCGTATTAAAATGAAGCAAAGATCGCTCAAAAATAAAATCAGTTTTGAGAGCTGTTACGCTAATGTAGTTCGAACCCGGCCAGGATCGATGGATTTTTTCGGACGTAAAAATCCTAAGTATGGCTTCCTTCGGAAGGGAAGTAAAGCCGTGGGTCCCGCGTCGTACATTTACGGCACGAAAAAGAACCTCAAGCCTGAAAGAGAGGCCTCTGAGCAAAATTTGTCGGCCGTTTCACGCCCTGAGTTGAATGGGACGCTGATGACCTGAGATGTTAAAGAGCGTCCATAAATAAATCAATAAAAAAAAACGCTAATGTTTACTTACAAAATTTTCACCCAATTTTCTTGTAGACTCAAATTCACAGGTTCAGCCGTGACCAGGGTCGATTGATTTTTAGGACGTAAATTCCTGCGGAAGGGAAATAAAGCTACAGGTCCCTGTCCCTACTCGGTAGAGTCTCTGAGCAAATTTATCCATCATTTCATCTCGTAAATTGAATGGGATGCTGATTTTCTAAGATGTTAAAGAGCACTTTAAAATTAACCAAAATTTTAATAATTCACCTAATTTCAGAACCTCTGTTGTAGTTCTTGCATCACGTTAAATATGTACACATTTATGGATTGGCAATTGTGTGGCAATTTTTACATAAACACGAAAGTTTTGTTTGTTATATGAGATAAGAACGGGTCTTTAAGCTTAATATTCCAAGTAACAGCAAATATCAATGACAATCCTGCACTAAATTTTATTTTTAATGCACATTTACGTATTATGATGATCGTTAATTATTATTATTTGATTTGAAACCAGGGAGTTTTGTTTTAAATGGCTGGTTTAAGTTAATTTCAGCAGATTGTGTTAACGCAGAGAAAATGAGATTTCTATAGCCATAATGAGCTTCAGATAGAATATACATATGCTTAGATAATGTATCAAATTTCATTTAAATCACATTGCATAAGATATTGATATTTATTTCATATTAATTTACTGGTTTGCTGATCGTTATGAGTTTTATTACTCCATGCCTCTTCTCTTTCTTTGTTGCAACACCAAAATTACTTAAGACATCGTATAATGATTTTTGTATATGTGATCAGAAGCAACATCTGCCTCGTAGGCCCAAGGTCGCGGGCTCAAACCCGGCCGGAATGGATGTATTTTTAGAGCGTAAAACTATAAGTACGGCTTAAGTAAAGCGATAGTCCGGTGTCGTAGAATTAGGAGCGTAAAAGAACCTCAAGGCTGATAGAATAGGTCCTTGAGCAAAAGTTATCGGTCGTTTCACGCTCTGATTAGAATGGGACGAGCTATCAAATAAACTGAAATTATAATAAAGAATTATCACCTAATACAAAAATAGGGTTCTTTCTTTCAGAAAGGTATTTCTGCCCTAAGCCGCATTAACAGCCTCCCCTTAAGCTCTGAAATATTTAGAGAAACGAACTATAAAATTGATAATATTATTTCTAATGTTTATTTATCTATAAATACACATTTTTTCTTTCTTAATGTCTTTTTGCTGGCTAAATTTCCCCAAAAACAATATTTCAATATAAATAAACAATGTCTTTATCGATAGTGATATAATGTTTCCACCATACACCAAATTATTCCTACGATATGGATTCTAGGCAAGCTGTGATAAGGTATTCGATATTTCGACGTCATATAGTCGCTCCGGGTGGTGTAGTGGTAACCATACTTTCCTCCTAACCCAAGATCGGGGTTCAATCCCGGCCAGGATCGATGGCTTTTTTTTCGACATTTACGGCATGACAAGGAACCTCAAGCCTGAAAAAAGAGGCCTCTGCGCAAAACTATTGATCCATTCACGCATTGATTTGAATGGGACGCTAATAACCTGAGATGTTAAAGAGCTCCATAAATAAACCAAATAAAAAGACATCCTATAATATTGAGACGTGCCATTAAAATTCAAGTTTACTGTCTTTGAAATAAATTGTTGAGCAACGAAAAATAAATCGTCCTATTTATGGAAATATGATATGAAACCGTTTTGATGTGTTGGTAAATTCATTAGATTTTCGACCTGAAAATATACCTCGATTTGATAATATATTAATGTATAATTTAATATAATAAATTGTTACTTAATAACAAAAAGAACGATAAATTAGAATTGTAACTTACACGCGTATTTATATCAAATTAATTAATCAATTTCATTAATGCAGGTGTAGGGAAAATGTCTGATTAACTCGGCTTACCAGTGAACATATAAAAATATATCAGTTAACGGAAACGAATAATAAAGTTATGTTTGAGAAGAAATCGTATCTAATTTGGCTTCTGAATTCTGAGATTAAATAATTTAGTTATATTGCACAGTTTAAGCGGCGAGTTCGAAAGACATGCAGGCTAAAATATAATCATATTGAACGTTTTTTTGGTATTTGCCCCAAATTACAAAATTAAAGTTCTATTTATATTCGTTCATCCTTGCTATAAAACTATTTTAATAATCAAGGAGTACGATGGGAAATAGTTGCATACAGGAACTTTTGAGAAAATACTTTGGGAAGAAAAGAGTGCGTTTTATTATATATGATGAACATTTATTACATTATCTATAACTGAAAAAGTAAATGTTTGTTTAAATTTCAGAAGTTAAAATAGTAGGTATGTTTATATTTTAGCTAACTACGTAAATTGTCAACATAAACGTTTACACACCTTTGTTCATCACATTGTACCCGGTGTTTCAGTCGACCATCTGCCAGCCATCGATCAGCCACTGGTTAGACAAACTTCGACTTTAGAATCCGCTGGCAGATGGTTAAATGGGATGTGTGATAGTATTATACATCTCTTTCTTTTCTATTAAAATGTTTACTATAGTGTTAACAGTTAAACATTGTTAATCATTACTATCTGCGTCTGTTATCACGTCATAGTTTCACAGTTCAACAGAAAGCTCTATTCAATGACTTAAGTTTATTATTGTTGGTACATCCTCAAATTATTCAATCGCTCTCAAAGAAATGAGCTCTCGCATACTTCCTGGACTCTCAAGTAGTTTAACTGTTATGTATGTACTTCTGAAAAACGTTGTAGAAAAATAGAGTTGATCAGCAATGAAAATGCAGTTTACTGGATCCTAAAATCAATAATAGCTTTGTCAAAATTTCCAGAACTGTAGCGACGTAACATTGTACACGAGATTATTCTGATTCATTTAAAAATTGTGGGAAATTGACCTCTATCCTCTGATATTTTTAACAAACTTCATAATTATACACTGTTTTCTATAGTTTTCGATATACAGAAAAAGTTCTGTAGTATCGTAACGTATACTCAACCTTTGACTCTACAGTGTCATTAATCAGGATATTATTTATGAATCAGCTTTTGGAATAATGGCATATATTACTATTATTTACCTATGCATATGATTAAATACATTTGAATGTTTTACATAGTAAGCAATAAACTAACAAGAGGCTTTAGTTCTAAAGGTAACTGTTATTCTAGATCTTAAATATGAGCATTATTAATATATGCATTATTTGATATAGTAAACAATGCCGCCGAAACTGAAAGTATTTTCTGCAAGAAAATATTTATACACATTTGATAGCATTCAGAAATTTCGAAACCAAACTTATGAAATTGCATTTTGGTATCACTAGGGAAGCGACGAAAATGAACCCCAAGATAATTCTCTCATTAAGAGAACTTAGCAGAGCTGTGGTTTAAAAAAAAGCCAAGAATATGCCTTAAAATATTATGCTTAGAAGAAAGTTACGGTGAAGGGAAAATATTTCACTCATGTCTCTGTATGAGTAAAATAAAGGGCAGGGGTTGATCGTTTTGTTCGATGTTTTCACAAAGGACGAGACACAGGAAAGTCTCTGACACGGCTCATTGCCGTTTGTCAAAGTGTAAGCAGACGGTTGCACTCTCGGTGTCTGCAGTCATACCCTAACACATCCTTTGCTTTCTTACACGATCTTTCGCACTTGCAGACTCACTACTACGTTAACAACCAACGTGGAATGAAAACAGTTGGGTGTTTGAGTGATTAGATTCCTACAATGGGAAAAACCTTCGTTTATAGGTGAATATTGTGCATGCATATTTTGAAAATTTACAAAAATATTTACTGCGGCATAATTACTTTGAAGATTTTCGACTTTCCTGTTTCAACTGACGAAGACATTCTTAGAACTAAGAGACGTATTTTATATATTTGGAGCATATGATATATATATATATATAAATTAACACTAATAATAAAAATAGATAAAGATAAAACACTGAGAAAGAGTCACACTTGAAATTGCTATATTTCGAACTACTGCGAGTTCTTCAATGGCAAGGCTTCTTGATCCCGAAGTACATTCTGTGGCTTGTCATCTGTGGACAGTCGGTGAAAATAAGTGGTCCATATGGATTTTCTCATAGCCTCTAAAATTTGTGTGTTTTCCCTTGCTTTTTTCAAAATAAACTTGCACACTGTCTATTTCTTTATTTGTTAATCTTCCTTAAAGGTAGAAGATATAAGTTTCCGCAGTCGAGTGCCCATTCTTTTTTGGATTTCCTGTGCACTCTAACTTTACTATAGGACAGTCAGTTCCCAAACGCCGGCTTTCTACAACAGACCGTAAGCAGAGGAATTGTCATCTCCAAGGTATTTAGTATACCCCATCCCATACTTTTAATGGACATATTAAAAATAGTTATGCCTGGCTTCAGCATGTCTGATCTGAAAAGGAGGTGTAGCATAGTTGTATTGCCAAGATATTAACATTTTTAAATTTACTTACAGGCAGAAAACAAACAAAACACACTCGGAATATGTTCTCAAATGTATAATTTATAAATAAAAATATTTTCAAAAATGCAATTTTTTGACCCATTTTGCATACTTCTCCCTTTATGTCCCCTAAATTTGTGTAACAGTTTAACAATCGCATTATTGAATTTTGTTACGTAGTATACAGAAATTTGTTAATTATAGCTGTCATAACCATGCTATGCTGCTACTTCGTTATTTATTGTAATCTTTTTAATCTAATTTGAACAACCATGCTGCTCTATAATTTTGTCATGTTGTATTTAACAACATATAAGATAAACTAAAATTTTCACTCCCCTTTTATTACAACCAATTACTTATTAAGGAAGTAATATATACAATATTTCATAAAATTCAGGCATTTAAAAATGGTTAAATACTAATTAAACTTGAGAGTTAACAAGAACGCAGATTACTTCCTCAAAATACCAACAGTTATCTGAAACATTAACATCCAGTAAATACAATACAGTCAAATGGAATGGGTCCTCAAGAGAAAACGCTTGGTTCACAGTAAGGCATCCAAGATGCTCCGTAATTTATAATGGAAAGCTGAAACGAACCTTATCACGGGAACTATTTAGCTACGTCCACTCATTACAAAAGCGCAGGAGGGAATGTGCGTACAGTGTCGCGGAACAACTTACTAACGCCACGGGTCGTTGAGGTTGTTACGGCGCGGACTCTGAACAGGAGATCTGGGTTTCGATTCCCGCCAGGAGTGAAGGATTTTCCAGGTTTTCCCCGGTCCTCTTAAATGCGAAATGCCGGGGAGAAATTTTATTCTCCAGTAATGACATCGCAAATAGCACCTATGCACTAATGGTCGCACTGGATCCGAGTGGAACATGTTGAAACTTTTTTCAGGTATCAAAGTTTGGTATGGCATTTTTGCAAATTGCATCATCAGGCTCTAATTCTTTCCGCACAGGCAGACATCATGAACTAGTTGACTTCATTGACTCCATTTGATCTATTAGAAGACGCTTCTCCGGGGCTGATAACCCCTGGTTGGTTGGTGCACTGCGCAAGGATGTGTAATAAATTACCTAAAGTTACATATCTCGGAGAGATGGATCGTCACAATGGAGTTGTTCTCTGAGTTGCTCAATCTTCGGTTATAGACCTCATTAGACTTCTTTATATAATCCCCTGCCTTACTGTCAGAAGGCGCTGAATAGCAGTAGCAGTAATGTTTTTATTGATGCACCAAACCAGCCCCCTCTGGCTAAAGGGCTGGATCTATTCTGCGGAAACATTTTCTTTTAATGGTTTCTTTCATTTGGGGAAGATATCGAAGTGTCACACCGAACATTGCCATGTAAGACAGGTTTAAAAATGTCGCCGTTTACGCCGCAGAAGAGATACAAGATTAGGTTTGCTGCATTAACAGCCGACCCTTAAGAATTGCACGATTATCACATCTTGAGCACCATAATATTACTATTAGAATTATTTTTACATTTCCAGGTTCTTGCGTATTTTCGTGGATAATGAGTGCCGCAATTCACCAGACTAACATTTCAGTTCTGGCTCGTATCCCGGTTTTTCTGGTGCCACGATACTATTAATAAATGTGTAGCTAGCTCAGGTTTAATATATCAAAGGTTACTTTCAAGGACGTAAAATGTCATTTTAAGGAATCTTTTAACAATGCAACACTATTGGATGAGTTATTCCTATCTCTGCAGCCAACTCATTCGTCCTTTCGCCTCCAGCAGTGATTGAATGAAATCCACGAAGTGTGCTGCAGTGTCAGAGCAACCTGGTCCGATGCAGCCTCCACACTATGTCGAAAGCCGAACATCTAACATGCCACCATCCAATATGGCAAGACATTATTACCACGTACTTTTCATCGAGCTTCATAACGCTAACATTTCTTCAAGGCAATGCTTCAATTTTAATCCAATCGTGTCCATGTCTTTAGGGCCGTGTTCCTCGTCACCATTACTTCATATCTTCGGTAAGCTGTGTAACAGAAACAATAAGTGCAATGCCTTCATTCTACTAGCAATGACCGTGTTCTAGCAATATCGCAAACGTGTTGACACCGATTTTTTACAACCCTCGTTTAATAGTTAACAGCAATTGAACCAGCTCTCTATTTGAGTCAACTTCTGTGATAAGATAATGAAAAGGGCTGAAATGGTGGGTTTATTGGCATTTATATTTGTTTCATAAGAGCTCCACTTTATTTATACTGCTCAATAAAAAATGTATTACGCCGTCCATAGCTTACCTTCGTCGACACGGCTTTGAACTTGGGTTATTTCTATTTCTGAAAGAAGGGGGGAGGGACGATCTTCAGACTTCTACTTCCACGAGTTAATAAAACTTAAATTGGTGATTACAGATGCATTAATATGACTGGTAGGGCTGTCAGAAAATCTCTTACCCATCTCTCTGATGGCTTTGCTACCTCGGCACCAAAAGAGTGGGTTATTGTCCTGGACTCTCACTTTGCAGATAGAACCGAATTTGTAATATAAGAATGAATGCAAAAGTTTTGTAGCACTAAAAATTAAAAGTAGCATTGTAAATCAAAAATATAATAGCCTTCAATATGGAATATAATAATAATAATAATAATAATAATAATAATAATAATAATAATAATAATAATAATAATAATAATAATAACCCTTCAAAAGTACAAGGAATAATCGTCAATTAGGGAAACTCTATTTAAATATTTAAAATTTTTAAAAAAGCTCATATATTAATAATAAGAACAAGAAGTCTAATACAATACAAAAGTGGAACACTGAAACACAAAACGCAATGTTTTGGGTATTATTTCTTCGTTAACGAGTTTAGTAAGGGCTAACTCTCTCTCCCTTTTTCCCTCCCTCTCTCTCTCTCTGAAGCACTGGTATGTGTAAAGCATTTTCGTTATAAAGGATATTTTCCATATTGATACAAAATATAAAATCATAAATACGGACTTTCAAAAATGTTCGTTTTAATCTTAATATTCCTTTAGTTTTTTGAAAACAGGTCTTCATTTCTAGTAGTCTATTTTCTTTCTTAAAAATAGAGCTTTGGACTCAAATTCGATGAACCGTCCGATTATTCTTCAATGATAACGGAATTTAAGACACTTTCATTTCATCATTGTTGCATTTCAAAAGTTACTGTGCAGGCGATATGAAGAATTCATTGATTAGTTTTTCAAAACACCCGAGACTTCATTATTTAGAAGTTTTATCGGATTATGACAAATTGAAATTTTTCTGCATTATGTAATGTACTTATCTACTACACCAAGGCTATCAGTATTGTCATGGTTATTATATGTTGACCTGGACATTTTCAAACAACACGCAATTTAACCATCCCACAATTAACTACTATTCTATTATTTTGCATAAGAAGAACTGACTAATTTATAAATACAGATCTGGAAAAAGCAAATCTTCCAATTAGAGTAACTTTTTAACCCGTTCATGTCCAATCTAAACACAATTTTGGAAACTGTATAGAAAGCTTTTATACTTAGTCGCAATTCCCACTATATGCTGATTTCTCGAGATTATTAAAAGAATTGATCATCTTCTATTGGTCATTAGTACCACTAATATGGTGCTGGCAAGCACAGATCCTGTGTTCTTATATACAGCGCTTTCATTTCAAAATTTGTCCGTCTAAAGTAATTTATTAAAGTTTAAGTTTTGTACTCTACCCCAGTCAACCCGACTTTTAAACTTTCAAATGGCAGCCCTACCGTTTGGTGCTTAAACTGTTATCACCTTTTTATTTATTGTTGCCTGAAAACCTGAATTATTGTTATTTGAATTCGGGCAAAATATTATTATAAAAGTTACTTAGCATTTAATATGTGTTTGTTTCAAAATGGGGTATACATTATAATTATTTTAACATTCTAAAATTAACTGAGATATTTTTATTCTGTCCTGCTTCTAACAAAATCAGTCCAGGTTTCCAGGAAATGATAGAAAACAAAAGTATATAAATAATTTATTTATACTGTTTAACGCCCCTTTTCACTACTGAGGCATCATAGGGGTGGGCACTAATGATGCATGAGATGAAATCATAAAATGGAATTTTTTAAAGGAAGAAATTATTCCAGGGATAATTTTAGGGAAACTTCCCGGCAATTGCCATTTATGAGGACTCAGGAAAACCTGGAGAAAAAAAATCTCCATCAAGATGGACGGTCGTGGTGGGAAGCGAACCTCAGATCTCTCGCTCGCGAGTTCACGCCTTAAAGACCTCGACCACCTGTGGCTATTTTTATGCGCTTTAAAAGTTAAGTATAATGCATGAATGAATGGCGTTTAACGCCCGTTTTTGCTACAGAAGCACCACATGCAAGGAACACTAGATACATGAGATGAAATGATATATTGGGAAAGGATTTATTTTTAAGGAAGGAAACGTTTCAGGCCTAAGTTTTAGGGTATCTTCCCTGCATTTGCCATTTATGAGGACTGAGGAAAACCTGGAAAAACCTCAGTCGTGAAGGACGGTCCGGTGGTATTCGAACCCCAGACCTTCCGCTCACGAGTCCGCGCCTTAACGATCTCGGTCACCCGTGGCGGTAAGTATCATGAAATAGGGGGTGTGAAAAGGTAAAACCTAAAGTTGCAATTAACGTTGATTTTAGACATCTAAACTGATGTGTGTTTTAAAAAATATATTTATTTAAATATATAACTATTCAAACTGGAAAGTTTTGATACAAAATCCCTGATCAACACAATAGTAAGTTTTGTCTAACAGTGAAACTGCTATTTTAATATCCTTTCCTTGTTTGGAGAGGGGAAGAGTTATGATTGTTACCAAATTACTCTTGAGTTTTCAATAATATTTCAATAAATACACTATCGATCACAATTTTATATAATAATGATTTAAAAGAACTAGAGTGCAATAGTTGCTTTGAATCCATGTTCCCAAATTAAGAAACTGTTTGAGAACAGGCTTCGGGACTAAGATTTTAAAAATCTGGATGGGAGAAAGATTTACTGAACCTGGAAAAATGAAACAATGGCTAAGATATGATATAGGTAATGGCTCAACTTTTTACTTTCTTCTTATTCTTAACACTTGTGGAATAGCAATGTCCATTTCCCCATATTATCGAGAACCAAGCTAAGAGAGAAATAAAAAGAATTCGAAGCTTTGTGCATTCTAGAACAACCCTACTCAATTACTTCCTTATGAGTTATCATTGCTAGGACTATTAAGTTATTACCACGCTAACTTTTCCGTTCATTACTAAACGGGAAGAGGTTCATTAAGGCAGAAACACCTGGTGGCAATGCTCTGCCTATCATACACGCCGTGAGACTGAACTCGCGCAGCATGTTGTCAGCCTACGCGCAACGTCGCCAAGTACTTTATTGGGAGGCATAAATTCCTTAGTGACAGAGTAATTAAATAACTATAGTAGCGTCGCATAAGGAAAGAAAGGTGTAGCTTGGCAGCAGGAAATGGATGTCCCCTTCCAAGAGTAATGGAAATACCATTTAAATACCTCTAATTGTTTTCGGAATATATGTAGGTAGGGGTAGTGTCGTGGAACACTTTATTGCTTTAGTCGGCGACTTCTGCGTTTGTCATCCTCTAAGACAAAGGTTATAAATATTTAGCATTATATTAGGGCATCAGTGTTCTTGTCCGCTAGTTGCCGAGTGTTATTTCATCAATTAAGTACTACTATATAGGTATACACTATACATCTATCGTACATAAAATTGCTTTCTATGCTTGCGTTTTTACTTTAAAGAAGTAAAATTGTTATTTACAACGTACGGAATTTTTCACTTGCAGCTTCTTCATGCGAACTTATGCAATCTCGCAAAATATTGCAAATTTCGCTTCAGCTCTTTCTCGCCTACCCACCGTTACCGTTAGTCCATGGTTATAATGATGGATTATAAACAATATGAGCATTTATATTAGCTTTAATTTAAATTTTTCACAGTGAGGTTATTTGAGTTGTGGGCCGTCTAAATAGAGCTACTTATCGGGGAAGTGCAGCTGTCAACAGGTTAAAGGGAGGTAGATTCGCTGCTGTAAAGTATATATTTTTATTTTAGTATTTATATTCTTACTGGAAGCATAAAAGCACACTTTATTTATAAACACTAACCTCTGTTATAAGAGATGTTGAAAATGATGCCCCTCAGCGGCAATACATTGCTGGTATCTACGTAGAAAATGTCTGTAATTCATCTAACTTTTCTTACGTAAGAACAAAGTGGTTCTAAACACGTTTGTTGTCATTGACAGATCCTGTATCTCGCAATTTCTTAACAATTTCTACAGTTTCTCGACCTAGAACATGATTGCCAGGTGTAACGTTTTCACATAAAAACCGTTCTGTAAGATTTATTTATTTATTGGCATAACTAATGCAGAACAATTAGCACACAATTTACATACACTTAAAGCATTACACACCAATGTACATCCACTTGCTGACAAACTACAAGCATCTACCTGCACATGGATTATAGGTCTTGGCGACTGGCTTTTTCCAGTAACTCAAATAACCGAACTATATTATTGTCTCAATATTTAATCTTCAAATTATCTAACTCATTATTCGCTTTCGTACTATCTTAAAGATCATTGCTTTTATTTGTTGTTCAATATATTGAACTTATTACATTTATTACTCATCGGTCATAGAATGCAAGAAATATATATATATTTTTTACTAATTCTTACTTAAATTATATGCAACTTTATAAAGTGCACGATTTCTGGACTTGTTGACCATGGTCCGGTATTTGAGGTTATAGTAATCGATGTTTCGAGTCGATTTCTGGAATAGGTCGAATCAGCAAAACATTGGTTACTATAATTTCATATATTAAAGCACGACCAACACGCTCGGATATTATGCACTTTACGAAGTACACCACCGGCCGGTCGTGAAAGCCTTTAGCCGTTAATTGTGTGCAGTAGTACATGTTCCAAAACCAAACTGTCGCTTTCAAATTACGTCTGACCCTAAAATTAATTAACCCAGATTAGACAACTTAAATGGCTCCTCTGTTTATATACTACAATGAATAACCAGAAAACAAGACATTTAGATATATTAAAAAGATATGCTGAAATTTGTGCAAAAAACTTCCGGATATTTCGAATAACTAGGCATTCTATCTCGCAAATCAATATTGCAGTCGCTTATTTTGTGTACCAGTTTTTACAATCTCTTTATACATCTCTATATGGTTGTAAATATATCGCTATACGAGATCTTTAATTTACATTATTTGTACAGGGATGGAAATTAAATCACCATGCACATTTTCTGTACAAATAGTTCGCGTAAAAGGCTTAGAAACACTTAGTTCCAAAAGTTTAATTTACTCTTTATTTCTTAATTGTTGCTCTTTTTATTCACATCGATATAAAATATAATGACTTATTATTACTTTTCTTATTTCAATAGAGTAGCCATTTTTTTTATAAATTAAATTATTAAAAACATTAATTTTATGACAAATGTGGATAAAAGGCCAACATTGCAGGCAGCAACGAGTTGGGATATCTGAGCCGTGTCCTTATAACAGAAGAAACAGTTAGGTGTATGTTCGTTTCGTTTTTGTCTTTGCGAGTGTGAGTCAGGCATTGCAATGCAGATTAGATCTTGGCCACATCGTCAGACAACGAAACTATCAACGTTACTTTCTAACTAACCGCGGATTTGATCACAATTACATTTTTATCAGTTAACATACTCTCTACATTATCCTTGCATATAATAAGATATTAAAACACGCTGTAAATGGATTCTTGGTATACAAGCAGAGTAACGGTTAATTATATAGAAGGAGTTTAGTTGTCCTTTGAGGAATGATGCCAGTTATCCCAAATATTACTTGCTTCTTGCGTGTTTTCAATTTGTATCAATCAGTACACAGGGCATGCGATGTAAATGTTCACCGTACACATAGCGTTTTGCATTTCTTCTATCCACCTGTGAATCTACCGGCAAAGTGCGAAATAAACTGACGTTGCTAAATTAACAGGGTCCGTTTTACCTCTTGGAAGATGTTGACAAACAAAAGTTGCACCGATTAGTCACAATTTTGATCAGTTACACCATAAATTACTTTCAATTGGCACATATCGGGTGTTCCTAAATTCAATATTCAAATTTCTAGGTATGGTATAGAATGAGTGAAATACATTTTTTGTTAATTTGCTGTAGGTCCGTAATTGGGATGGTAGTCAATCTGTGAAGAATAAGAAGTGCAAGCCGTTTTACATATGATTTAAAATAAAACGGTTGAATTTTAATGTAATCTTTTATAAAATTCGTGTAAACTACATTAAAGCCTGCGACTTACAATTTTATAAAAGTCCGTCACGCAGGAGCTGCGAAAACTAAGCGAGTTCCTCACCTAGTAAAGGAATTTTAAATATAATATATTATTGCCTTATTAATTAATGAAATAAGACATGCCATTATTGTGTGGTAGCATAACAAACTCTAAAGCGAACTAATAAAAGAAAAACTAAACTGTAATACGTTACCTAACTAGATTGGTTGATTTGGTTGCTTTTTCCTTTCAAAATCATTTGAAAATACTTGCTTATTGTGAAATTACTGCAATTTTCAAAATTAAGGGAAACAAAATTAAAATTTCTGCAATCTTTAAATATTACAAAAGTGAAATCAGATTTTTTGGGATTATTATTATTATTATTATTATTATTATTATTATTATTATTATTGTCGTTGAGATTAAACCACAAAATTAATAGTATACTATTAATTAATTTAAATATATGACAATTAATATATAAAGCTCTACTTTTTAAACATTTTAAATATAGCCATGTTTATGAACTAAGTCCTTGATATCATCTTTATATTCACTTTAAAAGACAGAAATAACAAAGTTTCCAGTTACATTGTGTATTTAAGACGATGTTCATATGTTTTAACAAAAAATAACCTGTTACTATTTAAAACAATTACAATGTACTAAGCAAATATACACAATCAATAATAAACAATTGAAAATTCCATCGATTTTCACTGGGTTTGAAAATTAATTTAAATTAGTAAAAACATTAATGCATACATTTTCTGAAGATTATTACCCAGCACTATTACATACAAATATCATTCTCACACATAATTAATGTTACATTTGCTACTCCATTACGATGCTATCGATAAATATAAATTATATCAACGTTATAAATAGTTTATATGCTGAATTAATTCCTTTTATTTTAAAACAACAAGAAAATTAAATGCAACAGCGTTTTTTAAATTTCAGTTTTCAAGTCTAGCCCTACTCCTAAAGGTCGGACTTACTAATTTTCAAAATCTTATTTTTATTTTTCTATTTAAATGATATATACCAAATCTTGTTGTGAAGAAACAAATATTGTTGGTGTCGCTAGAGCGATTTAACTTTTCGGTTTCAGGTAAACCCCCACTCCTAAAGGCCCAATTTCTCAGATTTTCAGAAACTATTTTTCTTATTTTATTTCAAGTTTATATATCGAGTTTTGTTGAGAAAATAACAAATATTAGTGCCGCTAGAGAAATTTTTAAATTTTGGATTTCTGGTAAACCCCCCACTCCTAATAATTTGATCTCGTTTATTTTTCAGAAACTATCATTCCTATTTTTTTTCAACTGCCTATACCGAGTTTAGTTGAGAAAATGTAAACATTATTGCAGCTAGAGATATTTTTAAATTTCGCTTTAGTCCCTACTCGATTTACCGGCATTCCCACATTTTTAAAACCCGATTTCCCTGATTTTCAGAAACTACTTTTATTAATTTATTTTAATAAACTATACCGATGTTTGCCATGGAAAAACGTGATCGCTAGAGTGATTTTTAATTAATTTTTTTTAAATTTTCGCTTTAGGTTAAGATTCCCCCCAATGGTTAGGAACTAATGACCCGTTTGTGAATTGATAATTAATGCCGAATTCGGTTGAAAAAAAAATGAAATTTGCAACCTCTAGAGCATTAACATACAAACACACATATGTATATATATATATATATACATACAAGTAACCTTTTTTCATTGTTATTTTCGGTGCCTACTAGCTAGAGGATGGATGAAGTTTTGAAGAAATGTTCAAAACTTTTTCATGGGTACAACAGAAATAGGAATTCGCTAAAAACCGTTCAGAAGTGAAGTGAAGTGTCTTACTTCAATATACCACTGCAGAGACATGAGTGGAGCACCGAACATCCAGTTCCCATGCTTCAATTGACATCTCGTACATCAGGATCGTCAGTTTCTCCAAACAAAAGAATGGAACCCGGAAAACGAACAGGCCATAATGCAGCAATTCATTACTCTCTGAATGCAAGCTCAAATGTTCTTGAACTGCAATGGAGAAGTAAGGAGGTGCACCGTCGTGTTGGTAACACATGCGATCCTCTAATATCAAGGGGACGTCCTTGAGCAAACTACGTAGAGCGTCTTGCACGAAATTAGATAAATGTTGCGTTGAGATGGCATTGCATATGTAACAGATGACACACATCGATAGCTTTTAACAATGATGGTTACAGTCAGTTAATGAAAGCTGTAATCTTGATATACCTAATCGCATTTCAAATGTCGACTTTTTTCTTCGAGCTGTGATTATTTATTCAATATTAGTTTCGAACCTATAGTAATTTAATAGAAAGCATTTGTTTTGGCCTCTTCACTATCCCTAAATTTTAATATTGATTTTTTGAACACATTGTTTTTATTGTTCCAATGTATAAGTTTGCTGCTCATAATTTGCCGGTCAAACTGACGTACAAGTAAAAAATGAACAGTGGTTAACGCCCGTTTTTGCTACAGAGGCATCACAGGCGGTGGGCACTGATGATACATGAGATGAAATGATTATTGGGAAAGGATATTTAAGGGAAGGAAACGTTTCAGGCCTAAGTTTAGGGTACCTGCCCAGCATTTGCCATTTATGAGGGCTGAGGAAAACTGAAAAAAAAACCTCAGTCAGGGAGAACGGTCATGGCGAGATTCGAACCCCAGACCTCCCGCTCACGAGTCCGTGCCTTAACGACCTCGGGCACCCTTGGCGGTGCCGTACCTGTAAAACTCATACGTTGTGTTAGGGGTCGAGGAAGTGACACATCGCAATCCTCTTAATCACAAACCACTACACTTATTGTGCCTTTAAATTGGCTCTGTGAGCAGTTGCCGAGCTCTGTTCGTATTACACATACCTTATCTACTCTTCTGTTAGTTTATAAAATAAAAATGATACAAAATTACGTGAATGCAGCAAACCGAGTTTAATATAAGACACTGATATCAGTGTACCGAACGTAAAGTTTTGGATTATGTGGAAGTATTTCATAAATAATGAATCAATTCGGTAATTTCATAGCGATTTGAACCGAAGACACAACACCTGTTTGTTGTACTAATTCAGTATTGATTTCTTTGGAGAACACTCTTAATTTTTCACTCCTTTAGTTTAATTTGCCTTTCTGTCAATGTATATATTCGCTTTTCTTTGTCTGAAACCTATATATTATTTCAAACTCCATATGTAACAGTTCAACACAAGGGTTTAACTGCAGGAGAGTTCGGAATAAACTCAGTTCTAGAGGATTGCAACAGTGTAACTGTGCATGAAGTATTGCTTGGTGGCAACCCACTCCACTTGCACACCTCTCCGCAGGTGGTAGAGAGGAAGGCACTTCACTGTGTCTTGAACTGTGAAAGTTTTATGATTGACCAAAGGCAGAGTTCTAGATAACTTATTGGTGTTTCAAGACTGTTACAAATTCTGTTGCACCATTGTGCACTGCTCTGCTCTCAGTCGTTTCTATGATGCTATCTGAGATGCATAAAACTGTGGATAAGGCGAAAATTTAAGGTGTAAGCGCTATATTGGAACATATACTTTTAACTGCTTGCATGTTTACTAGGATTCTTTATAATGTATCCATAATTACCACAGACATGTACCTAAGCTCATAGAAAGAGAGAGAAGGACAAAGACAGAGAGAGACAGAGAAAGGAAGAATCGAACCCTGACTCACTACCAACTAGTGAGTTAGGGTTCGATTATATAAAACTGTATTCTAAAAACCCTTAAGACTTTAAAAATTAAAAACGATGAAGGAAGGGAGAAATTTGTAAAAATTATATAAGCAAAGACTTGCCTCTTCTGTGCTTTTCTTTCAAGAGTTTAATCAAGATACCTATGAAATCTTCGGAGATCTTTTGAACATTAATATTTCAGCCACAACCGAGGCAACTCTTGGAAAATTAAATACATTTTAATAGCAGTTGTATGAGAAATGTTAAAAAATAATGCAAACTATTCTTGAACAAGAAAATTGTCAGGCTCTTCCCCCACCCCAAAAACTAGACTTTTGGATAACATTTTGCTCTAATGAAAGCTTTAAATTTGTTAAATACTATATAGGAAACAACTTGTACAACGGATGAAACATACAAAGATGAAGGCAAAAAGAACACTATAGTGTTTACGCTTTAGAAATTATAATTGAGATCGACATGGATGCCCTAAAGTAAGGGATCCTAAACGGGAGACCTGCTGTTCGTTTCCCGCCAGCCTCCCCCCTGCCAAATGAGTTTTCCTCAGCCCTAATCAAAGTTGCTTAGGCCTGGAGTGCTTCCTTTACCTTAACAATCCCTTTCCCAACTTATTTCATATGTCCATCGTCTGTGATGTCTGAGCAGTGAAAACTATTGAAAAAGTGCAACTGGCAATTAGCCTTAATAAACTGTCGACCAATTTCTTATTCGCTTGAGGAAATCAAGGAAGTAGAGCTGTTCATAATTAATATTTAGACTTCATCACTGTGGAACCAGCTACAGCGTCTGTTTATATTAGTTCCATAATCACCGGTTATTTTTATTACAGTTTTATTTATTGCCGCTTTGACCTCCTTGGTCTTATCGTGACATCTGTAGATTATGAATGTGAGCAGGTGTAGGTCTATAGTATGTAGAGATAAAATGAAATGAACCAATAATGGCGCATATGAGCACGAATCCCTTTGCTGATTTAAGCTATCTCGCATTTACCTTACTCGTACAGCTTTACCTGACCACAAATGGAACCTAGGATCTGCGGATTAGCAAATGCAAAAGTTTCCACTAGACCACGAAGTTATTGTGTTTTGTTTTTCATATAAACCGAGTCAAATAGTTTTATAAACCTTTTAAAGCAAAATAAATATTTTAGAGTGCGCGAAAGTTTCCTTTTTCGGCTTGCAGTAAAGCTCTATCTTTATAAATGAGTTTACAGTATACTTAATAAAATTTCTCTTATAAAATATTAACATTTTAAGAATTTATATGTCGATTTTAAAATTTGTTTTTATTCCTACATATTTTAAAATGTTCTATTCTAAGATGTACAGTAACATTAAGAATAGATAAATATATTTTACTGTTTTAGTTACTTTAATATAATTTTTATACATTATTTTACCACTCTAATTGCATTATTATTTCCAAAAATCTGGATCTATATGGAGTTGTTTTAAAAACAGTATTTTATATTAGCATTACTTTTCAGTATTAGAAAAGAGAATGTTCATAATATAAGCAGTATCAACTACAAATGAAATTGAATAATTAATGTTCTTGTGCATAATGTAGGGACAAGAGGAAAGTTCTCCTTTATTTGTACACGATTGTTTAAAAATGTAGGAGAACATTAAAGAATCAGCAAAAGTAGGCACGGAAGAAGATCGCGACGACTTCGCTTTAGAAACGTAAAATAGAACACGAGAGAGGCTGGTGAACTGTTTAGAAGAGCGCCCTATTAATAAACCAAGGAACAGTTTGGAGACAGATGCCTGTAGCACGTGAAGACGCCGGTCGCAGTTTACATTAGTCGGGCGCCTCGTAGAATAAACTCTGGCGACAGACGCCACCAGGCCACCGTGCTGGTCTGCTAACCATTGCGCAACATACCACCCTCAAGACACGACCACATACAGGATGTTGCGAAATATATTGCTTGTGTCCACAGTACTTGGTATACATTTACTTCTGCAGCGCGCAGGAAAGTGCTGTCGAGTGATAAGCTGGTTCGTTGTAGCCTGCTATTAGTGAATTCTTATGGAAATCTCTTCAGAGAGCCTTCATACCTTCATGTGAGTTTCCTGTCCTTTTGGATTGTATGAAAGCCAAATCATTGAACAATTATCTCTGTGCCTTAGAGTATCCTGTTTTGGTATTTTTAGATGGATGGATAGACATGGGGGGAATATGATGTATTTCCTTCAGCATGTCAGCTATAAGGCTTATTGTGCCACCCTATTGAGACGGATGCTTTCATTGTTTACCAAAATGTGCATTATTTTGTCCCATGTTGGCGTCTTTCCCCAGATATTGCCTGGTTATAATAAGTCGCAATATAGCGAGTGGCGGGATACGGTGTGCTGATAACATGCCACCCTGCAAGACTACACTATGATATCATATGATGATGGAGGTAGAAGACGCAGCAGTCGTCGCGGTGCGCCAAGGCCCCCATGGGGCAGTAAAAGGCTAAGAAGAAGAAGAAGAAAAAGAAGATTGGTCGATACTAAGCTATTGATCAATTAACAGTTATGTATATTTTTAGCCCCAGTAGTTTCACTTCTTGTATAAAACAAAATTCAAATGAATAATTTTATTTATTTTAAAGTATTAATGTATCAAACAAATATATTTTTATTTTATTACTCCCTGAATGTATTTTACACAATTTTTATTTATTGCTGAATCAGCTTCTTAAACCTTCGACGATGCTATATGACCGATTGTTTTTGCATATAATATGTTATTTTCCTGGCAATCACCTTTAATCGACTCTGTTGTTTAAATATGGATTTACTTCTACAAACGATATGTAATAAATATGTAGATTGACTCATATTCGAGTAGTATGATGATGTTGATGACGATATGAAAATGATACTTTCCCGTTCGCTTATACTTCATTTATTACACATCGCGAATTTTCTGTTGGAATGTTATAAAAACAATTTTATGAACTGAATTGACAAGTTTCTTTAAATTGCTACAGTTGTGAAAATTTCCAGTTTGTGAAACTATTTTTGGAAATGAGGCAGTTATTACTCATAGAATCAAATTGAAACTACTGCCAAACTTCACGCATATTATCATAACAACAGAACCGCGAAACGCACTCTCTTCTATCGCTTCAAGCCAACAAATGACTTTAAATTAGCAACTAAGTAATAATGTAAATCAGCTTCCATGCAAAGGCGATATTGCTACAATAATTTAATTCTGGTTAGATAGTTTAACAGACTATATAATATGTTTACCAAAAGTTTCTTTAATTAATAACCAGACGCGAAACTGAATTGATTTTTTTCCATATCCGCGAAAAGTGAAAAATATGATGGATTAATGCAAAAGTATGTTTGAAAAAACCTATTTCAAAGTTCTACATAAAATGTTTTATTGTCAAGGTATTTGGTTTTTAAAGATATAAAATTGTTCTCTGTAGACCCTCTGCAGAAATATAAAGAGGGCAGCTTAAAGCACATCCAATTTTCTGGCGTGTGTTACCTACTATTCAGAAGCTTATGAATGATACAGTATTAAATAAAAAAGTTGTATTAACAAAGTATCGAAAAATTATCGAGCTAATTGCAGAGGTCTTGTTCGCTACCGACATCTGAGTACCGAGAACCCTTTTATACAATTGATGCTTAATGCACTTACTCATACCTTAAGCAATTTCATAACCCCAGAGTGTCTTTAGCGCTGTAGTTTTAACAAAGACCTAAACAGGAATAAGAACGAATATATTTTTACTCAAATACTTTGAAATGATGATCCGTACATTATAGTTCATTAAATTTACGTACTTATCAATCATACAAATAAATATAGAATCGCACAGCCTTTTGATTAGTTCTCGAAATTAAATTGGAAAAAAAATTAACCTCACTGCTGACTGAAACCATATCGTTCAATCCAGCGGCCACTAAGCTGATAAAAATGCCCTCTTCTTCTTGTCATACCCCCGTCATATGGCGTATCCAGACATTTGAGAACTAATATAACCAGGAAAAAGAGAAGCAATAAAACGGAATATTCTATTTTGTTCGCTTATATAAATTACAACAATTGATAATTACCAAATTAATTTTTTTTTGTTATTTAGAACAACACCTTGATAAATTTTCTTCATTTTTAAAGTAATTAATCCTACAATCTTATTGTAAGTTGTTCTATTACCAAAACGGGGGAGGTTTATAATTCATATAATTTAGATAAATACGCCTTCTATATTCTATTTTATAAAATAATTTTCAGTATACATTTTAATGGACACATGGTTGGTTTAATAACGATATCATGAGTTCTCTGAAAAAATTAACGAATTGACTAAATAAGTAATAGTAATTAGCTATGATATGTTGCATTTTAAAATACATATTGCAAAATTGTATTTAGTAATGATATTTATTTTACCAAAACGGGTGCTTTCATAGAATACAGCAATTTGAAAATTTTAATAGAAGTATGTATAAGAACTAAAAAAAAAATGCAAGATAAAATTAAACTTGAGGTGGATTTGTGTTTTCGTCTCGTTTGATTGTTAAGATATTCCTCATCTTAAAATGCAACTGATAGGTCACTTTTTGAAGATGTATTTCAAACTTACCTGAGTTATTCATTCGTTTAATAATGTGTCCTGAAGACCAAATGCCGCACTGAAAATGTAATTTGATTTGATGTCATTTGTGTTCATTTAATTTAAGTAATTATTTGGGATGCCTTTAATATTTTACCAAAAAGAATATTTAATTTTTTCTAATAAATTCTAAAGTATTTCCGGAAATTAAACCAGGAAAAAAAAAATAATTAATTTCATAATGATTAGCAACTGCTACTTATAGCCTTAGGTTTTGAACAAATCCAGTAAATAATGAGGGACGGGGAAACATGCTAATAGGATATTCCTTTTAAAATGTATGTGAAATTATTTCCTAAGAGGTAAAGTAGAAGTTAATGTTTTTTCAATATGGAAAAGAATATTATTAAATTGGAGGACATGTGCATTGGTCAAATAAAGGAGTTGTCTTTGAGATGGAAAAAAGTCATATTTTGTAAACGTATTTACTTCTGAAGGTTGAAATGACTTTCAAATAAAACATCTTGATAATTTTAAAATATTCAGTTACAAAAGTTTTGTTGTAAACTTTCTAAATATATTTACTTCTGTATTAAAAGTTACAGATCCTTTGTTCTAGGCTTTCTAAATATATTTAATTCTAAATTAAAAGGAGTATGGGAACTGGCTTGTGAAGGAGAAAGTTACTAAGATGGAATGAGCACTAGTGATTTCGTAAAAAGTGACCGGTAAGAAAGATACGGCAATATTTAGGAAACATGCGATGCTGTGTCTTTTGGGACCGAAAAGGGGGAGGGGGAAGTGTTTACGACAGATGAATGCCCGCTTCGGGTGCTACCATCCATCTCTTGTTGTGGGGGACTCAAAGCAAAGTATGCAACTTGCAGGGCCGGCACGTACAACTTGTTTCCTAGCCTTGCGGCGCACACAGATGGATCACCATAGTGACCCCTCGCATCCTAGAAACTTCGATAGGTATCGACTATTCCCATATCGTACAACCGGAAGTGTTGTTTAGCTGCATAACGAATAATCACTTCATTTTTTACGACAGAAAACAGAAATTAAATTCATAGTAGCTAAACTAAAAAAGTAAAGTAAGAAATGTTTTTTCAATCCATAAATAATAAAGCATTTACGTAAGTAATAAAACAAAACTAGAATTTAGACGAGGTTATCCGTTATTGCCCATGCTTATTTAATAAAACACCTTTTAATAGTTTAATAACTTTTAAAGAGGCTGTACTTTCTAGTGCAATATGTAATATTAGCATTGCAGAGAAAATGGTATTTGTATATTGTAGAGAACAAATTAGAACAATTTACTACACCACATTATGAAAGTATCGAAATATCATCGAGATATCCTCTGCCGCAGATAGGCATAGTGTGTGCAAACTAATGGCAAATACCTTAGAGACGTTCCCAGTTACAAAACAATAAATTAAATAAACAGAACAGTACATATAAATGTAGCGGCTGTATATATATGTATATAATATAATAAAATATATTATATATAAATATATATAATATATAACCAAACGATATATATATATATATATTATAAGCCCGAAAATCCTTTGTTTCATTTCAGAGTAATACAATTTTTCCATACATTTGCCCCTGAAGAGTAGTTCAGTTACACTGTCTCTATTTTGCAATCGCATTCTTCTTTAAAGTATACTAAAGCATTTGATTTTATTTTCTTATATTTTGTTTACTGGTTGAATGAATCAAAATGGAATGTATTTGGTGAGGAAATGCGATATTCGTTATATTTTTGGCCTTGCGCAGGGGAATGCTTTAGGATTACATTAACTTTATCCCGCATTGGACAGGTGACATTTGTCTGCAGTTACTCAGAAATGAGTTGCATCATTCAAACGATGGTGCACTTATGAATGCCATTCAACGTATGTGGTCTACGCAGGACAGTGCTCCAGCTCACTTTAGTGGGATAGTTATTATTTAAAAGGTCAATGGCCATAAGGATAGATTAGTCAGTTCGATCGCCAGATTGAGTCAAATGGAGAGCATTTAAAGTCATTTTTTTATGCAATTCAAGTCCCGGACGTTAATGTTCTGAGAGAGCATATACAAAATTATTTTGAGCAAATAATCACTTCAGATATTTTCAACGAAGTAAGCCAAAGCATGAAACGCAGGCTCAGGAAGTGCATCGGATCGAGAGATCTATTTTAGCGATTTTTGTAATGCTTATTGTTAAATTTAAAAATTGTAATATTTGTAGTTTGTAAGCAATAAAGTCATGTAACTCTGAAACAAATGATTTTATGTCCATGTTTTTACAGGGGGATCAAATTTATTTGAAATTTAACGCAAGTAAGTAATTGCTACTCAGCGCACCTTGTCTTGAAGCAATCCAACTTATGGTTAAAAAGTTAACATAACCGTATTTTGTAAACAAACTGACTTATAACTAAGACAACCCTCTTTCTCTTTATTTCTCCGAGGCTACTTTTTACCCTCCATAGCAAATGTTCAGAATTAGATCAACTGATAAAACTGATAGAAACTCACTCTGCAATAGTAACAAAACTCATTTCAGACGATTCGCTGTAAAGCCCGAATAATTTTAATTGTCTAATAATAAGACTTGTTTAATGTTTTGCTCTTAGGAGCATATTTTACATAAATTTATATACCCTTGTGTATCTATATACAAGGCTTTCAAAACCTCATCTAAGTATCCAACGTCTATTGCATTCACGAGGTGCATTTTAGGCATTAGATTCTCGCTATTATTCATACGCATCCTTAGGTGAGTGATACGAGTATACTGAACTTTCCTTTATTGTTTCACAGTCTTTTGAATCTCTAAATTAAGTTGCAAGGACCACATGTTAGGGAAATTAATTCGGAATTACTAGGAAATAAAGTGAATTAACTGTTATTACGACCTTGCGTTGTAACATTACTGGATATAGAAAATGAATAATTTAAAACTGTGCCTAATTTAGTATGAATTTGTTTCAACACTTTAAATATAACAGTACTTTTGCGCTGTTTCATTAAAAAGAAAAGATAACTTCGTCAAAGTCGACAAAATCCTTACCGTGCATCATATTAAGCTATCTACCAGCGGAACGATAACCGCGGACTGCATTCAATCGGCAGTAGGCCAGCCGGCAGATAGTTGATTGGAATGCAAGGCGCTAGGGAATGAAATTTTACTCCATTTATTATTTTGTGTTTACAAGGCCTTGAAATACATGTAATACCGATAAGTCATTGACTAATTCTATTAATAAATAAAATATATTTAATAATACTTTTGTTTTGAATTGACTGATTTTTTTTGTGTCTCGTTTTAATAGATTTAGTGCATTCTATTTAAACGACTATGTATATTTACCAAAAAGTAATATCATGACTTCTTTTTCATAAATTGGGCATTGAAATGTAAATTAACATTAAATATATCTCTATCTACAGGTATTTGTAGAACTCATTTAGATTTGAGTTAGCAAAAGCTTGTTTTTTCTAATAAATGCATAAATACCATACTGCATAGGAAAATTTACATTGTCATTGATAAATGTGATCGGAAGGTCAACAGCTAAGGGGGGAGTAATCGTATACAGTTGAGAACAGTACTGTAGTTACAATATAGTTCTGGTGAATATTTTCGATAAAATAGTTTCTCAATAAGAAGTATGAGGAACAGATATTATACATCTTATGTTCAGCAGGATGGAGTTCCCCCTCACTTTAGAGAACATCTCTAATCAAAATAGTAAAAATTATACATTTCGTCGAGGAATCTAAAATAACCTTTAAGTTCAGAATTTTCAGCAGAAAAATACTGTAATAAGTTATTCTTAATGTTTTTATTTTCCATTGTACCTTATTACCAGCCACCAGCAAACTCGACATATGCAGTACAGTTGTACTGGTATTTTGTTGCAATCTCTCAAAAGTTCTCTGTATCTCTTGCATGATGAAACAAACATCTAGAATCTTAGCAACAATTCTTTCTGCATTTCCAAAGGGGTTTCGTACCCACATTAAAGGAAAATTTCCAGAGGGATGAGGTATAGACCGCGGTGGCAAAGGGTTGGACCTTCTCTTCCAATCCAACTATCAGGGAATGTGATGTCTCGTGTTCAGTGGGTTATGTCATTTAATAAATGAATATAGCATTTTTCTCAACATAAATGGAGAGTGCTATTGATGTTTGGGAAACTTCTTAAAATTAGTTGAAATATTGGAAATTATATACTTTGACTATTTCGCTCATGTGACGTCATTTTAAAATCGACCAATAAAACAAAACAAAATTTAGAATTTTGACAATTCACAGCCGGACTATCTAAAAATAATCAAATCTATTTTATCACAGGGCGTGCATTTGTCTTGTGGTCAGTATAGCCAACTCTATACCTCCGCTATATAATTCCTAAACACACATCACTGACCACTTTTGCTAGAGGCAATGTGAAGCTATTGATAGCAACAAAAGCATGGACAACGGACAATCATAACGCAAAATAGAGGATTCTTCAAAGCGTTTTGGTGATGCGTCAAATGTCATAATTGATCTTATCATAAGGAATTCCAAACCATAGAATACAAAGAAAAATAGAGACAATGAATGTATCTTTATTATTTTGTTTTGTTTTTCTCAGTTGGTATCCGGCCTTTGGTCTCACGGTTTCTGAATAGAATAGATATTCATAAGTATAACAAGTGTTAATATTCTGTGTGCAATTTCAAAGATATATCTCTTTTATTCTTATTCTGTTAATGAAATATTTCTAACCCCGTATTTTGATCTTCTCTATTGGCATTATTAGTCGCAAGATTGCTTGGAAAGGTTAAGTACTAATGTACAATTATTACAATTTTGTAATTCAAGTTTAGAGGAAGTATATTTATTCGTGTATTAATCCTAATAAATATCACTCACTACATTCGTGAATTAATCGGTACTCTCAGACCCTCTGTATATTACTTGTGATAATTTAACTGAAATAAATATGCACCCAGATGTGATCAGGAATTGTTATATTAAAATATTCATCGAATTATAATTTAGGAGAAAATTGTTTTTAAACTTCTATAATAAATAAATTAAGCAAAGAAGACGATTTAGACCAACTAAATTATGCAAGGAATACAAAAATTTAAATATAAGCACAGATTTTGGAAAGAAAGTCTCTTATCACAAGACTATAATAAAACATTTAAATTGAATGGTGACTTGATAAAGGTTTGCTTTAAAATGTAGTTAACTTTTACTAAAATAATTATCGTTATTTCAAAGAAGTTTACTTTTTTATATTAAAAGCAATACTTATAAACCTGCACAGTATACACGTTGCGTTATCGTATGTTTTGTGCCCAGCCACTTTCCGTGAGGCGCTGGAATGCCTCGTCCTCTGCTTGACGATATCTCACCTCGAGGGAGGAAATGTGAGCTGGAGGTAAGATGCTTTAAACAGGGGTGTTAAGTGTGTGGCATTCAAACCCTTAGCAAAAGTATTAGCCCGGCTTTATAAAACAATACTATCACTTTTTACGTTATAGCTCATTGCTGTTTATAGGTCGAAAAACATTTTTTAACCGTTTAACGTCCCCTGCCAGGATGGCGCATATGAGTCGGGAGTCCATGGACGTCTAAATATGCTTGATAATCTTGACGTAGCGTGAAATAAAATAATAGAGAAACTTAACGCGTGAGCCACTACAATCTGTTTTTATGTTTAGATATGGGTTTTCCATGCATGTATGTGTAGTTTATTATTGAATTATTGAAGACTGATTAAGTTTAGTTTATTTTTTTTCTAGGTATACAATCCTATCATATTTGATCATTTATAAATATTTAGTTTTTTTAATATTTTCAAACAAATGTGGCACCACTGGAAAGAACTGAAAACATAAGTTCCTTTTCCTTTGTATACTCAATATTACAAATGTAATCGAACATTTGATTAAAGCTCTATATCTGAAACATATAAGGAAATTTAAAAACATTTTTCTTCAACACAAATATAAAAATCATTTAAAACTTAAATTGTATAATTAAAAAGTACACTGAAACGTAAGTTTTGTTTGATACATTTCATGGATTATCAAAATTTTACAAAATGTGTTGCGTAACTTTACTATTCTCAAATTTAGAGAATATCAGGTGGCTGGCATATGTCTATTTTCAAGTTCATGTAAATCAATAGAAACCCATGCTCTATCCACTGATGCCGCATTCTCTTTCTTTACTAACTTAAAATGTGGTGCATACTCTTAATTCGCTTCTTAATTAGTCTGTCCTGTTTATTAAGCAGAAATTATTACGATAATGTATTTCTTTTGCTTTAAGTCTGTATGTTTAAGTTTGATTATATGCCTGCATGAAATTTGACAACAGTTAGAAAAGTGAATTTTTTAATTTTAGGTTTTCCGAGATTCTTTGATCATTTTCTGCTATTTTCACTCTCTTTGATTTGTAAAAATAAAAGTTTTATGTGTTAAGGTTTTATATATGGATACTTGATGGCCGGTTTAGGCCGTGTTTAAAATGAAGTTAGGATCACCCACAGCGCAATTTTTTGTAGCTGGTAAAGAAAGAAAACGACGTATTTAAAAATAGAACGTTTTTGTTTACATTAACTTACTTTTGGCTAATCTAATTTAGTTTAAAATACGGCGCAAACCGGCATCCGGATATTGTTATGTGAAATACATTCTGATACATTGCACATAATAAAACAATTAAATAATAATAATTAAAAAATAACGCTTAATTTTTTTATCAATTTATTGCCAATTTTTCACTTTCAATTAAAATATAAGAAACTATTAAAAGCAGCAATGTAAGAAGAAGGCAAATAATACTTTAATTTAATATTTTTCAGTGCTTTTTTCCTGGCAAGAGAATATAGTAAGAGAAAAAATATAAAATGAAAATAATAGAGAGTGAAACAGTTACTGAACTATACAGGCTCTTCTGAATTTCGAGAGAATATGAGAAGAATGAGGACAGTTACTCAATAATATATACCAATAAGATGAAAGATATTATTAAGCTACTTCCGAGGTGGAAATTGTGTAACGAATTTACATTATGATATCAACAGTCATCTTGTTTAATCACATTTTTTATGTTTTGGTCATACTGAACGTATATAATAGAAAACATTCACATTTAGTTTCATTACAAATTATATTTAGGTTATAATTACATTTTAAATTTACTATAAACACTAACAGGTTTCATTAATTGCATTTTAAAATTAATTATATTTACTATTAACTTCAACAACTCACAAGGATTAGGCATTGAGGCCTCATCCAGATTCTGATGGACCGAATGAACAATTCCAATATTTATACTTAGTACCTACAGATGTAAGAGGTATAGGTGCTCAGGCTATTGCCTCGAGTGACACCTAGCGCGAAGCTAAGATGTTTCTTGCCGGCAATTTTTCCCAGAAACCGTTTAGTATGTAGTTTCTGAACCCATTCCAGAGATTTGATAACATCATTTGACTAAAAAACTTTGCTTATTTATATCCATAAAAATTTTAGTAACAGTGAAAATATAGGTAGTGTTAGTTTGGTAATCAATTAAGTTAAACTATTTAAATTCAGTTTGTATATAATACAAGTAGTTAATATTCTTGAAATCACAATAAATTCACTTGTGAATTGCAAGAACACAGTAAAATGTCATTATTAGTTCGCTTAAGTTTATCTTTGTGTAATAAGTGAAATAACTGATTGAAAAAAATTATAAAATGTTAATAGAAATATAAATGGATTTAGGAAATAGTAATATAATTTTTAGTAATCATGGGTCATTTTTCCTTCGCGGAACCGCTTCATTCGAACGGCAGGCCGGTTGGTTCAAGCTGGTACAGCGGTACACGGGAGTCAGAAAGTTCATGATTGTCGCCTAACATTTAAACACTTAAACGGTACATTTACTTACCATTATCGAACAAGAAGATTTTAGAACTGCCTCTCTTCATGTTACATACATTTATGACATCTGGTTATGAAATTAACAATTACAGGTTCCTCTGAGGAATGGAAGACATTTCCGTTCATCTAATATTTGTGGATTTGTCTTGTTAACATCTTCCTTTAATGCTTCCTGGAGATAAAAATCGCAGGGCATTAAATCGGGGGACCAAGGAACCATATGTTGTAATTGATGATTTATCGTGGAATGTTTCACACAAGGAGACATGAGCTGTATGTGCCGTTAGAAAGTCGCAAGCCCACGTTCCATCAAAACGTTGGAAAATATTCTGTACATACCTATCACTATTAATTTGTTTCTTCAAAAAAATGGCGCACTACATTTCTATCTTTTGCTCATGCAGGTGAAGCAGGTTGCTTTTTTGTGTACTCCAGTATCATGTTTTGTGAATTAACATACTTACATGGAATCAAGATTTTCACGTAAATATAGTTAAATTAGGGTGAATTTCCTCATCATTCATACTATTCAAAAACCATTCACGAAACCTACTCCTGAATGCAGGGTAACCCGGTTTAAGTTATTGTACTACAGTAATTTTATATGGTTTTACCTCAGTAGCTTTGTAACCGTTCGAACAGAGGAATACAGAATTCCCTTTTGCTGAGAAAAACGTCGCAGTGATTTTTAGGGTCGTTTGGGAACATGTCCAATGTTATGTAAAGTTTCTTGTGTGAATACTTTACAAGGCTGTGTACGCATTTGATAAAAACACTTTCCATTCCACGATATTTATTTATTACCTCTCAATCGAAATATGAGTTGTAAATAAATAAACACAGTAATAGAAAACCTGAATAAAGTGGCATTAAGGTAATTAATATGCTGTATTACGCCGCCTAATTAATATTAATACACTGTCACACAAGAACACGTCAATACGTTCCTAAAGGTAAACTCGTATTGACCTTCTTTCAGCCAGTTTTCAACTTTGCGAACCAATGAAAACTGAATAGTTCAGTGAACTATACGTAGAGCGTCCTATGAACGAAAAATCAGTTAGCAGAATCATTGAAATTATGTTAGTAAGTTTTAATGTTAATCGAAATTTATTTCATATTAGCAATAAATGGAAGCATTTTAAAAAAAAAAATAAACCCCATGTGCATATATTCAGGTAAAATAAAAAAGAACTACACCTAAGGAGCAGGGATTTATTATTGACCACACAAATATAAACCTCAGCTACTTTTCCAGAAGCGTTGAAAAGGTTGAATGGTATTAATGTGGTAAACTTTTTGTAAAAACAAACAAAAAAAAATACTTGCTATTCTCGTTTCGTAGAAAACATTAACAAGTCGGTAAATAGTTTCTCTATGGAAAGAATTTAAACCGGGTCAAGGTCTACCTTTTGTAAACTATTTTTGTTCGTTATGCTAAAGAAACTTGTCCGGATATATTTATGTGTGCACCATGTGCTTCGATTTCGCCTAAATGTACACCCCTGTTACGGAGCATTGCGCTAGGAACCACATAATGCGTCACCGGGGATATCCCTTACCCCGACTAGCTCAGATCAACATTCTGCGAGCGTCCTGACTCTCAAGTATAACCTGTGCTCTAACCTCCCAGAAGACTGCAACAAACCATGTATGTTATTGATATGACACCAGGTGACACTTAGAGATTGCAGGAGAAGCATACTCGGAATGAGTCATCACCTAGGGACCTTAGGAAGGAAGACGGTGCAATGGTCACCGAGGGTACCCTCCCTTTCTCAACCCTCCAATAACTCTCGACACATCCCAAGAAACCTCTACGGCTCCCAACTGTCGTATACCATATAGATAAATAGCAGACATGCTACGGGTACAAATGTTATTCTTTACGGAAGACGGTGGTTTGTTTGGCCTTTTAACGAGATTGCTCAAGTGGACGGTCAACATCGATTTTTCTTCATAGAGGCTCGCACGCCTTGCAATTCCATTTACTCACATAAGAAACCTGTAATCTTTTCACCTGGATCTGCTTGTAAACAGAGTTTCCAAAATATTGATTATTCTTTATACTTAAGTCACTTTAAAACATATTTCTATTTAAGGCACTTGTTTTATGTACTAAATCTTTGATCAAGAAAATACGAATTACTTATAAATAGTTCATAAATGACACAGAAGGTGCGGTGGAAGCAAGTAGCATATTTTATGAATATAAGCAAGAAATATAACAGCTAGCAAAAGCAATAATTTATTAATATATTATTTTAATTATAATACAAAGTAGGCATAATATAATTGTACTTTTAGATTATATTAAATACAATTCTTAGTAAATATTTTACTAGTACAACAAATAAGAACAAATATTATATAAATAAACATGAATAATATGTACGTCTTAATGGGAAATTTAAGTCACTTTTACTTTTATCTTTACTATTTGCAACAGAATCACACGAGATGTTATTTAGTGATTTTGAGCTTCACATAGAAAGTATAATTATTTCTCAATACTTAACTAGAACTGAATATACTGATGTTTGCAGACCTCTGCAAGTGGTGTGTTATTACTATAATTTAATTCCTTAATATGATATATCATTGATTATAATAAAGCGTATCATGTAAGCACTTTATGTCTATAACAAAACATATTTTTATCATAATTCATTTTAATAGCTCTTATATTACAGCACATGCTTATAACAGCTATCCCGTTATTTTAATAAATTTTAGGAGCCTTCTCTCATTAATGTTTGCAGACATTATTCCGTGGAATGTGTTACGGTGATAATTCCGGAGGTTACTCTGCAAAGTTTACTTAATAGTGAGGAAGAAAGATAACTTGAATAATTAGTTAAATGTAATTTAGGAACACAAATCATTAGCGTAATTCACATATAATTATTTTAAAATTATAAATAAAAGATGATAATAAAATATATCACGATGATTCTTGGTATATCATTAATCAAACGTACTGCAGCATTGTATAGTAATATATTTAAAAAAATACTAATGCTCTCAAAAGTCTGAAACAAAGGCATTAGAACAAGTGATAAAGAAGTTGGTCCATTTAATTGCCAGGCTACATTAACTCTTGGGTAAAGGCAATTTTCACTTCATATACATTATCCCAATGCTCATAAAACCAATTAGCAAAAATTAAAAATGTTACCTAAAAGAGAAGCATTTACCCCAAGAAAAATCGTAAAAATTGAAATAAACGTATAAATGCAATAATTTCCTGATACCTAAACACCTGGGTCACTGAAAATACTCAGAAAAGAGATTCTTTAAACTCTCTAATTGAAATTTCCGAAAATTACCAACAAATCCCCCGAGCGTCTTGATTGCGTCTGCTGAGAAAGAAAGTCAGAAAACATATGCTCTTCTTGAAACGGAACATAGCCATTTGCTTTTCATTAAGTTAGCAGACAAGGCGTCTCAGCCAACGGATGAACGTTTAGAACACAAGGCATTATTCAAGTCACAATTAAGGAAAGTTAGGGAGACATAACTGAAATATCGACGCGGGTAAAATATGAACACAAAACTACGCATACTTAACACATGTTCTAAACGTTTTCTTATAAATGAAACGTACCAACAAAGGATTATAGTTTTTTAATTTTTGAAATTTTTATTAGAAAAGTTTTAAATTTTCTTGAAGTATTCTACTTTTCTGGGCTCGTTACATGTTGTTTTTACATGGACCATCATTAATTTTTGATTTTTCTTTGTCATTCGTGGCTGCCTTTAGAGTTGTGAATTTGCTTTTAAGGGAACCCATTAGCATAGGCGTCAACTGTTAGCGTTGTGGCCATCCAACAGAACTCCCTACTCCGATATTTATAATACAATAATTCTACATCCTGATATATATATATATATATATATATATATATATATATATATATATATAATCGTAATCTTGCAATTTTGACTGAACTATTAGCTGCTGCAAAACAGTAATTGACGAGCAATTCTCAGTATAGTACATTTGAAATTTGAAAGGGCTGCACCTGAAGGCATTCTACCTGTATATAAAATTATTATATCTGAATAACAAGAAAAGTTTTATATTACAGACTTTCGCCATGTATATGAGTTTGAATCATTTGACCAAGAAAGAGTTCAGGATACCAGCTGGTTCACCCCTTTTAGTTCTGTTGCCATTCTATGATGACACTGACATGTACTAGCTTGAAGAGCCAATGTAATACACTCGTTGGTACCGCCACCACTTGTATATTTTCTCTAAAAGTGACCCAATTTTAGGTTCTTAGTGTATAATGTCAGCAATGAGTTATAGTTTTCAGCAGTCACTAAATATTCAGCCACATCGAAGAATTGCTATATTTTAAAAAGCAGTGGCAACATTGGTGCTACATGACGTTCGTGAGTCAAATAGGGTTCGTGAAGCGGTTAACAGAAACTTAAGAAGGCCTGTTGCAGCCATGGTAGCGCTTGTAGTTATTCAGTCAAATTCTGTGCTACCTTGAACCACAGGAGAATGGTGCAAACAATCTAAAACACGTTTGCAAAAAGTGGAACAATTTTCAAAATTGAAGTTGCTCGAGGTTGTTCATTGTTATCAGGGTTTCGTTGTGCCATATTGTACAGTTGCAAGTATTTAGTACAGGTAGGAATTCCGCTCAGGACAAGCCCCGCTCAAGACCACCCCAAATTGACAACCACATAATCCATTGTTTTCCTCCCGATTTACGATTATGTCCCCTACACTTAAATGAAAGAGTCACTTCAAGGGAAGTATTAACAACACAAGAGATACTTTTATCTGTGTCAAAGAGAGGTCACTCCAGGTGATGAACGGATCGGCGCGATGGTGTACGATACTTTCCACTTGTGTGACAGAAGGTGGTAACATGTGGGGAGATAACATTAAAGGAATGTAACAGTGTCCTTCTGATATCATTATAGTCTTGTTCCCTTGAAGTTTCTTATTGACTCTTTACAAAAATGATTTTTGGCTTTCGTAAGACAATTAAAGGTGTCTTTTCTTTACGTTGTAGTTGTCATCTCTTTTGTAATCAAGTATTACCTTTCTCCTTTGAAGTGCGAGCTTTCAGCTGTGTCATAACAAACAGATTTTCTTCTAACATTAACATACGTTTCTCAAGTTAAAATTTTTTGTTTTTTAAAATTATCTTGCCCAGGTCAAAAATATTATTCTATTAGCGTTTTTGTTTTTATCTCCAATCTCCTTATTAGCGGCGCAGTTCATAAGTGATTAGATCGCTTATATTCCAGCAAGGCGACCCAGGTTCGATATCAGCTGCCATAATGAAATTTGTAACAAACTAAGCGACTGTGGTCAGATTTTCTCCAGTAATTCGGTTTCCTATACTATTCACTTCTCTAACTACTCCACTATCCATATCATGGCCATTATTTCCATCATTTGGTAAGATGTGGGTCATCGATTTCTGGTGCTAATTGAAAATGTGTTACGCAATTTCCCTCTGATGCTTGAATGCAGAATTCCATTTAGCTGAACGGCAAATAATTCGATATTTCTAAACATGGTAATATGTGCCTGTTTCACATGTTTAGTATCCACGTTTTGTATTATTGGAAAGATTATATAAGGAATAAATAAATTATTTACCTATAAGTCTACGTGAACAAATGAAATTATAGTAGCAATACCTGTAGTGTTCAATGAATTAACTACTAGTCAAAGTACAAAAAAATCAATCTAATGAAAACATCGGAAGTTTGTAGCAACCAAGAGGAATTGAGCCAGTGAAAGCCAGACGGTAGGTTGATAGAATTTTATGCTTGGGTTTCACGCTTGCATTTTATGCTTTCAGAAGGAGCACCGGTTGCAACGAGTTTAGACGTTTCGGCCAGTAATTCTACATTCTCAGATTCGCTGCTGTCTCCTCAAGCCGACTCAGTGACCAAAGTAGCATGTAAGTTTCATGGTATCAATTTTATTGTCGTTCAATTTAATGTTGTGGTATTCTTTATTTAATGGCGCAGTGTTTTAAGGTTTTATCTTTGCCAAACTGAGTCAAGCACTGTTTGATGATATTAATGTTTTTCCATATAAATTTGGTAAAGTGCTTAGCTCTTAAATATTTTTATATTTGTAAATTAGAGGAATAACGTTTGAATTATTTATGTATTTAGCCAAGTACTTAGGCATTAATTGGGAGGGGGTAAATCATGAATATTGCAGCTTTAACAAAGGTAATACCATTTTTTTAAAAAGCAAATAGCGTTACTGGTGATCTTTCAGGTTTGAGATTTTGTGTTCTTTCATGGTTTTTGTAATAATAAATTGAAATGTTGTGCTATTCGCTTCTCGCTTCTCCCCTACTTAAAAACAACACTTTACCGGCCATGTTCTGTATGCTTTCGTATAGGTAACAGCGGGAAAGTATCATATAGATATTATATTTATTTGAGGAAAGAATAAAGACACGTAGCAATTTTCACTGTCTTAATTTTCTCCGTTATATTTTTAAACGTTTTCACTAGTGAAGTGTATTAAGAAATACGTATGTGCTACACTAGATACTTGGAAACATGACAGGCCTTAAATATCAAACGATTACATAGAAATTAACGAGTAATACCCCCTTAAAGGCCAGTGAGTGTACATTTACGTTCTTTAGCTTTGCAATTTTTTATTGAAATTCCACAGAATGAAAATTGATTATAGTCGTCCGATTGCGCTTCTTATATTTGAATAAAATCGTGAGAGATGGGTTGACACATATTTGTATTTTAGAAACGTTTGTTTAATGTGGTCTTGTAACTTCAAAAGTAAGGTTTCTTCCATTCTATGGTTTTTCATAGAGAGCATTTAGCTTTCTGTTATTTTTTTAAGTATTATTAAAAATCAAAAATGACGATAAAATTAGAGAAGGTTATTACAGTTACATGTTTAATACCTTATCACTATCAAAACGACCATATGTTTAGTAAAATTGAGTAATTTTACTGATATGGTGCTATTTTAAATATGTAGTTAAACAAGAACTTTATCAGATTTAATAATATTTTATTAATATGTTTAAAACTAAATAATTTAGGCCCTATATTCTATTATTAATTATTCTTCAATAATTTAAGTCTTGATACAGAGCCTTCGCGTAAAGTTTTGCCGATAGCCGGCGGCAAACATAGCAGCTAGCGAGTGCGCGGACTTCCAATGAAATATGACTTCGCCGCACCGGAGATGCTAACTTTCTTTTTAAGTTACATTGTCATGGCATACATTGCAATAAATACATACCTTGTAAGGGATGTGTTTTGCACCAATTTTATCATCTTAGCGCCGCGAACGGCTAAGGTCGCAAACTGGCTCTAAACATTTTACCATGCAGTTTTATATTTCATAACATTTAAATTAAATATAAAATCATTGTCTTAGTATTTTAAGACGATAAAAGAAATGTATTAATGATTTCACAAATTAATCGGTGCCTGAAGGTAACTGTCATTTATTTTTGTAATAGTTTTAGAAGTTGCGGTCTGAACCAGCATTGAACTTTTGTTTCTAGATCAGTTTGTGTTCATTAATTACAATGACTCTTGTCGGTGTGTCTCCTTTGTGTTTACTTCTGTTCCACAAGGAAGCATAGTAACTGCCGTATACCAGGGCTATTACTAGGTTTATGGTTATCCATTCGTTCTGCGCCGTTAAAGACTGTTTCTTATCTGTTTCTTGTTCCTGGAAAGGTAATAAAATCTTGGAAAATGATATATGGCATAAACGCTCCTGAAGATATCAGAATACTTAAATAGGTATCATACTGCTGTTTTAAATTAGAATCGCTAAAGATGCGCAGTCAGTGGGCAGATATAAATTGTAATATGACTCACTGAAAACAATTTAAAATAAGCGGTAAGATAAACTGTATTGTGTCACGACCCATGTTCAGAAAGAACTAGCAAGGACACGAAGTCTGGGATTCCATTACCGTAAGGACCGTTCTTCCTGACTGAGGGTTTTTCCTTAGTCCTCTTGAATGACAAATGCCTGGGACGCTTCCTTCATTAAAAAAGTCTTTCCCTAATTATCATTTCATCTCATGTATTGTGAATTATGAATATTTTCTGCTTCTTCTATTTTATGATCAAGCTTTTTCTATCCTTTAATCAGTTTAGTTATTTGTTAATAACCTTCATATTAAATAACGTACTTCTTTTGTATTTGAACGCTCCACAAGTAAACATAGCTATATCAGTCAATGCCTTCGCGGTAATCAATTCTTTCTCTACCCGCAGAGCAGTTAACGTTTATCACTGCACACTTTATTTATATATCGTAACTTTCCATTGTGTATATTCTTTTTGGGAGCGTTTCTGAGAAGTCGCACTAACACGAAGAAAATCTCATCCTGCAATTTTTAATTTTTTCTCACAATTTTCACTTGCATCAAGTTTAAAATGCGATAGCTTCTGCCTCAGAAAAATTGTTATATCTTTCCAGATACTCTACACATTCACCCCTAACAAATCTTCATGGGTGACCGAGGTCGTTAAGCGGTCTCGTGAGCGGGAGGTCCGTAGTTCAATTCCCACCAGGAACGTCCTCCCTGACTGAGGTTTTTTCCAGATTTTCCCCAGTCTTCATAAATGGCAAATGACGGGGAGGTACCCTAAACGTAGGCCTGAGACGCTTCCTTCCTTTAAAAATAAATTCTTTCTCAATTTATCATTTCATCTCATGTATTATCAGTGTCCACTGCCTGTGGTGCCTCAGTAGCTAAAACGGCATTAAACCGTAACCACCGGTAGAAAAGGCCTACCAGCTAGAATATGATGTCATGCCTACGTCATACAAAAAGACCTGCAAGTGCGTTAGCGTTTTGAGTGATTGCGGATGAACTCATTGAGTTTATAACCGTTACAATTTGTGATTGAAAATGCCGAATAAGTGTTGGATACCTGGATATACTAGTAATTATACTGGTAGTGAATATGCACAAGTGTTTAAATTTTCTAATGAAGAAGGTAGACGCAAAAAGTGGGACATCTACGATACACAATAATGATATATAATCCAAGGAATCTATTACACAGTTGTTACATGTTTTACATTTAAAATAACAGAACTATACTTCTATTCCAAAGTATATAATAGTAGGTTTATGGCCCAAGAAGTATTGTACAGTGCATTTAAAATGTTTTCACTTAAAAAACTTTTAGAATTAGGTGTTATGTTCTAACATGTGTTTCAGCATTGTTCACATATTTGTACTATTGTCAGTTAAACAATAGATAATACTTTTGCTCATAAAATGATTTGTTGCTTATTTTATTGTTTTCATCAAATTACCTTACTTTTCATTGCCCTGTATAAAAAGGAGCATTAAATGAGCATTTTGGTCAAAATTGGTATTAAAATTTCATTTTTACAGATAACTGCATGAAAATGTATATTTTTACTGCATAAAACATGCATATTAAACTGTTGAGACTCTCAATTAAGCTAAGTGCTCATAGTGAGGTTGCTCTGTAAATCCGTAAATTGTATTTTATCATGGGTGCATTTTGAAAAAAAAAATTCAATCTGAAAGTGCTTTGAAAGTGGATCTTAAGGCGTTCATGACAGCTTCTGGAGGGCTAAGTTTATGGATCTAGAGAATACCGGTGGTGAACATGACTATAGTATAAATTCTCCCCATCTAAGATAAGACGTGAAAATAAGCTTACCCTCCTATAAAGTAGTTGCCTACTGCTCCAGTCTAGAACACCAGCGAAAGAAGCCGAATTCCAGGGAATGACAAATGATGGGGAGAATGTAAATCGTAAATGATAGTGTAACTTCAACAAATGCAGGAGGAGGGAACAGCCGTAACGCACAAAAGCAAGTAATTGTATGGCAAAAATGAACCTTATAGGGTAAATGTTAATCACATTCAACATACACAGAAATGAAATGGGAAACTTTGATGTAGTTATGCAATACGTAAAGGAAATAATAATGATACGAGAAATATGCTTTCAACACTAAAAGTTTTGCATGTATTCCGAACTGTATAAGTGAAATATTTCCTCATTTGAGAGATGACACTAATGGTTTCTTTTCCATCTTGAAGCAAAGAAAGCGCGACGATGTTGACTTCCATTGTATCAGGTTTGCAAGTAAGAGGAATTAAATTAGTTTATATTTATATTTTTTAATTGTTTTAAGTAGCGAACAGTCTTCTCTGTGGGGAAAAAGTGTCGCCTTTTGGGATATTTCTTTAGTTGTGGGCATTGGCAGTGATACATTTTGATTGCAAACTATAGGTAATGTTGCCTTTAAGGATGCCGTGTGTTTCTTCACAACTTCAGGTTTCCTTGCTGTAGGAACTCCCTTAATGATTCTAAAATTCGCTGCAATTTTTTTCTGATAGGGGCTCAGAACACGTGGGATTTTCTTGATTGCTCATTTGGGCTAGTATTTCCTCCATTTCATTGACAACAGAAATATCTTAAGTGTCTATTATAAATATTTTTAGGATATCACATTAGCGTCTTCATAGTGGGCCTGTCCTCAGGGACCTAAATTTGGATACGTGGCATAGCGACCCCGAGGCACCTGAGCTGCTCCCTCAGGTCCACGCTCAGCGTGTTTGACACCTTTAATTTTGCCTCTATTTTCATTTTGTTCATACATCCCTGATTTTAGTCTGATGGATGCCCCCGTGTTTGACAAGGTAAAAAGTGACTGATCATATAGAACGGAAGCGTATTCCCTGGTAAAGACCGGGCCCAGAAAGGGGCCTTTATATGAGCTGTGGACTTCCTGCAAGCGATTGGGTCCCTTTGTCTGTACCCAGGAAGGTTTGATCCTGAAGTGATTCTGTTCAAGTAAGGACAATTCACCTAAGCCGGGGTGGCGCGCAGGAAGTAGCCTTTCATCGGAGACAGATGTATTGGTTGAGCATTAACTCGCTAGGTGCAAGAAAATCTTCACCTAAATACAAAAAGAAAAAGAATGGACGTAAAAGAGGTTACTGACGGATCATTCCCTCGTTTCCTAGTAATTAGTAGGACTGAAGAAGGTCTGTCTTTAATGCATGTGAACTCATTTATTATCGAAAAAGGTTTGGACAATACCTCTGGCCCAGTTAAATCGTGCACGAGTTTACGCAATGGGTGCTTATTGGTTCAGACATTGAGTGCGCTCAACTAATGCGCTTCTTAAAGCCATCTTACTCCATGGTTACCCAATCCGTGTAACCATCGCACCCTGAATTCCTCTCGAGAAGTCATAACCACCTCTGTACTCTACGGCATAATAGATCGGAAATTCAGGAATAATGTCACCTCAGTTTATCGAGTACAGGCAAAGAGAGATGGCGAGGTATAGCCAACAGGTACACTGATCCTCACCTTCAACAGGATTGATTTGCCTAGAAGATCAGAGCAGAGTATGGGGTGACTGGCCCACCCGTATGTTCTCAGTCCCCTGCGATGCTTCTGTGTCAGCGTTTCGGCCACAGCCGATTATCTTGTAAGAACCCTGTATCGGTTTGCATTACATATGCCTTAGAAAGTCACGAGGGAGCTCCGCTCCTATATGTGTGAACTGCCTTGATTCTCATCCGGCGACATCCCGTGACTGTCCTCGAGAGGAGCATTCAGTACCGGAAATGTAGGTTAAAGAAAAAATATACTTCTCTGAGGCCCGGAAACGCTATCAAGCCTGTCAACCTGCTGTACCTAAGTTCGGTACCTATAGCCCCGTAGCAGCCACTGCGATATCGAAACGAGACTGTAGCACGCAAACGTGTGACCTGGTGTTCACAAAAACTCTTACTATGCCTGCCATTGCTAAGCGCTCTACTACAGCAGCCAAGCCAGTTGTTTTTGCTGCTAATCCAGTTAATTTAAGAAGGCCTATACAAGAACTGACTTTTTAAAATCGTTCACTAGTAGAGGTAATACTAAGTAGAAATATCAAAGTCCCTCACCTCCTCGGATGTCCAGCTCGTACGATGGCTCTGGGAGTAAACCCGCTAGGCGACCACCTTCATCGCCTATTTCCACCTCAAACCGATTCCAGGTGTTGAAATCGGTTGATAACTCTCTGCGGGAGAGCCCTCCTTCTGAGGAAGTAATGGATCAGATGTGTCTGCTCCAGATAAACCACCAAGTCCTACACGTTTAAAGAAAGAACGGTTGATTCGTCCTGTACTGAATAAAAAGTAAGGTGGCATATTATCAAAGATTTTAAAATGGCTGTCCTGTCCTGGAATGTGCGCAGAACCCATAGTCGCACACAAAAACTGGAGTCGCTTTTACGGTCGAACACTTCGCCGTTTGTGTGTCTCCGGTAGACCAAACGTCGATCTCAGGACCCATTTGTCCCACGCTTTTACTCTTTGGTGCGTTACGATCTTCCACCAGAAGACGGTACTCTCGTGCATGGCGGAGTTTTAATATTAATCAAAGATGCCGTGTTCAGTTCTTCACTGAGCCCCCAAACTCCTATACAGGCTGCAGCCGCTGCAGTTTATTTTTCTGGCCAAATTTTACAGTATGAACCTTTGTCTAGCTCCTTCTGATACTCGCAGTGGTCGATCTGTATAATCTTCCATCTCAGCTACCACCCCTTCCCTACTTTTGGAAGATTTTAATGCGCACCATATTCTATGGGGTTCTACCGCGGAGTGTGCAAGGGATAGTATGTTAGCGGACGTTTGAGATTTCCACAATCTTACTCTGCTCAATACTAGTCAACCTACTTTTCTTTCTGACAGTACTCGCAGTTTTTCACATTTGCACTTATCTTTCTGTTCCACCTCCGCTTGCTGTACATTTTACCTGGAACGTCATCTCTGATTTATTTTCTAGTGACCTCTTTCCGTGTCAGATACATATCCTGTTTTCTCGCGTACATTCTCAGCGCGCCTATGTCGCTTATTGCCAAAGCGAGTTGGTCTCTCTTCCGTTCTTCAGCCATCTTATTCAAAGTGGGATATTTCCTTCTATTGACGCTATGGTCGAGCAACTCAATACAGTCCTTATTACAACCACAGATGAGCTTATTCTCCGGTCGTCTTTTCACCACAGACGCTTCCCGGTTCCTTGGTGGACTGATAAATGCCGGGATGCTTTGTGTGCACGCCGAGTGCTTTGCGAGTTTTTCGTCGCCACTCTTCGTTGAATGGTTCATTACAAACAGATGCGCGCCAAATGCCGTCAAATTATTAAGGATGGCAAAAAGGAGCCTTGGGTTGCTCTCGCCTCTTCTTTAAAGCGCACTACTCCCTAGTTGTTGTCTGGGATAAGGTTCACCGCGTTGTAGACAAACGTGGATTTCCGCCCATACGCGCATCAAACTACAACACCGTGTACTTGCTACTCTTGATATCACCAATACGTTAGGGCGCTGCTACTGTTTTAAGCTCCGCTAATTATCCTCCTGCGTTTCGCACTATTCAGGGGCAAGTTGAATCGAGAGGATTCTGCTTTATCTCCGACAACCAGGAGTATTATAATGTCCCTTTTACTGCCAGGGAATTGGAACATGCCCTTTCTACCTGTTGGCATTGTGCACCAGGGCCAGATGGAATTCGTGTTACAATGTTGCAGCATTTGTCAGCAGAAGGTAAGGCTTTTCGCTTCAGATTTTTAATTCTATTTGGTGTAATGGTGCTTTTCCAAGCGCTTGGCAAGTGACAACCGTCATTCTTATACCAAAATCTGGAAAGGACCCAAATCTTCCTTCCGGTTACTGTCCTATTTCCTTCACCAGTTGTGTTTGCAAGGTGATGGAAGTATGTTTAAAGGGCAGCTTTTGTGGTGGTTGTAGTCGCAGCACCTTTTGACGAAAATTCAGAGCGATTTTCGTCATCATCACGCTTCGGTCGACCATCTGGGGTCTGTTTCCACCCATATCATGGACGGATTTGAAAGAAATTGCCAAACATAGGCTTTCTTCAGGTCAAAAAAGACATAAGTTCTATTTTCTCTTCAAGAACTCACTAAAACACCTAAATTTCAATCTATGTCTATAAAGTGGAAGTGAGATTTTCATAGTTTTTACTGTTTTAATTGACATTTCTCCCTAAACCGGCTAAAGTCGAATTTATGTGATCAAGAAAGTTGCGTCTCTAGGCAACAAGAAATAGAATTTAAACCAGCTTTTGTATCAAGGTAGTAGAGTTCAAAATTTCAAATGAGATAGTGAAAAGGGGTCGGGGAGAAAGCGAGATAGAAACATAACACAGTGAGCCAATGAACTTTAATATTCCAGCAAAGGGCATGCATACTGTTTATTCTACAAATATCCAGAACCGAAGTACTCCGCTTGATGCATGCCTTTCATCTTCTTTGCTATTTAAAGATACCTCTTTAGAACAGAATTCTAGGGTTTGCAGTGATCTTTCGGAAACGCTCGTGCCTCCAAGTTTTCTTTAATAAGAGAAATTGGTCGGCGAAGTGACCATTAACATCGAAACCTCTCTCTCTTTCTTTCTCTCTCTCTCTCTCTCTCTCTCTCTCTCTCTTCAGGCGGATGATACGAATGGGGCCATAGGTTTTGCTCATCATGTAAACTTAAAGATTATAGCTTTCCGTTCTAGGAAAATGTCACATTTCGAAAGAAATGGGATGGCATCTGATTAGCTGCAATAAAAAGCCAGCCTTTGAGAAGTGTTAGTTAAAAATTACAGGCGTGAACTTCGTGGAATGTGTATAGGTCATTCGAGATTTTAAGGTACATTTTTCTGTCGAGCACAATCTCGGTTACAAGATAGAATTGCCGATAAAAGAAACGTTAATGATGTGGCAAATGTGAAACTTATGAAATGCCTTGAAGGAGGAGTTCAGAATGAAAATAATGCCTTGCTTGACGTTATGCAACAAAGGAATGGTGAAGATCCTGCATGAATAATTTTCCAGTTCCAATGTTGATAAAGTACTTACTGTTTCGTAACAAAGTGCTTTGTTAGAACGCACTGCACTGGAGCTATTTGGAACAAAACGTACACAGCAACAGCTAACGTTGTAATTGTTAAAGAGTAGCTTATTTTGCTCTAAAAACTATCAGGTTTGTATAACAGCTACCTCTTTGGGTATCCATTCACCTTCTTTTTCGTCGCTCTAGTGGTAACCATACTCACCTCGTAGACCCCAGATCGCGGGTTCGATACCGGTCAAGGTTTAAATGGATTTTTTCGGGCGTGAACATCCTAAGTATGGCTTCCTTCGGAAGCGAAGTAAAGTCGTGGATCCCGTGTCATACATTTATGGCCTTTTAAAAAATTTCAACCAGAAAGAACAGACCTTTGAGCAAAATTTAACGGCCGTTCCGCGCCTTGAATTGAACGGGATGCTTGAAGCGGAAAATATCCGATTTAGGGCCCTAAAAACTCATTAAGAGCAATTGTTTAATTGTATTAGTTTAATAAATTCATTCTCATATGTTTTTGTATTAGGCTATGATGCTCAATATAAAGCCAAAAACATTTAATGGTAAGAGCTATTTAGTTATGCTATTTTAAGAAGTTCGTTTGCACATGTTATTAGTAAGATAAAGGCTACAATATTCGATTTAAAGCTCCAAATATTCATTGATAGTATGTTTTAATCATATAAATTTAATAAGCTCATTTGCACGTGTATTTATGTTGGGTAAAGACTTTAATTTTCAATTCAAATAATAAATATTCATTAGTAGTATGTTTTAAATTGCACAAATCTAGTAAGCTTATTTGTATAGATTTCACGTATCAAGTAAGGGCACCTCCTAAACCTAAGATCGCGGGTTCGAACCTGGCCAGGACTGATGGATTTTTTTCGGGCGTAAAAATCCCTAAGTATTTATCGGAAGGGAAGTTAAGGAGTGGGTCCCGTATCGTACATTTACGGCACGATAAAGAACCTTAAGCCTGAAAGAGAGGCCTCTGAGCAAAATTAGTCGGCCGTTTCACGTCCTGAGTTGAATAGGACGCTGAGATGTTAAAGAGCGTCCATAAATAAATCAATAAAAAAAATCAAGTAAGGGCTATTACAATGTATATCTTAATGTTTGTTTGTTGACGTTTATAACAATAATTAATACTATTAATGTAACGGTTCAAAGGACCACACACATAGCCAAGAAAATGAAAGATTAAGTACAGGTAAAGAAATTGTAATATTAAGAGAATCAACCAATGGCAAGCATAGCAACATTAATAATGTGTACCAAGAATGAAACATGAGACAGAGCTTTATTACTATTAAATGGAAATTAACGATTTTCATTCGTTTAGTATACTTCTGTTGAAAACAATGCTTTTAATGAATAGTATGCTTACAATCCTATTGTTATAATAACAATACAAGTTTACATTTCAAAACGTTTAGTTAGTTATGCTTTGCATACCGTAGGGAGAAGGTGTGCTTTATATTCCGTTAGCTCGTGGTTAGCACCCCGTAAAGAGAAGTTGCATTTAACATTACGTAAAGATGATTAATATTTCGTGGAAAGAAGTTACAAAATTATCAGTTGTTGTGAATAATAAGAGTCACGAGCTCGAATTAGTATCCGTTTAGGAGCATGTTATGCGAGTTATAACAGGGCAAATATAAAATAAGGAATTATATTAGTGATAAAGAGAATAAAATGAAATAGATTATCGTCGATATTACCAACCACGAAATGAAGATTGCCATTAAAGCACAATTATCGGGAGAGAAATTTAATTTCCGTCACGTCTGTCTTGTATTCAATCCAAACATAATAATATTCCCAGAGCACATTTTAATCAGAAAAGTCTACTGTTGTTAATACCAGACATTAATAAATTCCGTAGATTACTATTATTGTCATTTTGTTATACTTAAAGTCGCACTCCTTCCACCGCAGAAGTATCAATCTGAAAAATCCAGCTATAATACCAAACAGTGAACAAGCCGAGCATAGTGGTAGTTAGGAACACGTCTACGATGACACACACAGGTACCCCTGCAAATACGGCACACAACATCTACGGCATCGTCATTATTAAATTCCATTATAAATTTGGCCCTTAAATAACGTCGGCGTCGCCATTTAATTTCCATTACACGTTGATGACCTGAGATGTTAAGAGCGTCCGTAAATAAACTAAATTCAAAACGAACTTTCTTTTCCTATCTTCGCTATCTACAAAATTTTATTTTTCTTTTCTAAATCCTCATAATACAGTACACTATCATCTACGTCTTCTGTTCCTTTCTGCAACTATTTCTTCCCGTATTTTCATGCTTTCTTTAAACCCATTCATTTTAAGCCCTTAAAATACTTTTACTATTTCTGTATTCATCCATATATATTCATCTTCATTACTCTTAAGTTATAACGTGATATCTATTTGTTTGGGCCTTAGTTTACGCAGCAGATGGATCAGGGCAGTCGGAAACTGAAAACAAGGCCAATTTTCTGATTCTGCGTGTCTATAGGCAATGTATAAATTAGAAAAGGTATTTTTATAAATAAAAAACATATAGCATTTATAGATAAACGATCAGGGTTAAATTGGAACATTATTGTACTAAAAAAATTGTGAATGTGACCAAGGGAGCTAATTTTTTTTCTTACCCATACTTATATCATAGTACTGAATTTGTTTGTTGAGTGGGAAGGCAAATTTAAAAGTGCACATCGACTGCTGTATAAATACGACTAAGCAGGGCGGCTGGTACAAATGAATGGCACAATATATTTCCGCACATTCCTTAAGCAGTTGTCTCCAATTTTTGCTGCTTTATTTTAGCGTATTAAAACACACATTTTCTCTACTGGCCCTTCTTTATTGAATATTTAGCTTTACTTTCACAAATTCTTAACGATCTCCGGTTTTTAATTTTTTCCGTTTTTAATTTTTGTCTGTTAACAGATAATAGCACATTTCGGTTTAGGAAATAGAGTGGAAGGGGCAGTTCAGAGCGCAGCTATGCGCACCTGACTAGCTGTGACCGATTTTGAATTTTTTTCAAATTCCGAAAGTAGTACAAATGCTTCATATTAAGAAAAAAGAAGAAAAACAATTATACTTAAAAGTAAATGTTTTTAAAGCATGTGCTTACACTTTTTTAAAAATATATTCTTATTTATCGTGAAAATCCAAATGAAGTATAGTAAATGAAATTCATTTACAACATTGAGTTTTATTTTAATTTTCTGAACATAGTTTATATATATGGATTAGTAACAATACACATTTTTTGCATTTTACTTTAATAACCAAATTTCAAAACCTTTTTAAATGGAAGTAAGTGTAGAGGGGGAAGAAATATTTAAAGAGGTAATATGGAGACAGTATGGATACTTGCCTTCTAAACCCAAGATCGCGAGTTCAAACCCGGCCAGGACCGATGGATTTTTTCGGGCGTAAAAATCCTAAGTATGGTTTCCTTCGGAAGGGAAGTAAAGCCGTGGGTCCCATGTCGTACATTTACGGCACGAAAAAGAACCTCAAGCCTGAATGAAGAGGCCTCTGAGCAAAATTTGTCGGCCGTTTCACGCCCTGACTAGAATGGGACGCTGATGACCTGATGTCAAAGAGCGTCCGTAAATAAATGAAATCAAAAACTAAATATGGAACACTAAATTCTTTCCAGAACATTAAGACATATCAAAACCGGTGTTTATTTTGAGTTAATAAAAAACTAAATATTCAACTCCTTCAGGGCAGTCTAATTAAAATTTTGAAACTCTTAATGTACATTTCTGTTAAAAACACCAGTATTCCAACTCGGTCTGGGTCTAAGCAACTTAATTTTATATCGGCTATGTCATCTCAGGTGCTGAATAGCCTTCCGGACATTACTGTCGATGATGGTGTGATTAACAATTATTCAGAGCGTTTCCTCAAATGTATAGTTTTGTTCTCCTTCCAGTATTTAAAATGTCGCAGAGGATGGGAGCAGTGTTTCTATTAAGTAGGCATTTAATTATTCTTCAGTAGACAAATTGTAAAACTCAATTCACTGCCGACAGATGTCATTTAACACCGATATTGCAATAATCTCCCCTTCCCGTTTGTTAGAAAACGCTTCTTTTGGCCGTCAATGCAGTTAAAAACTAATCTATCCAAAGTTGTAACCGTTTTTACGTTAGAACTTGAAGGACTAAAACTAGATTTTTCAAACTTCGAATATTTTTCGAATATTATTCGTTTATTCGAGGATTCGAATATCCCTTCCTACTAAAATATCCCCCTTTGCTGCGAAAACGCAGTATGTTACAATTTAGTTTCCGAAATGATGACTATTTTTTCTCGTATGCTGGTTTTGCAATGCATCCAATGTTCGGAGGTTGAATTTATAGACCGTATCGCTTAAACAGATGCATATCATCACCTATTCATTGCTCTGAAGCTGAACGCAATACTGCACCCAATAACAGACAATCGTCCTTTTTTTTTTTTTTTGAATGGTGTTTAACATCCGTTTTTATATTGAGGCACCACAGGCGGTGGTTACTGATGATACATGAGATGAAATGATATATTGGGAAAGAATTTTTAAGGAAGGAAACGTTCCATGCCCAAGTTTAGGGTACCTCCCGGCATTTGTCATTTATGGGGATGGAGGGAAACCTGGAAAAACCTCAGTCAGGGAGGACGGTCCTGGCGGGATTCGAACCCCAGACCTCCCGCTCACGAGTTCGCGCCTCAACGACCTCGGTCACTCGTGGCGGTACAATCGTCCTATCAGCGACTTTGCGTGTCCTTGAATTGGAGCACTTGCAGTTATTTCCTGCCGGTGTAAGTCCTGTATGGGCGCGTTGAAAGATAAAACGTATTTACTGTACATGTATGCTCTTTCTGAATTTTAAGAATAATGTATTCTATATCTTATTTTTTGGCGATTTATTATGCAATATAATTGTTTTGATACAACCTTTTTAATGGCAATCAAATCACGGTGATTTAAAGAGGGATGACAGTGTATATCCCTATTAAAACCATAAAATCTTGAACTAGAGTATTTTTTATTATTATTTTTGTAATGCTACTGTTAAATAATTTGATATAGTGTATTACTTTGTCTACTACCATTGACACAGTCATTATCTAGATATATTGGAACTACTTGGACTGCTCTATCAAATGTTTAAAATAAATAACTATTCATGCTCTTTTGAATTTGATTTGCACAACCGCTTAAAAATAACTCTTTATTAAAAATTAACTAATAAGTAACAATTAGGGAAAAAAACAATTGAAATTCAATCCCAGTACAGGGATTTCTTTGTTAATACCGGCAATGTTTCAGTAGTGTCAAGTATTTAAGGAGGTGCATACTGCAAATGCAGATAAGTTTGAAACAATAGAATAACTTCAGTCTGAGAATTGACTTCAACATTAATCTATCTTGTTAAGAACATCTATATCATCTGAAATTCATTTTGAAATCTTGACTACGAGACATTTTGAAAGAAATGGTTTATGAAGAAATGTTTGATTTATCTCTATGGTCTTAAAGAGGCAAAAATGTGGGGGGGGGGAAACTTGAAACGCTTTTGACAATCAGTCAAATATGATAATTTTTAATAATATATTAACGGTTTTCAAACAACTGGTTTTTCTAAAATATTTTATTAACACTGAGCTAGAGGTCACATGGCGCCTTATTCACTTATGAATAACCAGTCCAAGTATGCGCCGAGATTGGTAGCGCCGTGGTATGGCAAAAAGACTGCTTCTAGATTTATAGGTTCACATAAAACCACGTCATTTTTACAACTGTACAATTTGTGATCCTATAAGTCGATTAGCCGATCTTGATCTTATCCATGGAGTGTCAAAACCAGAAAAGATTTTTGTTAGCAAAGATTTTGTGTTTACTTCTCCTAAAACGCATTGAAATGGACTAAACGACATTTGTAAGCAATCCATTGTTAATTTTAGTGTATTAAAGTTCATCTAATTTGATTTTTAACAAAAAGATGATCTCTGAAGTGTTTTTATGAAAGGTCTGCCATTGCCTCTTGATTTGATGTAAAAGACGTCTAGCCAAGAAGAGTTTGAGCTTTGGGAACAGATCAGCGTCTTAGAGAAAGCCAAATCTGTGGAATATGCTGAATGTTAAAATTCATATTTCAAATACCTCAAGTTTCCCGCCACTAAAATACTTTTGTATGGAGGTGCATTGTCTTATTGAATAATAATCTTTATTATTTCTTTTTTCACTAGTCTTTTTTCACTAGTATTTTTCATCTAGAGCATTTAAATATTAGAATACCACTCTCCTGTTATAAATTTATCTTCTGAAGATATTCCATAACCTTCTTGGAGTTACTTCGGCGCTAAACAGCCGGCTTCTATCCGCTGTTTTGACTGCTGTTTCTATTCTGGTATGTGATGGATGCAAATTTCATCCACAGTTATGAGCCGATGCACAAAATCAGTTCTATTGCTGTTAAAACACTCCAAACATTGTTCCGATATTTTCATACAAATACACTTTTAATCTGCTGTTAGCAAGCGTGTGAACCATCGTTTTTAAATTCCTATAGATTCAACAATTTCACATACTTTAACTCATCTAATATCATATCACGTACTCAATGAAGTTTCCATAAACTTTTAAAAATTAGGTAGATATAAATTTTCTTTGGCGCTAAACTATCCTTAAAAAGAGTTTTATCACTCAATGATTAAAGTTGATACATTTTATCAAATAATTCAATACATCTGCATTAGAAACCTGCGTTAAACAAACTATTTAAAAATTACTTCATATTCTAAAGCCTATGCTCCAAGCATTGAATTCGTAGTTACGGGGGTTGTTCTAAAAGTTCCCGGCCTGAATCATGGCCATCGTGAAATATGCTATTGGTTAAGTATCATTCTTTAGATACCTATCTGTAAGTTTCACACGCGTAAGTGTAGTCACTTGTTTGTGGCAATTGTGTAAACAAACTGTGTAAGGGTAAAACTGAAATACGAGCTATGATAACGTACTTCGTTTTGAAGGGTTAGCCCAACAGAAATAACAAAAAGGAGTTAGATTCCACATTAAAGGATTCTTCCCCTTCATTTATAACGGTTAAAAAGTGAGCTGCTGAATTTAAGCGCACATCCATCCTTGTGACAAAAATTCATAATGCCGTACTCGATGATCAGCGATTGAAGGTACGCGAGTTTGAATTCATCATTATATGCCAAGGAGCAATCTAAACGATGAATGGCAACAGTTGAAAGTGCACGAAAGAAAGCAAAAACGGTTCCATCTGCAGAAAAAGTCATGGCCATGGTTTTCTGGGATTCTCACGGTGTAGTGCTCGTAGACTATCTCCAGAAGGGCAGAACCATCTCCGGGAGTATTACACTTCACTACTGGACCAACTAAAGGATGCTATTCAGGCTACACATCCACAAGTTCTCTTTCATAACAATAATGCGCCTTTTACACACGCCTGGGATTATTGCTGCAAAACTACATGACCTTCGTTTCAAAGTGCTTCCACATCCGCCATACCCCTAATTTGGCTGCCAGCAATTGCCTTTTGTTCCTAAACCTGAAGACGAACTGGACGAAGATTTTCATCAAACGATGAGACTGAAGCTGAGACAAATGCTTATTTTTCGCAAATGGACAAATGTTATTATACTAAGGGTATTAACAAGTTTGAACGTCATTGGACTAAATGTATTGATTTACAAATTACTATGTTGGGGAAAAAAAAACATTTTCTTCATCAGACCGAGAACTTTTAGAATGCCCTAAGTATTTCGTTGATATTCTTTTAACTCGTTGAAATTTGGATCAAAATAGGTTTTTCTAAAATTTTCTTTAATTTAGGTTTTGTTAATGATAAATAGGCATAAACCTACCATATTAATTTATATTTAAACGTTGTCCTTCTTGTTTTTTTTTGTTTGTTTTTTTTTCATATTCCCTGGAGAAAAACTGGTAAACAACACTCCTATTTGGTGACTTCGTGCCACAGAAAAATTTCAAAAGCTTTCAGCAGGGTGGCAATGCTCACCATCTGGTGTTAGAGCAAAGGTTTCCTAATGTCTCGTGGAATGCGGAACGCTACGTAAGCACTGCTATAAAAAGGGGATTTGTTGGCGCAGGGAGAGATAATGTCGCATAAAGGTGTCTTGGAACATTAATACAAACTGTGACGCTTTACAGTCTTTCGATTTTTCACGGAGATGCATATAAATTGCTGTGTTAAAGCAGGTCAGTATGAAATATAAAAAGTTCATTCAGCTTTTATTTACAGTAATATAATCACTTAAGTTACAGTGAGCAAGAAAAAATAAACATGTTATTAAATGAGCAATAATCAACTACATTGTTCTACTGAACCTCAAAGAACAACAATATAATTAAATAAATGAAAAATATTATACTTCGTAGGCTTTCACGGCCGGTGTTATAATTAAAACCGATGCCATCTTCCAGACTGTTTTGCCGTGGTTCATGGTTTACATTGCTACCACAGCTTTCGCCAGCTACTTCGGTTGGCATCATCAGTGGACGATGAACAACGCCTGACTGCTAGAACACGACTGCCTGATTTTAGAAAGTTTACCAACATTATGTGTGTGGCGGAAGGGGAGAGGAGTGAGGAGGGGTAATTGTTTGGTTTTATGAACTGGTTTCCATGTACTACTTAGGTGATATCCACGTCTCTGTTAACGTTATTTGGATGTTGTTTTTCCAATGCCTCCCACATAGCCAGTTTGAAAAAGCCTTGTGTTTTTGCGTCCACTTCTGTTTTATTAAAGCATATGCCACGGCATTCATTTATTGCATGTTCTGTTACCGCAGATCGTTCAGGTTGATTAGGATGAAGATGTCGCTAATGTTACCCCAATCGTATTTTAATCGATCTTCCGGTCAAGCCTATATACACTTTGCCACAGTCACATGGTATTTTATAAATCCATTTGTGTCAAGAGGATGCCTAGGATCTTTTGCATAAATTAACAGTTGGTATGAAGATAGATAGTATGCCTTTTTTCTTTAATATACGTGTCATACGCACAGTATCGTCTTCTATGTATGTTAGAAAAGTCTTGGGTTTTTTGTTTGAGTAAGTGTTAGATGTTAGGATAAAAAATATCGTCCACATATCTCGACCATAGTATCCGAAGTGTTGCATGAAAAATTCACTACTACAGAGCTTGGTGCTTCCCATTGCAACTACTTTCTGTTCATAGAAAGTGGTTCTCAATTGAAAGTAGCTGGAGGCTAGGACATGTTTAAATAATGTAATTTCTTCTGCTTTGAAGTGAAGTTTAGTAGTTCCAAGGTGTCCTTGATGGGTACATTTATAAATAGAGATTCAAGATCAAGGCTCTTAAGAATATCGTTATGCTTGATGTTGGTTCTACCGATGATTTCCTCAAAATATTTAGAGTTCTTGATGTGGTGATCCGATTGTATGAATGATTGGTGTTTAACGCCCGTTTTTGCTACAGAGGCACCACAGGCTATGGAGAGTGATGATGCATGAGATGAAATGATAAATTGGGAAAGGATTTATTTTTAAGGAAGGAAATGTTCCAGGCCTAACTTTAGTTTTCCCCGGCATTTGCCATTTATGAGGACTGAGGAAAACCTGGAAAAAACCTCAGTCAGGGAGGTCGGTTCTGGCAGTATTCGAACCCAGACCTCACGAGTCCGCGTCTTAACGACCTCGGCCACCCGTGGCGGTGTGATCCGATTGTACTATTATTGGACTAACAAGGATGCCAAGTGCTGAGCTAATTTGTATGTTGGTGAGGCCAATGGTATTTACAGAAGTTCTTAAAGAAATATGTGCTTTATCTATCTTCGGGAGTCCGTACAGTCTAGGAGGCAGGCTATTACTTGGCTGTAGCTGTTTTATTTCCTCAGGTTTCCATTTGGTCTTCTTTAGAAGAGCAGAATTCTTTCTACACTTGTAGTTGCACCCTTTGGTACTATTCTGTAGGTGTCTGGTGTTAATAAGGAGCTCATTTTCTCCTCATATTCGACTGTATCCATCACTACCGTAGCATTGCCTTTATCAGTTGGCAGGTTTTGTTTATGGTCCACTGATGATGCTAACCGAAGTAGTGGGTGAAAGCCATGTGGTAGTAATGTAAACCATGGACCACGGCAAAACAGCCCGGAAGATTTTAATTGTTTTAATGAAATATATTGTTTATAGTTAATGAAATAATATTTTCTGGGAGTTTTGTGTTCATATTTATTTAAATATACATTAGGGGTTTTAAAATGAAATAGAATGTAATATATTTCATAACATCTGATAGAACTAATTCTATGTATGTAGAAGTTTAATATATGGTTCTACGTTTTTAAGTACCTGCTGGGAATATTCTTTCTTCATTCAAACATACCATCTTACGTGTTATGGCAGATATATAAAAAGCCTAGCAGCACGCAGTTGTTTGCTGATCATTAAGAAGGGCTTACTGCTTTTCCCTATGTTTCATTTTCTTAATCTGCAGTTTTATTTTTCCGTTTGGGAAACAATTATAATATTTTCATGCCATTTTAGAGAACTGAAGGCTGTAACATTTTCTGCACAGTATTAAATTGAGCGCTTCTACTGGTTTGTTAGGTTGCCGGACCTGAAATTTAACAGTCTGTTAACTGTTTGTATTGCAATAGTAAATGTTATTTTTGTGTCTTACTATCAGTTAAAATGGTACGATACATAATGGGTCAACTCATCCAGATTCTGGAAGTATATTTTTGAATGTTGAATGTTGAATGTTATGCAGACGTGTGATTTGACACCATTTGACTATATTTTGTAGGGATATGTAAAATATTTTTATTAAGTGTACAATTCAAAATGCATTCCTCAACTCAAGGCAGGAATTAGACGTGTCATGGGAAAAATTAAGTCGGAACTTTGCTCTAAAATCGTTGAAAATTTTGCCAACATATTGAAGGTGTGTTAACGGAGCCGTGGGGGACATTTGCCTGATGTTTTGTTTCATGTTTAACGGCAGTGTTCGTACTTCATATTGAATGAATAATATTAGCATTTTTAAAAAAATGATATATTTTATTATTAAAACAAAAATTGTTTCAAAATTGGTCGCCTTATATAATATCTACTTCGCCACATTGTTACCTCGCACCTAAGTGTTCTAGTAATTTTCTAATATTTTTATTTTCCATTTATATTAATAATACCTAATACTTGTCTTATATTTTCATTTCTTTTTTGATCTGACAAGTCAAAACATATATACTGCCACAGACCTTAAGCATTCCATCTTAGCGTCCAATATCTTATGGCAATTTTTTGTTAATGTTCAAATTTCATTTCATTGCTTTATAAAACTTGAATAGCATGTTCTGCTAGTCTTTCCCTTAAGGGCTCTTACAATTATGCCAACCATGTTTGAAACACTGAACTTCTTTTCTTGGTTATAATTGAAATGATTACTTACTTCTCATCCTAAATAATTGAAAACATTGACCTATTTTATGAATTTGCCATAGGATATTATTTTGAAAGAATGAGTGTATTTATTAAAATTAGCGTGCGTATAAGATAATATATTTACAACCTACGCACACGTACATGTTTTCATAATACACAAAAAGGTACATTTCATAAAAAAATTAGAAAAAAGTATATTTCCATTATTTGATGTATTTGAAATACTACCACCACCACTACTAAATAATAGTTATACTACTACTACTACTACTACTACTACTACTACTACTGCTACTACTGCTACTACTGCTACTGCTACTGCTACTGCTACTACTACTACTACTACTACTACTACTACTACTACTACTACTATTACTACTACTACTACTGCTACTACTACTACTACTACTACTACTACTACTACTACTAATAATAATAATAATAATAGGAATAATTACAATATTACGTTAATAAAAACATCAACAACATGGAGAGTCAGTGAATACAATATCATAATTTTACATACATCTTTTAATTTAATTCTCCTTTGACAAAAATTTGCCTACCCGCTCCTCATCCTTGCCTGTCAACAGAGCCCAGAATGTCCCTTGCCCTCTGTTAGCCAGTAAAGGAACGCGGCAGTTACTTCTTCCTCCACGCCTCAGTGCTGTTACTGTTTGCCAGGATGTGTGACCACGATATTTCCTCTCCACATAAAGGACAAATTCTCCGACCCCTTTCACCAGAGATCCTGATCTGCCACCATACCTCAAGCCTAAACCACGCGAGTCCTTGTTTTGGTTGCACTGCTCCTTCCCCAACCCAAATTTTAACCCCATTTGTATTTCCAGCGAGCTCTTTTCCCCATGCTGTATGCTGCCTGTCTATATCCTTCAGGCTGTTCCTGACCTTCCCCCTCCCATGTTTCCTTGGCCCGCTGTCCAAATATTGCCCTACCCGATGGTTTCCAACCCCTTTCTCGCTTTGAAGGCCCATGTCTAAACCCTCCCAATCTAAGCTATTCTTGTACGCAAATGTTCTAATTTAAAATTGATCTCTCAGAATAATTCGCAGCAAATACTTCACCACTCTAATTTTACATTCTGTTATCTCACTGTAAGTTTCAGATTTCCTTTCCTACCCCCAAAATACTGTTCAAAAAACGCGCTCCCACTTGATCTAGAGTCTTTGTTTATTTCCACTCCCAAGTTTCCCCGCCATATGTCACCATGGATCTGACCAGAGCCCTGTAAAATGTTTCCAATAAATATACCGGCAGATCTGGAGTCTTTTACTGTATGTTTTCCATAAAAATTTAACCACTTAGTTTTTGAGTAATAAATCAACACTATTATATTTCTAAATGAAGTATTTTAAATTATAAAATAAATTATGTAAAAAAATCCTCCGATTCAATGATTAGGGCCTAACCAGACACATATAAAAGTAAGCGTTAATTAAAAATATTTTAATACAAATTATACATTGTTTTCCGTTTTCGGTTTTGATTTTAGCGTCAATATATGAGGCTTTAACTAATTCCACTCTGAATAACTACATTTTAAACATAAATCTAATTTAAACAAATCCCCTTACCCCAATCATACATCTATTAGAAATGTAATATGGTTCTCTTATATTTTAAAGAGGATGCAATTGCCTGGTTGCCTGGAAGCCTGTAAGAGGTTGCCTGGAATTCTGGACTGTTGTTATTGCTTTGTTGAATAAAAATATAATGCATTATTGTTTATTATTATTAACGTAAATAGACACTTTTTATCAAATGTTTTACTGTGTATTTTTATATTTTAATATCGTAAGTTTTGTAACAACATTTGTTGTTAGAAATCAGAACTCCCATTATAACATGTCTTTTCTATTAAAACATGTAAACCAGCTTCCTTTCTATCAAAACTTGACAAATTTCATGTTTTAAGTCTGTACAATACAGCACTGTTCTTCCAACACACACACTTTGTCATTATAGTCCGACATTAACTTTCACAATCACAATTCACGTGATTGTCTTAATCGCTGCGGTCGATCTGTTGACTACGATTTGATAATAACAATCTGACCACAGTATAGTTCTGAAATGCATTTAATTAAGCGAAATAATATTGAAATAGTTTACATAATTTTATTTTAATATCATAATTTAAAGAACGTAATAAATATATCAGCAGTAATAATGTTTCGTTAAATAATATCTAAATCACAGATACTTTTGTTCATAAGTTTTTAACACTGTGAGATCTGACGCCACAGTGCGCGTCCACAAGGAAAAAGCCGCTCATAAAAGTTTCGTGCGAAGAGTTGTCAAATGATAACTTATTTCTTTCACGAAATGAGAAGCATATAAGCGCTTTAAGCACTTTACTTGACTGCTTCTGCACCAGAACATAAAATAAAACGTTCGAAAACCCTTGACATAGTTAACTCATATACCATCCAAAATATTGATAGTTCTTGTTTTTATGTCAACGCTTCAATTATAAAATAAAGTCATTTAACATTTTATAATAATTTATAAAAGAGGAAAGCGATACCTGGAGGCATATTCTGGCAGAATGCAGGGAAAGGAGATTTTAAGAAATGATCATTTATCATCACAATTTCTGAGTTCCGGCAGAATTTACAGCATCTTCCAGGAAATGTTGGCGCACGAAAGATACACACACAAATCGGGAATATTTCTAGCGAAGACCCGACAAAGAAGGCTAATGGCTATGGACAAGAGAGAGGAGTTGGGGAGGTGTTGAGTAAAGGGGGTTCCAGTGGTAAGAGTTGTAATTATATATGTATATATTACTCATAGTAAACGTGTGGTGTGTATATATCGATGTGCTTGTACATATGCATGTAAATATGACAGTTAAACTAGAATAAAAGTTCACTACTACTACTACTACTACTACTACTACTACTACTACCACTACCACCACCAATTAATGAAATATTAATTTCTTTTCATTTAGTGCATTTTTATCCTTTACATTTTATATGATATAAATAAATTAGATACTTCAATGTAATAGGCACATTTTTGGAGAGTAGGAAAATAATCATTGGTGGTTATGATTATACTGAAGCTTTTAGAACAGAAACTTTCCAAGCATCAGGCTGTATAAGATCTTTGTATGACATGCCGTTTACCCAATAGAATTGAAGAGATAAGGTATTCCTTCCTTCCCTCCCTTCCTCTTCCTCTTCGTTAATGACAGCATCTTCGCATCACCATATCAATCACCGCCACTGAAGCCCCTCTTCCCTTCACCACTATCGATTTCGGTGCTTGTAAAGTATCTTTAAATTATCGGGCAACCGAACCTTAGCTGACTAATATTGCTAATGTTACCGAAAGACGAGTTTTAAAATAGATTACCACCGCGAGCACTGCTGTGAGACCAGTTCCGTCTATGATTATGGCTGAAGTGCGCAGTCAAGGTAGTTAACGCTGGCTTTAAATCAATAGCATCGTTAAAAGCCATTACTGAAAAGTTATGCGATTCAGGGGGATTACACATTCTTATACTTGCTACATTAACACCTGGGTGGAAAGTTGAAATTATGTAAATATTTTTAAATTAATTTAAAATGAGTAGAGGGTAGAAAAGGGGCGGAATAAAAGCCCGCTTTTAATCACCATAATTATTAAACATCTTCTGTTATAAGTAATAACATTTTTCCTCATATTAATTACAAAGCCCTCCTATTTTCCTGCTGTAAGGGATAGGCAAATTTACGCAAGGTAGATTATCCCCTTACCTCGCGTGTTGATTTAATCACACATTGTCAGACGATTCACTGAAACCATATGTTGGTAATAATACATGCAAATAACCAGTTCTTCCATTTTTAACGCCATAAATTTTCTGTAGTCTTAATCAAATGATTTATGAATTAATAGTGCCTTTAAAATCTTAGCACATATTTAGTACAGATAGGTTTCTAGACTATTTCCGAATATACTGAATTAAAGGCGAAAATTACTCGGAATTCATTCAAGGGCCTAATATCGAAAGCAATATAAAAATAAAAGATTAAAAATGTGCTGAACGATGAAAACATATAAACAAAACGAGTGACATAATCCAGGACGACTATCTTGCTATAGTTCCCATCTATTATCCATAAAAAGCACATTATTTAGACAATAATTGTAAATTTACGTACATAAACGTTCAACGATGTAAAACAGCAGAAAACCCCGCGACTCGTTCAGTAACCTTCATTGTTCCGCGTCACCGCATCTCGGCGTTTTGATTCGAATGTCGCATGGTTAACAATGTATACAATCGCGCAGGGTTCCTATTCGTAAATACGTACAAACAGGTTTCTTTAAAACATATCAGACGTCATTTCGCAATGAATATTGGGAAAGACATGTTGGTTTAAAAGCTAGAGATATCAGCAAGCCTTCTCATTCAATATTCAGAAGGCTGCATATCGCCTGAAGAAACAATTATACTATCTAATGTAGCGGTTACTGCAATCAGCATGCAAATCATTTCCCAGGAGAACCAATCTGTCAAACAGCAGGGAAAAAAAGAAATAAATAAAAAATGATGATGACGATGATGATGATGATGATGATGATGATGATGATGATGATGATAGTGATAATAATCTACGTGGTTAACATTCAAGAACTGAATGTGACGAGATAAAAATGATTTCACTAATCGTAAAAGCAATTTTTTTCTCTCCAGACAGGTGCAGAAGCCAATAAAACATCTGCACCTTTTTCCTGTTTACAAAAGCGGTACAGGATCATGACAAGATGTTCTCTATTGGTTTAGAACAAATTAATGGTTTGTTTAACAGAGAAGGATAAAATGTAAGTTATTTGTTATTTGAGTATTTTTTCATTTCATGTATCTCATTTCTCATTTGCAACTTGTTCTACACAATGAAGATTCAATCAGACAAAATTGCACTGCGTACACACAAATTACATTTTACATACAGGGCTAGTCAAAAACATTCCGGAAATTTAAAAAAAAAAAACAATACTTTCGGAATATTGACCTTTTTTAATGCACTTTACATATAAATTCTCCGGAAATATTTATTTTTATTACTTCTGACGAATATACTTTGATTTGTTGATCGCCAGATGGTGTTGTGAACAGAGTGGAAAAGTAATTTTGTATGCTGGAATTCTAAGTGACTACTTCTATAATCCAGTTAAACATCGCTTTAAAGTGGAATATTATTCTTATTAGGTTTATATAATTACACTCTTTAACGTCTGTTGGCCGTTAGCATTCCACTCAATTCAGGGCGTGAAACTGCCGATAAATTTTGCCTCAGAAACCGCTTATATCTTGAGATTCTTTTACGTGCCGTAAATTTATGTCATGGGACCAAGAGCGGGCAGAATACGGAAAACAACCATCAACAGATATATATCCATGCATGGTATGAAAAAATCAACATTGCGTCCATCTATATCTTTAATTGACATGCTACGTGTGGGATTGTGGTACCAACGTAACCCTGAAAATCCACATTGAACGTCTTTGAAATGAATAAAATTACTGTTGCAGTTACTGTTTGTTGGTGCTTAATTTGCCATAAACCTTGTGGATATTTTTGTTGCTTTTTTAAAGGCAAATGCTTAAAAGAGCAGACGTAATTAAAATGTAATATGGGGTCTTGGTGTTAAAAAAAATACAGCTTAAAATAACGAATATCTAAAGTTTTATGCAGAAGAAAATATTGTTGAGCATTATTATTAGTAATAATGTACCTTCTGTTTTTACATTTAAAACACAATGGGTTGTAATATCTCTTAGCAATTAATTGAATATTTAGTTTCATATTCAAAATTTAAAAAAGAGTTAAGAACTTTTAAAACGATATTAAGTAAATATGTTTTGGAAATATGCATAACCAGTTGATTACTCTCTCTTCAATCTCCTAATAGTTTTTTTCTTATATTTTCTGAAAAAAATACTCACGAAACCCATATAGGACATAGTTCTGCTCAAGAAGAAAAGTGACAGTTGTAGGCAGTTTACTCTTTTCTTATATAACAGACAACTACCGTTATTGTGCATTGTTGGGGTATGTAAAGACCTTTTTGAGTGCAGAACTTTGTATGTAGCACCTGCATATTTTAGCACTGCCTATAGCTGCAATGTACGTTTAATCATTTTAACAAGATAATAGCCTCATCCTTTTTTTTTTTTCTATTTCCGTAACACGTTTTTTCTCCTCGTCCCCCTTTTTTCTTTTTTACCTTACATACGTTTAACACTAATTTAATTCGATTTCCTCCAGCATAGACGTTGGTTTCCGATTGATTTACCCAGGGTTGGGATAAAAGTACGGTTAAATTGTGTCCCCCCTTCCACTCTCAAGTTGAACTTGTTGCCTTTAGCCACCAGGGGACGCCCCTATCGCTGTCGTTTTACTGGTGTCAACTCAACAAATGTCCCGACTTCCCCTTCATCCCCCTAAGCTATCAATAGCCAAGTTCCCCTTGAGGGCTACCGAACTAACACACTTAAATGGAATTTAAAAAAATCGAAACGTCAGGATGGATTGTCTGCTAGTCAACTGCGCAGCATTCACAACGAGCACTGCACTTGAAGACAAGGGGCAATTTGTGGACTGCACGATATTGTCAAATTTTAGAAATTGTTATAATAAAAGTGTTAGCTTTGTTCTACCTATTACTGTGACCGATAAGTAAAGAAAGGGGTTTGTTTAAGACAAAGAATAAATCGAGGAAGCAACAAAATTCTCGTTTTCCTTATTTTTCAAGCTTATTCTTGCATATTTTTATGGTCAATTGATCTTTCGTAACCACCCTTTTGCCTTTTATGCAAGGCAATATTTGATATTGCTAAGTGTAAAATGGGAGACAAATCATAGTAACCTCGACCTATCCCACCGAGTGCTGAGTGTGTAGTATTATCACTTTCGCCTAGGCAGTTGCCAGTGTTACTTTCGTACACTAAAGATTAAGCATAAGCTATAAATATTTTCTGTTTCTCATATTATTCGAATATCTGAGAGTCCCTTAATTAATAAATCGTTTCCGTACTAGATTTCAGTTAGCACTAAACATGCGATGAAGGGGATTCCAGAGACGTGACAACGTTGTTTTACTGAGCTAACTCTGCTGTACTGCATTCCTCATGCATATTATTTCAGCGTAACAATAGTCGCAAACTGTACTACCATTAAGTATACCGGTTGTAACAATAGGGAACGTCAAACTTTGAGGACACGTTCCTCACACATAGAAGAAGAAAATATTTATATGAATACGTGTCTAGAAACACTTTATTTCCATGTTAGAACTCATTTTCTACAACTCTTCATAGTACATTAATCATGGAAAACTCAGAGGAACAGAATGTACCAGCATAAACATGCCCCTTTTTCTTGCATGAAATATTCACAATGCCCTCCGCTAGCATTGATACATGTATCAACATTACCATTGTTGAAATGAAATGCAAAACATTGGCAGTGAACTTAAGCATTAAAACTTAACCAAGGGGGTATTTTGAACATTTCATGCTTGAAAGAGTTTTGCATGTTATGCTGGTGCGTTCTGTTTCTGTGTTTGTGTTTGTGGAAGACAGTGTTGCAAATAACACATTTTCTTCTTCTACGTGTGAGGAATGTGTCCTCAAAGTTTGACCGTGCCTTATTGTTACACCCGGTATAGTATGCTCAGCTTCCCTTGCTTTCTGTACATGAAAATAAAATATTATGCTTATTATTATATATATATTATTTATATTATTTTTTATAATATTTACTTACCAAAGTATGTGAAAAAATTCGTTCATTAAATATCTCAATAAAAGTTTAAATGAAATATATTGAAATACATTCCGGGCTACCTCCACCATTCTTAGGTATGGCCACCACAGCTTCAGTCAATACATTGCAATCAATATTTTATTACCAAGTTATAAACTATTCATAATTAATTATACGTTTCAATTCAAAAGAAAGGATGCCAATTTTATTAGCTTACGCTAAACCTCTGTCTCACTAATTGTTTTCTACTGGAATATCTAGTGACAACATTTGTAGTAAAAAAATTTAAATCGCGGAGTTGTGTGTTATTCTTTTTAATAAAACGTGTTTATTGTAACAACATAAAAAACAATTAAGTACGATCGTTAGATGACGTACCATGACATTTCAAACACTCTTTCATTTGTATAGTTGCTATATATACTAAACAAGGTGAAGTGTTTTCCAAAAAATGGAATATTTCTCAGTGGTTTAAAGGGTTTAACGTTAATCGATATAAAATTTCATCGTTTTCTAGAATAAACAAATAGGCTGCTGAGTTTAGACGAAGTCGTTCTTCCATTTTTGACGTCCAATAACCGCAACGCTCAAGGAAAACATCGCAAAAATTTTAAATTCCGTAATAAAGGAGCAATCAGTGAAGGTACATGTTACAAAGGCCTTGGTACAATAAAAAACTCTCAGTGCGAGGGGTGCAGCTCTCTTTAATGATCGCCTAGAAGTGAATGAACATTTCTCTGCAGTGCTTGGCATGTTTAAACTTAAAGGGAAAACGTATTTGTGAAAGAAAAAGGTGCTTTACTACCACGACTATGCCCCTGCGCACATTTAAATGTCGGTTGAAAAAAACTTACGTGAATTGGGTTTCAAATTTATGCCACAAGATCATACCAGTTTTGACATTCGCTAACATTTTTCATATCTGAAGGATTGGGACAAACATTTATCTCAAATATGGAGATGGTAGTTCAGACAGACATTTATTTTGTATAATTAGCAAAATTGCAACTCCTAAAGGAATAAATAAATTAGAACATCATTTGCCTAAGTATACAAGGGGTATTAAATATCATACTATAAAGTCAATTTTTGGAGCAAGCAGTAAGTGGGGTAGAGAGAGCTCCTCACACTGGGACGCCTGTGAAAGCAAATTCCTATATAGCAGGGGATTTACCTTTTAGACATGCGAATTAATATGTCCCTAATAGTACAAAAATTATAATTTCATTAAGGAAAAAAAATTCAGAACATTTATGCATGTCAAATCATTCAGATTACTTGTCCTTCACAAAAATGCACATTTCAGGCAAAGAGCAGGTTGCCACTTTCAGTATCTGAACCATGCACCCTTTGTCTTGACTTGGCCATTTGGATTACTTTCTCTTCCGATGAAAAGAAAAAGAAAATGCTTTATGAAGAGCGATTTTCTAGTAATGAAATGTGTAACGTTGACTGTAAGTTTCTGGATTTCAGACCAACAAGAAAAATGGTTTTTCTAAGGGCTTAAAGACATTGCAAGAAAGAGTTTCTGCTTTTATTGAAAAAGGTGACTGTTATTTTTTTCTTAAATTGGGCCAAATCTTCCTGTATTATGCAGCTAACTTTTTGTGAAATTCAGCTACCACGACCAAAATTCTACCTGTTTCACATGTGAAGATCTTAAAGAGTACAGTGGTTAAAAATGTCTGTCATAACACATAACTAAACCTCTCAGAATTGATCATTTTTATTGCGATAGAAATGTGGGGTAAAATATTTTGCAAGGAGGTGGTTAATTCTCAGAATAAATTCTGTAGCATATTGAACAGGCACTCTCAGGTTTTATGTTGCTGTAAACCAATAAGACCTTGTAATGTAAAGCCGACTAAACAGAAACTTTTAGCTCTCTGTAAGACGTTTTGTAACCAAACGTTGCACTTCGAACAAATCATACTTCATCTATCCTAGGCGTTTATAAAATTGAATCTCAGAAGACTTCTGATTACCTTGTTAGCATAAAGGCATTCTGGCAATGTATTAATTATTTTAAATGGCCTTAAACTTCCGGAGGGATTTCTGCCATTTTAATAACACAAACTGTAAAACTATGATAATTTTACGATTCGTAATATGAAACTCTTGTAGTGTTGCTATAACACATTCTACATTAATAACAAAAATATTACAATCCAAGGTGCACAATTTATAACAAATGTTAGTTATTCAAAAATTTTCTTCTTCTCTGCCATTCATAACTTGAACATTTGAATTCCTGTACAACGATAACATAATATATTAAATGGTTTTTATACTTTTATCACGAAAATGGGATTTTAGAGTATTTTGTTGCGTTTTTAAACATATATAATCATCACAGTTTCCGTTCATGCCTAAGATTATCGGAAGAAATAAAAACCGTTGTTCCAATCGAGAATTCAAATACATTTACCAGTTAGAAATAAAGTAAATATACAAGTACGAGTAATTGTTTTCAAAAATATGCAAAAATTAAAATATTTATTAGTTCGAAACGTCTAACGCTATAAAGAGTTTTGTTACTCACAAATAAAATATAAATAGACACACTTTTCTTTACAACCCTTTTGGCTTTTTCCTTCCATGTACCTATCTGTGTTTGAGATGATAATTTGCAATTTTCTTTAAAGTTGCATATAAATTCACGTTGACTTCGAAAAAAAAATCAATAAGGTTTAAATGAGTGCAGGACAAGTTTAGTGGCAAATTCTGCTATAGGATTAGCTTCGCAAAATAAACAAAAAGCCCTGACTAAAAAGTAAAAACTGGTAGGTAGGTGGTGTAATGAAGGTTTTGCTTTGATACGATGTTGACGCTTATTTATTGCGGATTAAATCAATAGTAAAATATTTAACAAATCTATTTCCTCTTTTAAGTTAATTAAAATTATTAAACCACCCCGAACAAGTTTAAGAGTTCATTTTGTGGCATTTTTCTTTCATGGAAAGCTATACTTACATTTACTTTCGAGTATTGGCACACTTGTATATGTGGGCTTTTGTTTCAAGTAAACAACACATTTTAATTTTTCGAAGAAAGCAACATTAAAAACGAATTATAGAAACAAACTGCATGCCATGTAAAGAACAAAATTGTGCAGCGATGAACTTCGTGAGTGAAGGAACGTTTCACGGAAGTGTAACACACGAAGGTCACTTGATTTGTCCGTTCTTCCAAATGAAAGAAGGGACATGAGAATTCGCTTTGGGATTCTCGAGGGAATCCGCTTTCTATCACCCGATCGTCAGCTGTCTTTGCGTTGGAGTGTTGGGTTAGATAAGGGGGGAACATGAGGGTGTCCGAGATTGTGTAGCACCGGAAATGACAGGGCTTTGAGATGTCGGGCACGTTCCACCAGCCATGACAACAAGAACTTGCTCTTATTCTCTAGAGAAAGACGTACCGAGGAAGAAGGTGCAAGGAGAAGAGCGGAAAAGGAGGAAGATTTTTGCTTTTTCGCTTCTGTTCTTTGCTTTATTTTTTAGTCTGCTCTATGATCTTTTCCTATATATCTATTTGCTTCAGAGAGAGAGAGAGAGAGAGAGAGAGAGAAGAGGAAAATGGAATATAAATTTATTTTCCAATTTTTAAATAAGATAAAAATATATTTATACTTTTCTCTCGTTCTTTCTTCAAAAAGAAGAGGAGAGGAGATGAAAATAACAGTCCGCAACTCAGGAGCTGCGTAAACTAAGCGAATTCCTCATCAAGTAGAATAACTTTAAAAAATAACATAAAAGCTAAATTATGACCTTACTAATTAATGAAATGAATTATGGAATTACTGTTTGATATTCACCACAAACCCTAAAGCTAATTAATAAAAGAAAAATTGATATAAAATACTTAAATAGCTTTGTCTGCTATAACAAATTCCAAAGGAATTTTTCATAAATTTTTTCATGGGTTTTCAGATATCTCCTACTCCTGATGGTCTGATTCCCTAATTTTAAGAAACGATTTTTCTTATTTTATTTAAATATTATATACCGAGTTTTGTTGGGAGAAACAAACATTGGAATATCTAGAGCGACTTTTAAATGTTGGGTTTCAGGAAAACCCCCACTCTAATAATCTGATTTCACTGGCTTTCAGAAACTTATTTTATTTCAATGGAATATTCCGAGCTTCCTTGAGAAAAAAGAAAAATTACGGTCGATAGATTTTTAAAGTTTGCTTTAACCCCCACTCTTTAAACTTCGGTTTTCAGGTATACTCCCACTCCTATTGGTCCGATTTCCCTGATTTTCAGAAACTGTTTTTCTTATTTTATTTAAATGGTATACACCGATTTTTGTTGCTATAAAAAATATTGTGCTGCTTTTTTAAATGTTGACTCCCAGATAAAACCCCACTCATAGTCCAATCTCCTTGATTTTCGAAAACTATTTTTCTAATTTTATTTAAATGGATATACAGAGTTTCGTTGAGGGGGGAAAGTTGCATTCGCTCAACCAGATTTTAAAATTTTGCTTTACTTTAACCCCTACCTTCAATGATTCAATTTTGCTAGTTACAGAACTCGATGAATCGTTTGCTAATTGATCGTTATATGGCGCGTTCCGTTGAGGGGGAAAAATGCAGCCACCAAATCGTTAAAATACTTTTTTTCCATTGTCCTTTTTTTGGTGGTCATTTGGTGAACTTTTTCACAAAAATTTTAATGGGTACAACCGCAATATATTCCTTCAGATTTAGCTCAAATTGAGAACTGAAAGAAAAAGCAAACGACAGGTAAGATAGGGCAATAGGTAACAAAAGACAGGTGTAGCTCTTTTCATCTTAATATATTTAATATACTTAAGTCTAAATATAATATTTTTAAAATGTTGTAAATTTTATAATATACATTTTGCAGGAAATCGTTTTGCTTACGTTTTACGATTTCATTCTTGACTCGGAGACCTGCCGTTAGCTCACTTAAAAGAAAATAATCAAATTCAAACGCCAGTATACTCCATTTATTGCTATTTTAAAGAAAAAAAAATTAACTTTTACGTTCTAAATTTTTTCAATAAAATTATGCTAACATGGGAATAATAAGAGAAATTTTGGGCGCATAAAATGAAAAGCAAAAATAAAGGTATTGGTACATTTATAAAAATACTGACTTTTTGAGGCCCGTGAAACATATTTAATCTCTTAACAGTGCCTTTTTCATTTATTGATGCGCGGATATCTATGTTTACAATATAGAATAAAATGTTTTTTTAATAAATAATTCATTTTGAGGTTATGGAACCCAAAATCTCTGACAATAATGCATTAAATACCTATGGGGTTTTCTTAAAATATTCATAAATAGGCTCTGTTTTAAGAAACAAAGCTATTGCAATGTACGTGTTGCTTATTTATTAAAATATGTTTTAAATGGCTAAACGATTTTGCAGAAATTCATAAATTGTTTGCCATCTGTTATACTAACATATGCTAGTTTCCTAATCATTATATTTTAGCAGTCATTTATAAACATTTCAAACAGTTTCTCAAACGATTTCAGAAGTGCAGTTAACACGTTTTTACTTTTTCTTATAATGTATAATTATATTATGTAATGGTGGAACGTCTTGCGGATAGTTTTGAAGCAATCCAGTAACAGAATATCCAACAGAGGTTCAGATATTTCAGAAATACATGTGTGATACTTTTTAAAACATTCTTTTTAATTTTCTGTATTTTTATCTTATCATGCCTTATATGCTATCAGTTAAAATCGTGCACTTTATCTTTCTGCTGCTATTTCTTGCCAACTTTAATTTTGTTTCTTCCTTTTCCTTCCGTTAATTTGATTCATTTACTTTGGTTTGTTCCTTCCATTTTTATTTGTTTAATTTTTCATTTCTTTTTTCTTTTGCTGTTTTGTTTCTTCGTTTATCTTCTCTTCTTTTTATTCCTTTTATTTTCCATCTCCATTCTTAAATAATGCTCATTTTTCCTTGACTTTCAGTTTTCTTTTATTTCCTGTTTTATTTTCATTTTAAAGTTTTCCTTTCCTTTATATTTTTTCTTATTTGTTACCTGTTTTCCTTTTGTTTCTTTTCTTCCGTTCTTGCTCTTCTTATTCTCTTCTCGTTCTTTCTTTTGCGTCTTTTTTTCTTTCGTTTCATTTGCCCTCTTTCGTTGTCTATTCTTAACTCTGTAATACCTGTTTGTAGCAAGTGTAGATCTGGAACATTTTGTTGACTATATGTTGATGTTGTTAAACAATTCTAGTGCTTGCTTGAAGACATGTAGTGTACATATGCTTCTCTATCTTAAGCACTGCATTTCAGTTACCCACTCAAAGAAAGAAAGAAAAAAAGACTTCCATTCAAGCGCTTAGCTTCTGCTGCAAATCAGAACTCGATATTGCCACTCCTGCCGCAGTCTCCTTTAGAATTTCACTTAGTTATGTCGCGCACGTATCAACAGAGGTTGTCTACCCCACAGGGGTTCTTTTCATAAAAGCAACTTAGAGCTATCGCGTCGCGGGTGGTTCAAAGGCTGCCTGAAAAAAGCACAGTAATTAACTGGCAAAGAAGGCAGAAGGAACAAGAAAGGAGTGGCATACGTAAGAAACAAGAGAGATACACAGGGTCTCTATATATACATACGATGTGTGTGTGTGTGTGTGTGTGTGTGTGTGTGTGTGTGATAGCAATTTTCACGTGACTCCACTCTACTAAAACGGCAGTAAAGATCTTCTTGAAATTAGCATTTTGTTACAGATAATCAGGACGCGGTTAGAAATTTGCAATAACTTCATGACATAACATATATATTCTGAAAAACAGAAATGTGCAGGGAAAACTGGACTAATTTCACAATAAATTAGTGTTAGTTAAAAAAGGATTGTGTTATATACATTGTTTTATTCTAGGCTTTTTAATTCTTGTTTAAAATATGTAAAACTTTTTTAACAAATTATATTAATTGTGACTTCTCAACTTTACAAATAGGCAATTGAAGATTTAATATCCATCTGATATAAAGCTATTAAACTAACAAAGAAACCCCCAAACTCCAAATTTATTAAACTCCCAATAACTAATTTCACGATGAACTAGCTTACGTGGGCAGCTTAACCCTCTGCTTACCAAAAAATATGTATAACGTTACTTAGCAGTCGGGCCTCTTAAGGTCTGTGTTGTTTAAATTGGCAACTATTTACACTATTTTGACTGTTTATGATATGAACCACCTTTGAGGTAAAAATAATTTATTTTATTTTTATATGTTCAAATTTTACATTTTAAAGAACAACATTTTTCTACTTTTACTAAGTTTTTCTTTTCGATTTCAGAATGTGTAGTTTTTCTCATTCCATACAATTTTATTGTGAATTTGAGCAATGTCCAGAGACAATAACAGAATGTTCCAAGCACACAGGTTTGGTGCACTGATGTCATTTGACTTTTTCTATCTTTCTTTTCTATACGAAATGCACATGTTTTCCTCTTCTTAGCTCGGGTTCCGCAGCCCTTCCTGAATCCGGTGCTACAATTGATTTCATTGATTTCTTTATTCTTACAAATTGCTTTCCCAAACTGATGAAAAATTCGTCTCATTTTTGCATTGTTGGCCAGCATCATCCAAATTATGTATGCATTCATTATACTTACATCAATCATATTGAAGAAAACCACCAATAGCCAGGGCATTTCTCTTCACACTATAGCATCGTGTTGTCTGATTCATGGTGTCAGTGCACTTTTTATGGCATTGTACGGCATTGCAACTTCAGGCTTCTTTTTTTCTGATGATAATACCGTTGGTTGGTGAAGAGTGCTAAGAACGGTGGCACCTAGTTCTTATTAGGAACACAAGGGGCTATCATCACAACTGAATGAAAACCAAATAGTGTAGAGTGTAATTGACGTCCTTTAGGTGTCACAAATTCGACAAGCAGTCACCTTTGATTTTTCGAATAGTACCTACTAGTGCGAGACCAAAAATTATCACAGGTGATATTACGTCCATATGTTTTAAGTTGCATCACCAAGTTCTTCACAACATTCTCTCTCTGATTTCTTCCTCCTTCCACAAATATACTTTCATCTTCCAGCAATATGTTTCACTGTTACAAATTGCTCCGATCTTTATTCATATCTACCGGGTTTTGATGGTATGTATTGTCAAAAAGGACAGCGATCTCGAAATGTGGCCAACTGCTCATCCACGACCATGCAGCATCTCAGGGAAATCTCTCACATTCAAAAACTTCTCTGAATGATTCCATTTCTTAGTTGACCTTGTTCACGACGAGCTGCTGCATTGTCAAAGCGCAACACCTGAGAACAGCATGGAAGAGATTGAGAGACATAATTTCCTTGAACAACGGACAGCCATTCTCAACATCCACAGCTGACTGATATCTTCATTTCTTGACTCGTAAACACCAGTCACAATCAAAACGCCAAGAAACTTTTTCATTTCATGCAAATCTGTATTCACCCAGTCCTTGTAAACCATTTGACCGTCCTTGTTGATACACAAACACGCATTTTCAATGAACAGTACGCCAAAGAGCAAAATAAAACAAGACTCTTCATTATCACAGATCCTAATGGAACACCTTGTAGGTTCTTAGTCATATTTCAATATATTATTTTTTGCTCCGTCTACCTGAATTTCTAGCCTGCAGGACTGAAGCCCATATTTCATTTCCATTCCGAGAAAACAATGTCACAGTCAACATAATTTGCAGTAATTATTCTTCAGCTTCTTCGTTACGGTGTATTTCATCATATTTATGTCGTTCTGTGTTTTCATCCACATCTATCTCATCGTCACTGGAATGCATTAGATACGTTGTCGGAACTAGAGACTGTTCCAACCATTTCTACATCTCATTCGTAAGTCCTTTGCTCCGTAAAATTTTCAGTTTGTAGAAGAGACAACTATTATGAAACTAGGCCCCAAAATAAACATGTGTTTTTAACAAGGAGGACTGTTGAAGAGTGAAAGAATAAAAGTGAATATCGGCAATTGCAAATACATAGCAGATGGGAACTGCTTGTAAACGTCGCTTGTACCTATACAAGCCTGCGAGGCCGCTTGGGAGGAAAAGTTCGTCAACTATTTAACTTAAATTCCTATGTAAATTTTGCTATTTGGTTTCCAAAATTATGAGTTATAAGACAAATTATGAAAAATTCTTATATTTCATTACAATAAAATATATAGCTACTAATTCAGAAAACAGAGAAAAACACAGACGGCACTCTGAGGCCCGATGTTAGCTAAAGGGCTTAAGTTATATGCATTATTTTCAATATGTAGCACTCTAAAATAGTAGATATAATTTCGTGATATTCTGCTGGTAGTAGTTATATTAACAAAATTGAAACAACTTTAAAGACTAAATTTTTTTCGGTATTTTTGACTCCCTGCTACAGATGACAGCTAAAGCACTAGACCCACACTTCACTATAATTTTCAAAACTCCCAGAAAATGATCTGTAAAGTTCCTACGGGTTTTCTTCAGCTCTTGTTTGCTTGGTTCCTGAGGAAGATAATATAGCGACATATTCTACATTTATTTCTGTTGACAATTTATCTTTGTTTTGCTTTTTTTTTGTCCTCTAAAAACCGTAAAAGACCCGGAAGTATTTAAAGTGTCAAATGTTTGTAGTTTTTTTTTCGCCAGAGTGTATTGTTATAGCAACGCGAAAGAGTAAGAGTGGAAAAAAATAATCATATGAAAGTCAAAGAAATACAACAAAAGATCTTCACAAGATAAGGCCCTGTTGCTTATTCTAAATTTTCCTGAATGTTGTTCTTCCCCAAATTATAAAATAATGTCTGTTTGAATCAAAGAGCACACAAAATGAACTTCTTTTGGCAACATAAGCACAAAACGACGTTCACGAGTGAACTAATGGTTTAAAATAATGCAACACACTAAGAAGTTCTCAGAAAAGTCGATTTTGTCGCCACCTGAATATACTATAGACATCCATTGTATTAGATATATATCGCTTGCTTTAAAACTAAAAGTTTTTCTGTGGCAACTTTGTTATTAAAGCTGATGAAACTGTCATGAAATTAACCGGGTTTGTCTTAATTATAGTTACTATTTACGAATTGTCAATTAACCCTTAGTTTTTGCTTTCCTCTTGGAGAAAATCTATATATTTGAGTTACTGTATTCAGAGATAGAAATGTGTATCTCATATGTTGCACTATTTGTTATGTAATACAACAATTTTAAAATGATCTGATAAAATTATGAAAATAATGGTAAAGAGTTTGCAAATTGATGTTCCACCTTAAGACTTAGTTCATAAGATGGGGGGTTCGATCTGATCATTTGCACAACAGGAATACGATCAACACTCTGGAAGACCATTACTACAGTTTTTTTGGGGGAAGAGGGGGAAAAGTTCTATGAAACAGGCTATTTTCTTACGGGTTCCTATAAAGTAAAAAGCGCTGAGAATGAATTATGCCTATGCGTTACATATTAAAGTCCGCCACATACTACAGTTGCCTAAAGCAGCCTTTCTGAAACTTTTGTTGATAATTTTTTAAAAGACGTCTGACTGCCTCGATCCCCGAAATTTTAAATTTAACTTAAAATTTAAAATACTCTTTCATTTTTCTTTTATTTACAATTTTATTTCGCATCTGCTCACGTTTTCTTTCTCTTTGAATTTATATATTTAAATTTTGTGATTAGCTTTAGGACAGTGTATCCTTGCACAATAGTGATGATCATAACAAAAGTATTACACAAAGATGATAGAACATAAAATTAACATTTATTAAATTATGGCAGTTCCTGTTTTGTTGTATGGAAGTAAGAATTGGGTACCGAAAGGAAGGAAACCAATAGAATTATTTAGCAGAAATGAAACGTTTGCTACCAGTTAGATTTTATTGCTAAGAATACAAATTTTCGGGCTGTTATGTCATGATTGGTGTTGTACTTTAAGACCGAAGCTTTCGCTAACTGCTCCGGTTACCATCATCAGTGGAGATGTGGAAACGCGCATAACTTTAGTAATATTAACGCCGGCCATGAAGCCTTAAAGTTTAACAGCTAAATAATATACAAGACGAGATCAATAAGGAACGAAAAGTTACGGGATGAGTTAGAAATAACACAAACTATGTATTACTTTCATAATTACAAGAATCGGTGGTTTAGGGTGGAACATATAGACCAAGAAGGATAAAATACATTGGCAGATCTAGAAAGCAATTAAGTATTGAGCCGAAATAGGCTATGGTTAATTCAGAAGGAGATGATGAAAGCATTAATGACAACAGTTTAAAAGTATAAGTAATGAACGCTACTCGATTATTTTAATTTCTGAATGAAAGGAATGATGATGTATTTCACTTACAATTAGTGATATATCGGAATAAATTCTGAGTTCTGAATTTCAGTTTTTAATAAGTTTCTATGTCTATTTTTAAATAAACGGAGCACAGAATGCTTTTTAACATAAAATTTGTTACGAATGACTTTATAACGGGTCATCGACAAGTTCCTTCGTACTGGTGTAATGTGCAGCGCACAGGAAAAGTTGGTATTGGCAGGCCTAGAAAGTAATTGAGTATTGAGCCGAAATAGGCCATGGTGCCTAAGCCATGGAGATGAGGAAAACATTTATATTAATAAAAACGCACAAGTATGATGAGTAATTAACATTATTCATGAATTTTAATCCCTGAATGAAAGGAATAACACTGCATTCACTTATAGATCGTGGTATGTCGAACTCGTGTTCTGAATTCTGAATATACCTTTTTAAAGTTTTCTATGCTTATTTTTAAATAGATTAGTACAGAGAATGGTTTTTAACATAAGCAAAATGTTACGAAAGGTATTATAACGGATCATCAACAAGTTCCTCCGCACTCGGGCGATGTGCACTGCACAGGAGAAATTTGATATTCCTACTTTTCTGACTTTTTTCCTTCGAAAACGGGAGTTTTTAAGGTTTGGACTTTGGAGTATGTGCTTGCCTTGGTGGGTAAGCTCGGAGTCACTCGAATTCGCTTCTCTAGTGAAATCTCTGCTACACAATGGTTTCGGAGCGACTTCTCGTTGACTCTTTACTTTCCTAGTCTTCTTTGATAATCCGGGATTATTTGATGCTCAGCCTGCCTCTCTCAGTTTGCTGCGGAAAGATGCTTGTTGTTCAAGGGAAATTTTGACGGTTCATATGAATGAACGTTCTGTCTGGTTTCTTCCTTACTTTTTGAATGTTTCCCCCGGTTCAGTTTGATTATGATTTTTCATCTCAATGAGTACACGTACTAAAATTGCATCATTTTTCATTTCCTTGTTATTCACTGTTTGTATGTACGCATTCAAGAATAAATGCTGTCAACAGTACTCAAACATGGTAAGCTAATGCTGTTTTAGAGGATTGCCTGTTAATCTATTACATTAAAAAATAGAGGCATTTAGAATAGGCACTGATAACGTGATAAAGGATGGTCAGAATGAACTTCAAGGTAACTTCAAAATAAACTAAAATATTTGCAAAAAGGTCTTTGCTGTCGATCAACAATCAACAATATGATCAAGGGATCTCAAAGAAAGGAGAATTTGAAGATAAAGTTCCAAGGCTATAGAATACATATTAACTCAGAGAAAACGAAAACATTTAAATAAAAACTAAAAAAGCAAAGATACTTATTAAACAGAATTAAACTTTTAAATATTTACGATATGAAATATTGATCAATAATGAATAGTAGTTAACTCAATCAATTTATAATTATTAAACATATTTGTAAAACTATAAAAAGAACGAGAGCGTATATAGCTTAACATCTATAAAATGTCCATTTCGCAAATGTAAGGGAAATTTGTCCTCTTAGAAGGACGTGTAAAGCATACGCACAAGAAAAGAAGTACAAGAATAAAGGAATAATATGTTAAAAAGGATATTATCGAATAAAAGAAAAATGTTTAAACTGCACAAAGAGGGGCATGAACAGATTTCTCATCAAATTTATACTGTCACCCTAGGAAGATGTGACGTTCTAAGAACTACAACAGTTGGGGATGGAATTGTTAATGAACTCAATTCAAGGAGACAATAGCGGTTATCGATTGAGAATTTCTGGTATTGGTATAAGCGGCGATGTACTTGTGAGTGTTTTAACAAACCTTGGAACTTGTCTCCTGAGTCACGGACGCACTCCCGAGCTTGGTAAGCGCACGGCTGCGTCATTTTGAAATCGGTAAGACTGTCATGTCAAGCGAAGTTAGTAGCGGCAGTGCCCAAACTTTCTAAGGAATGCGCAGCTGATTGCAAGCTCTTGGAATGAAAGAAAAGTTTACTGGGGAAAGGAAAAGCAGAGGATGGAAGGAAGGAAACAAAACATCCTAAAGGAGAGTTGTGGGAAAGCAGGGAAGTGTAATTTGGGGTCTCTTGGCAGACGCGAATGGACGTGGTAGGCATACGGACAGACAAGCAGTACAGTCAGTTTTCCTTCGTTCCCCAGCCGCACAGCACTTTGTTGTTTTTATTGGGTTAGCATAGCTGAAACTAATCGCGACATAGTCGTTTAGAAGCAAATGGGCAGCTATCTACATCCTTGCAGCAACTCGCATCATAAATGGGTTCATTGTATCATCATTTGAACATATTGCTTCATAGTGCAGGTTAACCAAGTTAATCCGTGCCCTTGGGCACTTCTTTTGTTTGTTTAATATGTTGCTTTCCATTCCATAAGCATTACTGTGTGCTTATATAGCTTTGGCAGCAAAAAATTTAAGCAAGTTAACGTATAAAATGAAGACTAGATACAAATGAATTATATTCTATAATAATTACTTGAATGTACCTTTAGAAAGCATCTCAAAACAAGCGAGAAAAATTATATGTACTTTAAAAATATATTTTGAAATCTGATAACTACTGGAAAGATTAGGAAAGAATTGGCAGGTTATTTATGTAATAACAAACAGAGCACTGTCGAAGAAGTACACACTAAAAACAAAGTAATAAGAATGTTGCGATAGCCAAAAATTATTGTATTAATCTGAAGTCTATAGTTTACGTTTATGATATTTAATTCGAAAAAATATTAGCTGCTATAGGTGTTAATCTGTAGAAATTTTACAGTAGCTTTAAAAAATCTTCGCTTATCGAAGACTGAATGAAAACAGTTAATATAGCGAAATTATATGCAAGAATACTTAAAACAGAAAAAAATATATACATTCAAGTTTGTGATAATAATTCTCTGAAGCAGAAACTCAGGTTTCGTTGGAAGATTATTTTCAAGAGCAGAGAGGTTGACCTCAAGATAGTTTGATACATTAGTCACGGAACTATCATTGATTGATAATTATCGCCAAAAGATCCCTGAAAATAAAGACTGTAATTATTAGCAAGTTTAGTTTTCTAAGTTCTTACTATAGATCTTTTGAAGCCGAGGACGTTTCACATATCCTTAAGGATGAGCAGGAAAGAACAACAGAAATTATCCAGGAAATTCTGAAACGTTTATATATGCGTGATTATTGATAAGTTACTGAAAAAAAGTATTGAAAACTGTTAGTAAAAGTAGCAAGGGATTTGTTCGCAGGTTTTGCAATTACGTGAAGTACTTAATCTGCACGCCTGTTAGTGTGCTGATTTCTAAATCAGCACCCATTGCCAGACAATTATTCCAAACTCAATTTTGAATGAAGATCGAAGTACCAGGTTTTAGTGTTTACATAAATAACAAAAATACTGCAGAGAATATTTCAATGCTTCCCCAAATATAAATTGTTTTATTGAATATAAGGTAGAATTAAATGAAAAAGGTACATTTTCATGTATTCTAACAAAGCCCCAGAAGCATATGCGGAATGAATGACCTTGTACAGAGGACGCTTTTAACAAGAATCTTAAAAACCACAAAACAGTACACTTTGAGTTAAAAAAATAATAAAAATATAGCTTCAGAGTCCTCTGTACAAGGCCATTCTTTCCCCATGTGTTTCTGTTCTTTTGCAGTTCCACAGTTAAAATGTTTATCACACTTAGCGTGTTTGATGTTTTTGGTACTGTATTTCTATTTTTAAAAATATGCTACATGTGTCGAAATGACAGTAAGCTGACAGAAATTTGGAAAACTTTGGATTCCTGTAATTTTTTTTATCTACTAGAAATAGCTGGATGAAATTTTCAGTGTTCGGACGGACTCTTCTTCCCTGTTTTTATTTAAACAGCAGTTGGCAACCCTCCTTTAACCTGATTGTTTATATCCTTCATGAACGAAGTCCATGATACACAATTTACACTAATTCGCTTGTTTTTTGTGTTAGTTTATAAATAATTACATGCCAAGAAGCAAGAAAGGGTTTAAGAAGGGAGCAAACGTAGGTAAGTCAACTCAACAATTCAAACGTTACACCTAACCTAAACATTTGTGAAAATCATGATTCTGTACAGAGCTCATCCCACAATAAACTGAAACCTTAACTATGATAATAATATGAAACAAAGAAGGCACATGAATACAGGGATTCTCGTTATGAAATAATAAATATATATTTATTACAATGTGTACTAAGTGAATTTGTTTGCTGTAAAATTGTCACGGTTCTGTTAAAATATCTGAAAAAATGTTTGTTTAGCCAATACAATGGCATTTATTTGCAATATATGTAATAGTAAGCACCATTTAATGAATTCAGAGGCAAAATAATTCCATAAAAATTATACTATGTGATATGAACATAAGTTTGGTTTATGACGTAAGAGATATTGGAAAAGGTCACACAGCAGAAAAATTTGTATGGTATTATGAATCTTCCTAAACCTCCAGCACAGTTTTCCAATTGTGTAAATGTTCTTGGTTCTGCAATTGCTGGTAGAGTGGAAGTTGTGGAAAGTAATGCAGGAAACAAAGATATGACTGTCACTGTAGATGGTGCATGGGGTTTTGTTCACAAATGGCAGTAACAACAGCAACCTGTATAGAAACAAGTAGAGGAAGTTCTGTAGGTGCAGGAATCAGCTAAAACAAATCCATGAAAATGACTGCATTGTCAATCACCATAGAATAAGAGAAGGGATATAAAGTTAAGGGTATTATTTTAAGCATTCATTACAATATAAGGTATGTGGGCTCTTTAGGAAATGGGGACACACAATCTTATAAAGCAGTTGTGGATGAACAGCTTAAGGGAAAAGTTAGAATGCATAGAACACGTGCAGAAGAAAATGGGAACAAGGCTGAGAAATGTAAAATTAAATTTGCTTGCGAAAACGAGTGATTGCAAACCATTTGATTGAGCAAAGTGAGTTACTGATAGTGACGCTCTGAAAATTCAAACTTTTTATTGATTTACCATTAGGAAAAACATAGCAGACCTTCATAGTACGAGAAAAGCTGTATGGTCTATTTATTTTCATCTCATGAACAATCTCAGCATGATCTTTGTGATGCATCCTGGTTATATTTGAAAGAAAAGGAAAATGAAAACAAATATAATCATACTGGGCATTTCCATCTTCCTTCTGCCTGCCTGCATGAATGAGATGAAACAAATATTCTGAGGTTTACTGACCCAAAACTTCTAATGGGGGAAAACAGAATTTTAATGATTCATAGCATAATGTCACTTGGACTTGCCTTTCAAAAATATTTGTTGGGTTAGATACATTACATTTTGGAATTTATGAGGCAACAACATCATTCAACAGGAGAAAAATTGTGTCAAGTAATGAAATTGCTGAACATTAGTCTTAATTGCATCTATGCAATGAAAACCGTTGATCAAATAAGGACTAGTCAAGCAGAGAAGATAATAGAAGAAATAAACAAAAAGGCCAATCAATCCTCCCACAGGGCAAAGGGGAGCTGAAAGACCTATAACAAATGACCCAACTAATGCTGTAGGAATGCAGTAAGATTTGATTAGAACTATTTTACACTTTTAGAACCATTCCCCGAAAACTACAATTTCTCATATATGTGTTTTTTTTTTCTCAATTGTTATAACCTGAGAAAGAATGAAATTGTACCACATTTTCCCTGCATATAAGTTGATTTTAAATAGAAGGGTTTCTTAATGCGTTTTGGTCAAAAATAAAAAAATATACATTCAAACTTTCCAAATTTGAAATGCAGAACAATGTTTGACATCAGAACGTCTGTAAATGTTTCTTTAAAAAGCACCAATTAAAATGTTAGCTTGACTACAAATGGTAAAAATTTCATCTTCCTGCACCCAATAGTTATTGAGAAAAATGAACATGAATTTTTAATATTTTCAAGATAGGCCTTAATTAACCCTCTTATATAGCCGTTGTGCAAAATTTCAGTGCATGGTGTAAAAATTAAAACCAAATTTCGGCTTAAAAATATTATCCAGCTATAAAAGTGACCTCAGGAAAAGAAAAGTGAAATTCATTGTAGGCTATTTGGTAAATTGAATTTTTTTAATTGAGTTGCACAAATTGCGAAAAATGTTTAAGTAAGAATATTTTAGCATGTGTCTATCTTAATGGATCCAATTATTTCTACTTTTTATATTAATATGAAATATATTAATATTAGGGAATTAATTATAACTGCGTTTCGAGGAAACTTTGAATAATTAATGCTTTATTTCATGGTGATTTCTAGTAAGATATCGTTGTATCTCATGCTTGACATTGATATTTCCAAACATATTTGTTTAAGTACATTCGGGGTTATATTGTGAAACAGCTGAATTTTTGACGAGAAATCTTGTCACCTTTCGGAAACCGTAGAAATCCTAACCTTTAGGTTTTACTCTAGTCACTGGTGGGACTTATATACTGTACTTCCGAATGTACAGTGAATAGTGTTGTCTGCTTTTTAGAAATAACTTTTTTCTTAAATAAGATCCAAACATTTTCTCTTGCATTTATGAAAAAAAAATCACATATTATTTATGTTGAACCATTCAGTAATATGACTGAATTTCAGAATAACTTTTTAATAATTTAGAATTATTTTCCTTTTGTTGAGATTCGTTTCGTAGGGAATTGGAATTAAGCGTTGACATGGAATAAAATGTTCTATGTTCAGTTCCACAATGCCAAGAACGAAACTAGAATTTCAGAGGAGAGGAATAAGACAGAAATGGAGGGGAAAAGATACGGTACATTTGTTTAGGAATATGTTTATTTGAACTTCTGTTCATGAATTTCTCTTTCCATAACCCATTTTAAACAAAACATTTGAAGTATCATTTTTAATTTTGTAATAAAAGTAATTAAATTGTATTAAACTAATATTAAAATTAAGGGAACATTCACAGAGGCAATAAAACTGCTTCTAATTTTATTTTAACGCCTCTTGCATATTAGAAACTTATTATAAAATTGTTATAAAATAATTATTTATGAACAAATTTTATATTTTTGTACAGACACTAATTACATTTTTAAAGATCTAATGTTGATGACGATTTTGATGCAATATCTATATTTTAAATAAAATATTTTGTTTAAAAAACGTTGTGCAATATTTCAAAGATAAAATTACTTCAGTTTATTTGGAATATACTTATAATAAGTAAGGTTATTTGAATTACTGGTTAGCAGAACATTGTTGGAAGAAACCAGGCGTCAAGAACTACATTGCACGTGCAAGTAACAGCTTGTAGTTAGTTTGAGGTAGGCTTTGTCAGCAACAGATTGTGTCTTCGTGTTTTACCAGGTGTTTTCATTTTCATTTTTTTGGTAGTTATGCACTAGACATAGTCTTGAAGAACCATTTTCAATACATTTATGGAAACGGATTCTTTCAGAGAAATGGTTAAACGATTAGCAAAAATATCCTGGCAGTCATGTTCCAGGAGAAAAGCTGTTCGTCAACTTGTTAAAAGGTTACATGAGACACGATCTCTCAGTGATAAAGAAGCTTGTTCCGATTCGAGAGAAGTTAGATTAACTGAATTTCTCTCGCCGCTGTCAGCAACGTATTGCAGCCTAGGGGCATCATTTTTAAAACTTTTTAGTACTTACTATTATCATAAGTTTTAAATAGAGTATCATTTTATGCTTTCTGTAAAAATAAAATACTAACTGTATGCGTAGAGACTATCTCCTTTTTTCCGTCTGGGGCGACTCCACTACCCCAGCAGGCAACCTTGATCAGGCGGCCCGTAACTAAAATAACCTATATTTATGGTATTATAATTTTGGAGAACTGAGGAATTATGAGTTTTCTTTGTAGGATGCTTCTGAGTTCCGTGAAAATACGGAAAGAGATTTACTCTTGGCAAAAGAGAAGATTACTAACGGAGCTAAATAAGCACATGTAGACACAGTCTTTGGAAGGCATTTCGTGCAGGAGAAGAATTTGTACTTGCCGGTATCCATTCTAAACGTTTAATAAGCCGTGGTGCAAAATATGTGGACTTTTTACCTTAAGATGTTCTTCTACAAAGAAATATTGTAGGAGTGGCAACCGAGAAGAAAGGGAAATAAAGATAAAATGAAATTATATGTACGAAACATGAAACGTTTATAAAGGTTTACTACGGTGCTACGTCAAGTTTGGGTGGGGGAGGGGGCTTTACTTTTAGCCGTATACTCTATAATTTGTAGAAGAGACCGACCATGATGAGTGGTGATGCTCGTGTTGTTCATGTCCCAGACTAATTTTTTCTCTCTCCTTCTTCTCTTCCTGGGTTCATCTACACTTCGCGGTCTCCACAGAACAGGGTTGACCAGCTGTCATCCTCCTCTTTGACTTTGCACAAAGACATTTGTTGATTTGATCAGCCAGTCCCCATTTACTGAATCATAATTTCAATGGTCGTAAAACTGAAAGTTTATTGTACACAAAAATACACAATTTTTATTACAGTACCCAGAATTAAAATAAATTATTTTAGAATTATTTGTCTTACGATCTTTGCCATTTAAATATATAAGTCACACCCCCAAAATCTCTTATTTTTCAAACATAAAAAGTAATCTGGTTTTTTCCATTCACATAGATATTTGCGAAAACTAATACATAACTGCCAGAAAATCTGTTTTCTCCAAATTTCTAGTTTTTTATACTTATGCCATATATACTGTGAAACGGGCACTTACCATGCGAAAGGTTCTTTCCTATACGCAATTAAAAGTTGATTTTGCTACTAGTAAGGTATTACGTAACTGTTTTGCTACCCGCCGGGGGAAATTATGTCGCGTGGTCGAAACTCATAACGCACATTTATTGCGTTTATTGTTTATTTACTTATTTATTAGTGGTAAAAGTAGTTAATATTGTACTCACCATCATTAGATGCTCGAAGAGCCTACTTCCACGGCTTTTATTTCAGGTACAGCAGCAATTTTATTTGGATGAAGACGCTGACTGACTTTATTCGCACTGCCAACAGATATACCAACTTGCTTGGCTATTTGTGTTAAAGACTTTCTTAGGAGAGTTTTAAATCTATAGGCGTTTTCATCAAGCTTGGTTTTCTAATCTCCTTTGTTCATAAATCTGAAACTTGCCTTCCCGATGCAGATGTTACTTCTGGAAATTTAGCACGAAATTCTCTTGTACAGTACTTGTAGGCTTTCTTTCGCACATAAGTCTTTGTTCTTGCTTATATCTCACTCTCGGCATACTCTTCAATATGCAGATACACAGTAGAAAGCCTAACACACTCTATTTACAGCGCAACTGAAACATTTGAAATTAGAAACAATACTGAACAAGCTCAATTGCCTGTGTCGGCGAACGTTTTAACTTCATTCTTTCCGGGGACTGCGCATCCACGCATCAAATGGTTTCCATTAATATATATATATATATATATATATCCAATTACCTAAGAATGTGGGCACGGTAGAAGGCAAAACACCATCATTTTAAAAACATTTTACCCCGTACTTGTTGTGTAGCATATAAGAAATTAATTATTCGCACAATTACTTTAACTTGCTTTCAAATGGTCTCCATGGTAAATAAAAACATAGCATCTTGCTCCATGGTTTAGTTATGATTCCCAGATGCTTTTCGGAATATTTTAACTCAACACAAAGTATCCTAATCTTTTATTTCAACGTTAATGTTTTCAAACATTATTATTAACGTTAAATACTAATTATTACGTATGATACTGGAATTTAAAAGGTGGAATTGAGGCTCAAAGTTCTTAGAAATTCAACGATTCTATTTACGTATATTCCAAAATTACCTTGAATGTTTCTTCTAGTCTTTGCTTTCACAGCCTGTTCAAGTGATACGTTATTCAATTGTCATTTTGTGTCCCTGTGCTCCTTTCGTAAACAATGAATAGTCATGCTTACCTACTAAGATCTATTATCTTCCTACCGAGGAGGAGTGTAACCTAACTTACCTATAAACATTTTATTTTATTTTATTTTATTTTATTTTATTTTATTCGTTATATTTTTCACAATTACTAATTCTGAACAAGTTAATTATTACAGCATATTATTCTCACATCAATGTATAATGTAGTACTATTTGGTAATAATAGCTTGAAATGCTTGATGCAAAAACACCTATAAAAGTACGCTAAGTAATATTTACAATAAATTTATTTTAGCTGCACATTATAGGGAGCTACATTACACCCTCTTACCACTTTTTTCCATGTACCACAAGAACAAACATAAAAATAAAATTAAATATACCTTGTGTTCCCAAACCAACTTTAAATTATAATTGCACATTTTACGTTCTACGGACATGTTATCACGCGTACGTTAGTTTCATAGTTAACAATATTTGCATTCTTCCGCGTTTTCTATTTAAATATTTATGTATTATCTGTGTATATTAGAATTCTATTTATTACCAAATTACTAACCAGAATGCCTTCGGTGGTAATACTTAGATTTGGAATTTTCTGGTCCCGTATTCAAATCTCTTGGGCCCGGTTATCCTGACCTTGCTTATTTTTTGTGGTTTCCCCGGGTAACTTCATAATTGGAATGAATAGCTTTTCCTGCTCTTCCATTTAATATACGTTCCGTCCATATTTCTGGTTCATTGCTAGGCGAGTTAGATTGCGGCTGTGCGACGTGGCGATGGATTTGTTTCTTTCATGGTTTCATGGTTTCTGCCACCTCCTGGAACTTACCATCTCAGCAAAGGTTAGGAAACCCCGGATCTGGCTGCCCTTGGAGGCGTAGATATAAAAATTCCATTATAGTGGCGTGTCGTGGTGCACAATTTCCTTCGCCCAATAAACACCAAAATTAACAATTTGAATTGAAGACTGGTACTACTATAATCAATAGTTTTAAAGATGTAGCAGATGTACAATATACGATTTATTTATTTATTTGGTTTATTTACGGACGCTCTTTAACATTTCAGGTCACCAGCGTTTTATTCTATTCAGGGCGTGAATCGGCCGATAAATTTTGCTCGGAGAACTCTTCTTTCATGCTTGAGGTTCTTTATCGTGCCGTAAATGTACGACACGGGACTCATGACTTTACTTCCCTTCCGAAGGAAGCCATGCTTAGGATTTTACCCCCTAAAAAAAAACCATTAATCCTGGCCGGGTTTGAACCGTGATTTTGGGTCTAAGAGGCAATTTTGGTTGCCACTAGACCACGAATACCGACACAGTACATGATAAGAATAGAAATAACAATATAAAACAACAATGGAAAATATGTGAAGAGGAAGAGAAAGAGAAAATATGAATTGACACATCTTTTTGCCTTAACTAATGAGCTGCTAGTAAGTTTTGTTCAGCCCTAATATGATAAATCTACACAAACTCTCAGGAGACCAGTACGAAAAATGAAGAGGGCGCACCAGAACTATCATACGTCACACAGTATGTCTCGCCAAAAGTGCTTCCTTCACACACATCCGCAAACTTGTATCGAAAATTAGAGTTAAACATTTAACAGCTAACAGCCTTAAAATGTTGCATTACGATCTAGTTACTGTGAATATTAAATTTGGAGTTCCTAAACGAACTTTTGACCGAAACCCAAACTCAACAATTTGAGTGTATCATGTGCATTATTTCACATCTCCTTGCATAGTGTAGGCTGTAACTCTGAACTATTCTATGGATTTAAGCTGAGTTATTTAAATAACGTGTGTTGAGATAACATGTTTTAGAGGTTAGACCAAGCCAGAAATCATCGCAAGGAGGTGACTGTATAAACTCCAACTATCCATTAATCTTATCTAATTCATTTATTTATACCGACACGGGTGACCGAGGTCGTTAAGGAGCGGACTCGTGAGCGGGAGGTCTGGTGTTCAAATCCCACCAGGACCGTCCTCCTTGACTGAGGTTTTTTGCAGTTTTTCCTCAGTTATTATATATGGCAAATGCCGGGTAAGTACCCTAAACGTAGGCCTGGAACGTTTCCTTCCTTAAAAAACCCTTTCCCAAGAGCTTTTCGTTTCATGTATCATCAGTGTACACCGCCTGTGGTACCTCAGTAGTAAAAAACGAACGTTAAACACTATTTAAAAAATTATTGACTTCCCACTTCTCCGATTATATATCTTTCTCAAAGTATTCACTTTCTTTCTTATATTCTGTAAGAATTAACATACACCAACATCTGTTAATGAGGTTATCCTCAATATAAGATGACTAATTAATTAATTTAATATTCTTATATGTAGTCATCTGCCGAAACTCTATACATAAGTCCCTATTTTATCTGCTTGTTCCTCTTCGAATTTATATATCTACGTGCTTTACTGTGTGAAGCTTTTTCTCATTTTCATTTATTAAAGTATCCTTTTAGTTTTGTTAGAATTAAAGGTATGTGTTCTCTTCCATTTACTTTTGCAGAAGAAATTTATTTTTATAATTTTTAAAAGCCATATTTAGTTCAATGGATTTTTTTCAGAATTATTCTGAAACTCTGCTCCTTTAAAGTCGTATATTTTTCGCTTCCCGGTTGTGATGCGTGACTTAGTACCATTAAAATACGCAAAATAATTCTAACAACTTGAAAATAATAGCTCTGAAACAATTAAATTTTTAATAAAAACAGATAAATTAAAAAATTAAATGTAAAATTTACCAGAAATTATTTGAACAGACCTTTTTTTAATTAATGAACATCATTTTATGCCATCTCGCTCTGAAAAAGGTAAATAGCACAAATATAATTATTTATCATAGAATTTTCAACTTCACTTCTTCGCAAAACGCATTTTCGAATCAACGTTGTTTTCTAGAAATGATGCCAAAACAACATGAACGATTCTGTAAGGCTCAAATAAATTCAGAATAACATGTAGTGTTAATCGATTTCAGATTTTTAAATTTATGTTAGAATTACTAAATACTTTTTCAAGTTATGGTTCAATATTTTGCAGTAAGTTTCAATGATGGGAAATATTATTAAAATCAAACTTCGTTTAATTAATTCAGTAAAAATGAACTTAGTAATAGAAGAAGGTAATCACGAAAGGAGACGCTAATTTAAATTCATAAGGATTGACACGATTTTAATTCAGGTGACAGCAAGACTTGATATATTTATTTATAAAGCTACTGTTGTACATCAAAAATGGGGCAGAAACTATGAATATTTCCTATTCGTGTTATTATTAAGAACATCTAAAGCTGTCTCAATTAATAAATAACAAATAAATGCATAAATAATTTGTTCTCACTTACGCGTCAGTGCTGAAAGAGATTCCAAAGACGTGACGACATTGTTTGAACTCTGAAGTACAGCGTATCATATCAGCGTAAAGTAATTGAACAGCTGGGTAACTGTAATCTTACTTCCAGGAAAAAAGATCATCAAGGTTTATCCCGTACTTTATGTACGTATATTATGAAAAATGAACGACTACTCTTGTGGACATGCTTTAACGTCCATAGTTCCAGGAATATGCAAACCTGCCGCGCTTCCCCATTCCTGGAGGTAATGACATAAAACGAAGTAAAATGACCGCTCGACCCCTGTTAATGTAAAAGACGTGCTGTTGCCAAGTTTAACAATATGCTACACCCATCCTTCAGCTGCTATTTAACAGTGTTAAGGATGTGTGAAAATGTCTCTCTTTTCGAACGTAATTAGGCGGTGAGAAAACTCGGGAGCAAAGTTTAGACAAAGATCTGATGGATCTCTTCATTAAAAAAAAAAAAAAAAGCTTAAAGCGTAGCTTGGAAAAAAAACTGTAAAATTTGTTCAAAATGTAAAACACCTTTTAAAAAATGTGGTTCACAAAGCGGATTTCAATCATTAAAACGTCAACCAATTAACCGCTGATGTGGAATTATTGCAATTAAGAAACATTTCAAATTCACTAACAAAGAGAGTTATCCACCCCAAACAAAAAAACATACAAATATAAAAAATTGCTATTTCATCTCGTCAATATTTTATTCGAGATTTATACACGAGAGTTATAGAGATGACCCACAATAAAAACGTTGATTCCAATAAAGCATACAAATTAGGAGAGTACTGGGCTAATGAATTTCCCTATGGAAGTAAAACAGTAATATGGTTTTAGTTTCAATATGACACCCTTATCAAAGAAATCCATCAGAGCCAGTGACATCCTTGCATGACGATCTGGAGGAGATCAAGGATGCAAGGCTACAATGAAACGTGATGTGGCAGCAACTCTTGTCGAATGATACTGGCAAGTGTTTCAGAACCAAACAGCAAAAGTAAGAGAACTGTTTCAGGGTTTCTGGGGGATGTTTTATTTGCGACTCATAAATATCACGGCAGGCTTTCCTGCAGATTACCATGGTTCAATAAATGCAGAAATATTCTAGTATTGATTTTTAAGACAGTAAAAGAGTCATCTGTTCCATATAATGCTCTTACCATAGTTGAATCATAAATCCTAAACTTATCATTTCCTGAAGAAAAGAAGAGTGTAATGTATCCCATTTCTGTGGTACCTGTCCTCCTATAAACAATCAATTAACGTCTATGAAATTGATGCCATACGGTCACTTAGTGATCAGATTACCACCATATCACTGCAAGTAAAGCGTAAGGTGTGTCAAAACCACATAAAACGTATAGATAAATGTTCAATCGTTGTTTGTTATAGGTAGCGCTAGATTCAGATGTAGCGACTCAGCTGCAGATGAATCTGAAGATTAAATCTCTCGTACATGAATTTATTAGTGTTTAAAATACGATGCTCAATAACTGATAAACGTTGTGATAGTAATATAGTTATTTATGTAACTAGTGTATAATTGTAATACGAGTGAATCTTAGCTCGTGAATGGAAGTGAACGCGTTAATTTTCACAATGTTCAGAATGAAGGTTACACACATATTGCGTGCGAAGTATTAACACTGCAATATTTTTAAAAGCATAAAATTTTGCAAATTGTGATTTATGACATACAAGATATTACGTATTATATTTCATGGTTTCATAGTACTCGTTTCTCTGACGGTGTTATTTTGTTTTTGTTTTGAAGAATTCAAATGGAAATGGATGCTAATTCTCAATGTTTGATATTTAAAATATGGATATCATTCCAGAAGAAATTATAAAGGAAACTGAGGCAGTTGAGGGTTTGTTAATTCTTCAAAAATTGAAAAATGTGTACGAAAAAGAATGTGATAAGTTCTGTACATGTTCAATAAACGAAAAAATCTTGTTGACATATTTTTCATAGCCGATATATATAACGGTTATTATTTTAATACGGTAACTGAAAATTTAGATTCTTAGATTTGTTTATTTTCCAGTCGACGATTTATATGCTTTCAACGTTCTGGTGTGTGTATTCGAAAGTTAAATGTATGAAAGTCAAAGAAAATATCAACGTTTAGTTTTTGTTTATTAAAATGATTTCGTGTTTGAAAATTTGGTATGCTTGTTAGGGCGACGATTTTAGCTTTTATCTTACAGATATGTTGTTTGAAATTGTGTTGCGAAGGAGGTGATTACTTCGTGGAATACTAGCTGCTAGGTAACGTTTTCTGACACCGGTCACGATTTATAGCGTCATAAGATGCATGTTTTAATGCCAGGATGACATAAAATTCATTTTCTGAATAAACATTCCAAGAAGGTAATTATTACCTGGTAAAGCGTAGTAAAATGCAAAATATCACTCACAAGTATTATCTTAATGAAGGTGAAAATAATGTATATACCTTCAGTTATGTAATAATTATCACTATTTCACTAATGTGACGTCATCTTAAAATCGGCCAATGAAAAAAAATAAATTTTGAATTTTGGCCAATCACAGCCGGATATTGCAGTGAAATTATCGAAATAAATTATCAAATCCATTTTATCAACCGACATGTAATTATGCAATTGTATTGTGGTTAGTGTAGACAACTCTATAAATCCACTTTAATATTCCTCAGCACGCATCACTGACCACTTTTCTGTGTTTTCAGTAATTTTATGTTTAGTGTATATTCACTTAGTGTATATTGTTTTTGCGTATTCACCCATCATTCTGAAATAATTTTATAAATTATGTAACAATATCGGAATGGTAAAATGTTTACTCTCTTTTGTTTTTCTCTAGTGGTATTAGTAAATCTATTCGATTTTCGTCTATTTCATTCTCGCGGTTTCTGAATAAGTAAGATTCATAATTATAACATTTTACACAAATGTTAATCATCCGTGCATGTATTTAAAAATATATTACTTTTATTCTTATTGCATTCATGTAGTTCCAAACCTGTATTGACTCTTCTGTATTGGCATTACTGACAATCGACATTCGTCTGTTGCTAGATGGCTTGAAAAGGTTAAGTATCCTTAATACAAATGTACAATTATTACAATATTGCAAGCTAAGCTTACTGGAAGTATATTTAATTTCTTATTTTATTCGCGAATAGTCCTAATAAAATAATCACTCATGGCCCTGAGCTTTCCACTCCCACTACATTCTGAATTTATCGGCAATCTCAGACCCTCTTGTGATATTACTTATGATAATCCCTTTCTCAATCAGTTTGCCCTCCTTTGATGCAACGGTATAGTGCAGGGGAACTACACCATTTAGCCGATAATAGAATAATAACTATATTACACATTCTATGTATATCTGAAATATATTCATAATATTGGTGATTCACCTAGTAGCCATAGTCACCGAAAGCAAAAGCAGTCAAACACGGTCGTCAGCTCCACAAGTTTACAAGTATAGCAAATAATTATGTACCTAATTAATAAGAAATACATGCTTAATTATATATTAAAAAATATTTCACACTACCCGACATTTTGTACATCTAAAGAGGAGACTAGTGGTATAAATAACCATGTGATGAGATATATAGGCAGTAATTTATTATGCTCAAGATATTTCGTGTCCTCTGGTGTTTTTCGTACGATAGAATTTATCTACATCGAATATAAATTTACCTGCAGTGACTTCCAAGGGTATGAACCTGAAAACCGCTTCTGCAATAGAATTTATTATGAATGCCTCGGTATATATCTCGACGCGTGCAGTGCGTTTGCCGCATGTAAAATTCACAAGTGAGAGTGCCTGTCCGCAGAATGTGAAACTTAAAACGCGTTGAACTGAAGTCTGCGTGGACCACCTCTAACTGCATTGAGCAGCGTGAACTGAAGTCTGTGAACTCGTAGTTGAACTGAAGTATTGATCCAACCGACTGAAGCCCCAGAGGAGCAAACACCTCCTTATATATCAAATTCAAATCTAGTAATCGTTGGCTTGACGATGCCAAAGGGGTTCACCCAAGCAAGCACAGATCTCTGCTGGTTTAAAAAGTTAATATATGCATTTACTATTGGCTGGTTTAAATTTACCTGCCAGCACGTGTCATTTGCTGTTATTTGAAAGTTTATATTTCTTTTTGATATTGACTAGTTTAAAGGCTAACTGTACGACGGCCTATCGGGTTGAAAGCCCTAAGGCATTTAAAATTCTTTGAGTTTATTAACCCTCCAACGGTTGTCCTTTTAACAGTGGCATCAGACTCGACTCTCAGGTTTACTCTTAAACTTTGTATAGATTTTCATGGCTTCTTTGACTTTCCAGGCTACCGTAAACAGAAAATATTTCTTCTGTGGACGTACAAGTCACATGTTAAAGTTGTATAATATTATACACATATGTACATACATGAATCTACATTACTGAAATATTATGATTGGGTTTTCAAATAGATATTATATTTCCGTGACGGGTGGACCGTAAGTGCTTTTTCAATTACTGCATACAATTTGATCGAAAAATACCAGAACATAATATGTAAATTGCGACTTCCTCTGAATCTCTTAAGACAATTTCTGTAACGTGAACGTGTAACATATAAACAAGTGTTAAATTAAAGTATATTAGTTACTAAGTTTGTAAATAAAACAGATATGAAATAAAGTATGTTTTAATACATATAGCCCGTACAGTATACCATATTAATGTCGAGTATTGACCCAGTTTATTTCCACCTCCTCAAATATAATAATTTGCAGAAACTCCTTCTGAAGAGTTAACAGTACCTCTGCTCATATTTTACGGACACGTAATTATCCGAAATATCACGCCACACTTGTACTATTTCAGCGTTTCTTTCCTACTAACCGGCAATCCAATCAAAGAAATCATCTTTACTTGCTCAGCATTTGATAGTATAAGGCATTTACGACGAAGGCTGTGGATTAAAAGAACAAAAAAGATCCATTTTCAGCTCCCATTAAGTTTAATCAGAAGCTATTTTAAACAAGTGTAATGATTTATAACATTGTAGATCATGACGTCACTTCGTGAGCTTCGCTCGCACATCATCAGTTTCAAGCTCGTGTAATAACAATTAACCACGACGCATCAAGCAAACCGGCCCATCCTTTCTCTACCCAGCTCATCACGTTTGCATGGAAATCAGTTTCAAAATGCCTTACCTTAGGCAAACCTTGCGTCCTGTTGTCATTAACGAAAAGAAGAAAATTAGGAGATTATACGATGTTAATGGACACACTGACGTTTTGCTACACTTCACCTCCAAGGGAATGAATTGCCCAGAGCGCGTCATCTTAATTTGTCATAAAAGGCTGTCGGTATTTGCGGCTGAACTGTGGCAAACCGCATTACTAGCACCAGTGTCCATTGCTGTCACTGTTGAGTATACCGAACACCGGACATGTAGCTGTCGTTCAGCTGCAAACTAGAAATAACACATTGAAAAGTTATATCCAAATATTACCGCTTATTAATTTTAATACTCCTGCTCACTTACATACATTTAAATCATTTGAGGTTCATTATTATGCAAACAATTATCTTTAATTAATAAATGAGTAGTATTAATTTAAAATGCTATTTTATACTTTGTTGTATTTGCACTACAGAAACAAATTATCGAAACCTGGAACTGATGTTTTATTGGCTGAGTCAGAATATGTAAGTTCCTTGCATCGTTGTCAATCAAGACCGTATTGCTAGATAAATCTGTTGTATGTACTCTAGTTCAATTTGTTGATGGTTAAAATGATAAAATTATTGCAATGACTCCAAGGGTGAAAATATTTCTTGAAAAAACGTACCATGATTGTAGCATTGAAGAAGGTAGATCTATCAAAAATGATAAAAGAATATGGCTTGTGGCTTGTCTACTGGGTTGCAATACACCCTTCCCACAGATTCACAAGATTAGAAGAGATTTGCAAAAATACCAAAAGTGATTATCAACTCATTAGAATTACAGTAAAAGGAATGTATTTAAAACTTAACACAGTTATTACGGCCTACCTGAAATATAAATATAATATGTATGATGCAAACTTAATTTCATAGTATAGTAATTAGTAATATAGATATCATATATGTATAACTTGGTTAATGTTGACGTGTAGCCTCTATTCCAACAAAAGAGAATATCTCTGGGATTTAGATTAGCTTAGAAGGCCAAGAGTGTCATACAACTCTATTCAATAGAAAGAAACCCGAGGGTCGAGTGAAATGCTACTTTTAAAAGTACTGCCGTTGTAGGGTTAGTAAACTGAAGAACTTTTAAATCCGTTTTGAGGCTTTGACCCCAATAGGAGTTCTACTCTTAGCTTTTAAACTAGTCAATGTCAACGAAATGTTTTAAACTTTGAAAAAATAGCGAATGGCACGCGTAGCAGGTGAACTTAACCAGATGTATATTGGAACTTTTAAAGATAGACACGGAGCCTGCGCTTGCTCACGTGACCCCCTTTGGAGTCATTAAGCCAGCGATTACTTGATTTGAATTTAATATGCAAGGAAACGTTTGCCCTGATGAGGTACGCAGTTATAAGATCTGCACGCGGCTAGATACAAGCAGTTCGCAGACTCGTTCGAAGTTGCTGAGGCACGCAGTTCACGGAATCAGCTCAGATGCAGATAACAAGTTCTACTTCGGACGCGGCTCGCAGTTTCGATACATCAGTTTGGCAGTTTTTAAGTCGATACTCAGCTGAGAAGCAGTTACAGTTACGCGGTTTCAATACATCATTTAAGAAGTTTTCAGTTTCACGCGCTGCGGCACTTATCTGTAAGTTTCACACGCGGTGAGAGACATTTGTTATTCCAATTCCGACGAAGGCACTCAGTTGTAAGATATACAGTACTCAGTTTCACTACTAAGTTCCACCCTCGGTAGCTAAGTTTGTATTCGATGTAGCTAAGTAATCATACGCAAAACACAAGAGACGCGAAAGATTTTGAATATAATAAAGTACTAATACATATATTATTGAACGCCTCTCCCGATCATATTCAGACGAATCAACAAAATAGTAGAATTCACCCTGTGAAATTGTTGTCATTGAAGCGTGGGCAATACCGAAGCGATCACTCGTCAATTTACCAACCAATTCAAAAATTGGCATTGCAACGTGAGGCTGTGTGTCATACTTAACTAATAGCATTTATAAATTTAATTACAGGAGTGTTAATAAAATTTTATGAATTTAGAAATTGCCCACTTCACATCGACAACAAATCGCTTCAAAGTTGATGCCCAATCTGGGCACTTAGCAGGAGTTTACTAAACAGCACCAAAAATATGTACAGAACTAGTAGAAAATAACAAGATTGTATCTGTTGCAGCAAGAGGAAACTTTAAGAAGTTAATTTGAAGGGTCATGTGAAAGCAAGGAAAGTATTACTATAATTTATTAATATGTAGAAGGACATACGACGTCAACTCCAGACATCTGCATATTGGCTAGGCTCTTTTCGCAGATGAATCCAAATACGAGTACTTTGGTAACAGAAGAGTGTATCTCCGGCATAAAGGACTGTGTTCCGCTAATTGTTAAACATGGTGGGGATCTATTATGATTTAGGGAATGCTTTTACAGAAATAATGATGAAAATACTGTGAAAATTGAAGGAAAAATAATTCAGAAACAATGTCATAAAAGGCTTTAGTATCAAGCAGCGGGTATCGTCTAGATTGCAGGGAAAAGTTTCGCTTTGAAGCAAGATAAAAATTTTAAACATTGATTTGGGCACTGCAAGCGATACGTGGTGTTTAAAGTAAAGCAGGGAATACTGAACTTCTGGTCCCAAAGTCCGGACTTGTATTTAATAGTGTTTAACGCCCATTTTTACTGCTGAGACATTAGTCTATAGAAAGTGCTAACATGTGATATGGGGTGATAAATTGGAAAAAACAATTTTTATTTAAAGGAACTAAGCGATCTAGTTCTCAGTTTTAGAGTGCCTCCTCTGCATGTACAATTTATAAGGACTAAGGAAAACTTGGAAGAACAGTCATACAGGGGGAGCTAGCAGAAATTGAACTATAGACCTATAGTTCGAGGTCCGTGTATTAACGATCTCGATTCCCTATCGCTAAAGTCTGAATTGCAATTCTACAGAATTGTATTGGAACTAAGTGAATAAAGAGATACCAGGGAGGTGCATTTAAGAAATTGAAAACATCTGTGGGAAGCTATCCAACAAGAATGGAGGGACAAATTATTAGAATACCTCTAAGGACTTACAAACCAAAAGTATAGACTTAAGTCAGCAATTATTAAATCCAAGGTGGATACTTTGAAGATAAGAAACCTTAAATTTGTTCCTTTGAGAGATGTTTTTTTTCCTCCATCGTTGTATGTTTGATCAACCAAACATAGAAGTTCGTATTTCAGTGTCGATTTGTTTATTTCTGTTCCTCCTAGAAGAATCAAGAAATTGTATGATTTATTGAAATATTCACGAAATGAAAAAATAGCATTTCTGTGAAAGAAATTATTATTTTGTTTTTGATCTTAAACTTTTCTGGAGAACCTCCATAAGTTTCTTATGCCTATGTCCTTTGGAACATTTGTGTTAGCGGTCATTTTAAAATCCCCCTCTCTTGGTCTTCAACTTTAAGGCATCCAAAACTTGAAACGCTTTTTTTTTTCTTTCTTTTAGTGTGTTTACTTGTCCTCTTTACCACCATTTCCATGAATAATCCTGAAACTTTTTGAGACATTATGTGAACTTTGCTTCATACATAACGTACACTTTTCTGTAAAAACAAAAACATGTTTTGTGCAGCTCGGTTACTAATTTTTCCATGGTTCTGCATTTGAATACATTTTAAACAGATTATTAAAATTCACAATTAAAATCTCTATGTACTTATCAAAAAAGACAATATTTAGAAAAAATTTACAAAATCGTGTAAAAATTTAAACGTTTATAGAAAGGATTAAGTTTTAAGCATTAGCTTTGAATCACCAAAAAGTTGAATAAATGTGTAAATCAATAGTAAAAAAAAATATTAATTAAGCCGAAATTTTGTACTGATAATGTTAAAAAACAACACAATATGTATGAAAAATCTAAAATCTCTATGTTTAACCGTTCAAAATTTCCATATTTAACTTCAGTATCCCCTCGCTAATGTTAATGATCCGCCTTCAGTTTAGCCCTGCCCTGGCGTCTTATCTCTTTATTTGATTAAAATCATTTTAATATAGTGAATTTTGCAAATAGCAAAAGAACAGGCTTTATTGTGTTGCAGGTCAGTGAATACTCTATATTTACATCTTCAGCTATAGGATTTTACTTGTCATCTGCAGAAGTTTGTCGAACTGTTTCACAAAGTTCAAAGTTCAAACAGTTGCTGTATTGTTAGCTGTTCATTACCTGCGCTACTCCCTAGGAAAAAAAATTATTATACCTGTAACTAGAGGGTAGAAATGTATCTAAAATAATACGATGCTTATGAGCATGGCCCGGAAGTTTTAAGAATTTATTTTGGATAAAATAGGCACATAAAAAGGGCACTTAAAATACTGAAAATGGCATAAACATAATTAAAATAGGCATTTATTAAAAATGACAGAAATAATATCACTCATTAATGAATGTAGGTATTTAACATACTTAAAATTTATCACATAATTTCTTGATTACAAGCTTCAAGGCATCAACTGTCATAATCAGCCGCTTGTCACAGAGGTCATTTTTCATAATGGAAAAAGAACGTTCTACTTCCACTTAAGTATTGAAGCATGTATAAAACAAGCTATTTCTGAAGGACTCATACCAGTTACTACAAAATATTCATCTTTTATGATCATGGAAATGCTGATCAAGACAAAGTAAAGTAGTTTGAACATTCCTAGCGAGTGAGCAAAAGATGCCCAGTGGTTTCTAGACGAGTTCATTTTCTCTTTGTGCGTTTATAGGGGAATGTGATTAGTATCTCTCTTACTACCGTACTGAATGCATTGTAGAGATGGTTTATTGTGCAGATGTACCGCTCTCCTCTTTCTCGTTTGCAATTGTTTGTTGCACTGTACAGCTGAGAATTACCCCCACACAAATTTCCTAGAATTGTCTCGAACATATCGATACAAGTCATTCGCCAGTACTATTCAAGACTACAGTAATTCTCTCATCCTCTCTATTTCCTGGTATTCGTATGACTGAGGTAACCGGGCGTTCCTTTCATTAATGTAACTTCTGCTATTTAAAGAGCTTAAGTGAATAGAGTTGAAGAGTAATAAATGTATAACAAGGTTCTCAATAGATATTTATGTGAGGTGAACATGTCGTTTAAATTTTATAGCTCTTTTCACTTCGAATGACTGAAATTCTTTATGTGCTTTTTAAAGAAAATATTTGTAATGATCCAAACAGGCAAAAATGGGTTTTAAACTTTAAAATAAGCAACAGAAGTCAAAAAAGGCAAAAGAGGCAAAATAAAAACTTGCCCTACTCAACCCAAATGTATGGAAAAATGTTCATTTCTATCTGACATTTACATATGAACCCAAATAGAAAAGACATTTGCCTAACTTCCAGGTTCTAGTTATGAGCATAAATACCTAGCTCTGAGGCGTTACGTCAAAGGAAGGAACACTTCGTTCTACTTCAATAATGCTGCTGAATTGCGCTCTCCAGCAGGCACAGCGACATAGAGAAGTAAAGTTCCATAACTCTAGTAATTATATCATTATACTATAATATGAAAAATATCACAGTTTCTATTGAATTATGATTAAATAACAGACATTATTTGGATATAGCTTTCAGTTTACATGTTCCGCGCAGTGTGCAAGTTTTATATTTCACCGTAGCATTTCGTTTCAATACCACCTTAGCATGCATTCTAGCAGTTGTCTCATGACTATCGATGACAAGGACCGTCAGTATCAATTCAGGGTATGCTTGCTGCTTAGGACCCCATTCCTACATTTCTCAAGGCTGTTAAACTGCGTTTAGCTTAAACATGGTTAATCACAATTTTAACGTTTCTTGCGTTTTCCATTTAGCATTAAGGATCGAGATAACGGTTGGTTCTTGTTGCAGATGTGCAGTTTCAGAAGGTTATGTGACCTTTACGACTGGTAGTATACAGTTTTCAGTAAGTGAATGTACTTTAATGAGCATGTAAACTTCTATAATGAACAAAATCAATGCTAGTTTTTACTTCAAAGACTCTTAAATATACCATGTTTAATTGATTTTCTATTGAACGTTTGTTATATCTGAATATATTGCTTTAAACTAAAAGTCAATGTGGCGTTATAGTTATAGAAATTGTAAGAATATAACACATATAGTAAATGTTTGATCAATTTTGCAGTTCTATTTTATTGGATAAAAGGTGTAAACGTTAGACATCTGTACAGGCTACTTGTTAAACCGGTTTCCTTTAAAGTATCAAAGTGGAAGGCCATAAAACAACTCAAATACAGCTATTAAAATCATTTGCCTAATTGGAAACAAAATGAACTTAGAGGAGTAATGGAAATTATTATGGCTTTTATTAATATCCCGTTTTGATATACTCTCAGGAAAATGTTGTAAATCATAGTAACTAACAGGTACTTACATTAGTTTTTAACTCAGTTAGCTAAATTTTAAACATTTACTTTCATTGAGGTTTATAATCAATGGTTCCTATTAGTGGGGAAAAAATAATTTTAAAAAATTCCACCCGCATCTAAATATACAGACAGATTCTTTTGAATATAGCAGCTTTTATGCTTGATGATTAACCATGCAACTGCTTAGTAACTATGTCTAGAGTAACATACATATTTATTTATTCTGGAAGAGCTAAGGCCCTTAGGCGTTCTCTTCCGCTCTACCAATCTAATAATAATTACATGAAGTTGTAGCGACAATATTATAATCACAACATTGACAGTAAAGTTGCCAATACTCGTACACATATAAACCAATGTAAAACATTATGTATATAAATAAGTGTACGGTAATACATAAATATAGACAATGAAAAATATTAACTTAAGAAGAAGAAAAAAATAGAAAATAAAAGAACAATATACAACAAGCACCAGCAATGGCAATTTATATCAACCTACGTAAATCCTGAAATAGGAAATAAATATATGAGCAAAAACATAAAATTAAAAACTATGAAGGAGATAGGAACATTTATGATAGTAATAAAATAATATAATGAATAATTTTACAACAGGATAAACAAATAAATACATGCATTGTAATAAAAGAAATCTGAATCTAGGGTAATCTATTATTTCTAACAATACTCAACAATTTCTTATGAAATGCTCCTAAAGTTTAACAGTCTCTTACGATGAATGATGATGAGTAAAGCTATGTACGGTGAAATGTAATAATAGTACGTGACGGGACTCAGAACGTGTGTTAAGATTATGAGAGGAAGGCAGATTTTGTAAATGAGAATATAGATGAGAAAAAGATGTATGGATAATATTGAAAAGTAATGTAAGCAATGAATATTTCTTCGGTCTTTCAGGTGGAACCAAGACAGCATATCGAGGCATCATCGAACAGACGCACATTACAGATGTAACGTATGTACATATTATGAACACGCTGTAGTTTTTGCGTTCGGTTAGAGTTTAAGTCTGTGAGCAGAAAATCGCAGTAGTCGAAGTGAGGCGTTACCAGGAATTGCACCAAGAGCTTTTTCAAGGTTCTGGGTAGGGGCACATAGGCTACTTGTAATTGAGTATAAATATTAGTAATCATAAACACTGCAACTGAAGTTTACTCGAAAGGATTAGCAAGTGGACTATAAACATACCACAAATAATTTTATTTTCTGTTCAAGTTGTTGCTGAATTGTCATTACATAATATTTGTAATTATAAAGTTTAATTGACAATTTACATGACTTTTATATTTACAGAACCTTCTAACTTCTACAGAAAGTGCTCAAAATGATCACCTTGAACTCTATTACAGGTTTCTAAGCACCCGTCATCGGCTGTCTTACTCTATACCATATTTCAGGCATCTACTTTACCTGCTGACATTTTTCTTCAAGTCTATGGCGAGAAATTTACTTGTTATGAATGCACAATGGCGTTTAAATTACCCATTCCTTTAAAATACAATGCATTGAGGTCAGAAAACGAGCAGGTCAGGATGTCGGTTCCTCACGATCTATCCATTTGTTTGGGAATCGCTCTATCGACAAGAATAAAATGAGGCAGTGTTTCATCATGCATGAATTGCATAGTCTTTATTTGAAAGTGCATTTTATTATTTTTGTTCGGCATAATTACCCTTTATGCCTTGTGATGCAATAGTTACATTTATTCTGATATGGCAACTGGCATCAGATGAATATGAATAAAAATAAACCGGTAACAAATTGAAAAGAAAAAAAAAAAACACTTGTGGCTTTATTGTCAGCACAACGCAAACAACGACTTTAACTTCGAATATAAGCAAAGTTGAGCATATGTTTATATAACCTATTTGATAATTTTATGTCCTGTATTAATTCCTCAGAGCTTTTTCAAATGTTCTATTACATTCTGTAATATTTTCTTATATGAAACTTTAGTAACTAATCAGTTTTAAATTACTGTGTAAAATATAAACTTGATTTTATGTTACACAGCCGAAGAGTGATTATATTGCAATTAGTGGCGTGGCAAATGTGAAAGATTTTCTGATATCATGAAAATGTACAATACATGTCAGATAACTGATAAAGTTATAAAAGGCCTCTTATCTGAGTAATGTGTAGGCAACTGCGGGCTGCTCAGTGTTTTGATGTTTGAAATAATACGATTCTTAATAGTTCCTAAAATCAGTTGTTTATATTATTATAATCATATTTATACCTGATTAATGCAGCAATTCTTCTGCAATCCTGCACGTGTTGTCTTTCCATGTCTATTTACTGTTAAGGAAATGACCATATCCAGGATATTTAAGCATGGGATACATTATACATTCGTGGAGAAAGCGTGGTTGAAGGAAAATTACTAAGTAAATTGCCAGACTTTGGCTCTAGGCAAGAGTAACACGACTTGGGATCAATTAAGGCAGGAATGGAAAGGGCAGACTGTCTCATAGAGAGATAATCTGATCATAAAGCAAGGAGGCCAAGTAACAAGAAACAAATTAAGCAGAACAATCGCATTAATAATGAAGGCAGATGGAAAGGGTACCACCTACTTTCATTTCTTACCAACTTTAATGCTTTTAAATTTTTTCTGATGTTGCGTCTCAAAATGCATACCCATATTCACAATTTTAGAGTTAATCAAATTAAAAAATACTTAACAAAATATATCTCAGTACAATAATTTATTGTTTCCAATATTTGGTGACCTTTTCTCTTCCTTCTGATTGGTTATGAACTAAAAAACTTGTTAAAATTGTCACACCAACAGACCGTCCTAAAGACTTGGTAAAGGAACGAAATAGCTAAGAAAACTGAGAACACGCTGCTGGATTGCAACACCCTTAAGAGACGCAATAAACCGAGACCACTTTTCTCAAAGGAACGAGTGTCACTAGCCAAAAATACAATAGCAATATCAGCAAATGTCTTAATTTGATCAAGGGAGAATTGTAGCACATCCAGAGTGCGGGTCGTCATTCCAAGAAATTGGTGCTCCTATTGAACGAAATGCTTCAAGAGCGAATTATGATATCAATGGATAGAGGTAGGACGACAGACACGGCTGTTATGATCACACAGAATGTGTTGCAATTTTAATGGACAGAAATGTATATTTATTGGCCTCTTTGTCATCGAGAAACTATGGTTTCTATTTCTTATATGTATCGATAATTACTTTGGACAAAAGGGGTCATTACGGTATTTGGAAAACTAATATAAGCTTTAAACATCGCCTCTTGATGGAACTACACAAACTTTTTAATGCATACATTAGCTTTTTCTCGATGCTGTTATAAACTTTGAGTGAAAACTATTCTAAAATTACATTGTTATTTACTTTTCATGAAGAAGGCAATCAAGAATAAAGGAGTTCATCTGCATCCAAAATTCTTGTCGCAATTACTTCTAATGAACGGGTGTGTACTTCGTACCTTTTATTGAGACTTCATCCGAGTCTCTGTTAATATATTTTTTACTTCTAAATGAAACTATTTCACTTATTATAAGGTCGTTTGGACCTGATTTGCGCAGTAGAATCTTGGTACTTGGCTCATGATCGCGCAATATAGGCTCTCAGCAAGAAGTGTAACAGATATACATTGTAGTAAATTGAGAACGCGCGGGTCACATCATACCATTGATGGATAAAGTTCGTGATATTTTAGTAGAATGTTTATTGCATTTAAAAATTGTGAACATGGCCAGGAATATCAGAGCTGAACATTTGCGCTGTAGCTTCTAAAGAATCTGAATCATGCAACTGTACTTCTCAAATGTTGGATGTTTCTTTTCGTATATGTTTAATCTAATATTCTTGCTTCTTTACACAAATGAAATTCACTGAGCATTGGTTCCGGTGGTTGTGCTATGTTATTTCATTTTTGTATTTTCATAAGTCGGATTTATTTAGATTATTGACTCGGCCAATCAAATGGAACTACGTGTTATCACTGAAAAAAGAAAATTGTGGATCTAAATCGCTTGTACACGCCACCTAAAATTCATTTTATTTTACAAGGACTAGTTAATAAACACTGAGAACGATTTTTTTCTCATCACAAGGTGGTGAAACAATTTTTTGTGAGAAGAACAGATCTCGTGATTGGTGAAAAAAGTTAGAAACGCATATGCGCATACATCTTAATGCAGGATGCCAGCAAAGAGCCAGTGTTAGTTATACATCAAGATTAGATAATCTGTGATTCAAGACCATGAAGAAAATAAAGAAAATAAAGAAAGTGTAATATTTGTGTGTCAAAGTATCATGAATGGGTGAAATCGCTTGAGCTGCAATACCTAACAGCTTCTGAGCCGTTCACTCTTGAAGAATATAAAATGCAACAAAGTTGACTTGAAGATGAAGACAGTGCTATGATTGGGGATACAACTGTTTATTAACTCTGAAGATGGCATGATAATAGCAGAAGCAGAAATCTGATAGAGAAAAATCAAAGATGGAAAAGAGGAGTTTGGGATGCACTGCTGCTAATGCTGCATTATGGTTGTGAAACGCTATCTGGTGAGAAATATCAAGCCAAAATAAGAATTGACAACACTACAAGTATAATGATATCCCAGAAATTAGGATTTAAACAGGCATCAACAAGTGAAGCTGGAAGCAATGGTTAGAACATGAAACTAGTAGATTAATTCGTATTGACACTCAGAAGTGAGTGCTCCACCAAAATGTTTCAGTTTAGAAGATGATTTCCACAAACTGTAATATAAGAAATTACAATGCAAGTGGCTTTAAATCAGCTCTACACTTTTTTTGCTAGAACTGTTATTAATATTCGACTGGCATTAAATTGTGAATTATAGAACATGCACCTATATGATTAATTTAAAATAAGTGTTTTATACAATTTAACTGAACCAAAAATAAATTTAAAAAGTGTTTGTCAGTCGGCTGCACGAAATGGGAGTCGTTTTGTAACGAGCAGTGCGCTGCTCTGAAAATTTACTTCCGTCTGCAGCAGTCCGGTATGGAAGTGTGCGCGATGTTACACGGAGCATATGGCGATGCTCTCTGACAAACAACAGCTCTTAGGTGGTTCAAAAAGTTTAATGAGGGCGGTATTTCAACAACAAAAATCTAACACTGCAGTGAACGAGACCATGATTAACAGAGCTGACGTCAATGTTCGGAAGATCAATGAATAACAATGGATACACTGACAGATAAGTTATAGCTTTCCCGTGATCGCTTACACGAGACGCGTCTGTGCCGAGAATTGCGGGCACCTGACCAGAACATGGCGAGGCATATGTGAATTCCATCATTACAGGGGATGCGACTTGACTTCACCATCTGAAGCAAATAGGTGAGATCATCTGGTTCTCTGGCATTAACGTAGGTTCAAATTGTTCGGTCGGCAAGAAAGGTTATGTGTCTTGGAATGTTTTATCTATATGAAGTTCCCCCGCAAACATTGGCTAATGGAGAGAATTAGGAGGCTGTTTTGAGCATCCTGGCATCTTGAACCGCATCCATCTGGTTGGCATCTTTACCTTGACAAATCATGTCTCAAAGTTGTTCCACAACGACTGTCGTGAAGAAGGCAAAGACACGTTAATGTGCTTTCTAGTACATCTTTCAGGAATGGCAGACACAACTCATAGGGGCTACTTAGAAAAAGTGCATACCAACCTTGCTCCTGCCTAATGTACTTCGTAGGTAAAAAAAAAAAAAAAAAAAAAAAAAAAAATGTAACAGTCTTTATTTATAAGCCCTCGTACATTCGCATAGTAACCAACATTATTGAAAAAATATTTAGTACAAGCTGCCATCAATATGTAATCTATTTCTTGACAAGAATTAAAGTGCCAACTAAATGGAGAAACAGTATAAAGAAAGCACAAAGTGCAAGTTGAACTCTAGTATTCGCATTTAGAATAATGAAAATATAAGGCCATTATTAATATGAAATATTGAAACCACACTAAACTTAGAATGGATAGAGTTGAAAGTAAGAGCACTAAAAACAATCAATGAAGGATTTGGAAGAAGAGTTTAAAGGAATAAAAGGGAGAGGAATGACTGCAGTCATAGAACGAACATTTAAAACGATAAGGTAATATATTAGGAAACTAGAATGGATTGCAAAAAAATAAAATGTTCTGGTTAAAAGAGAAGTGAAAAAGATCAACCGACAGAATTGGGGAAAGTATGTAAGTAGAATATCGCATTATGACTTAAAAGTACTTAGAGATCTAAACTGAAACGAAAAAATAAAAAACTGAGATAAACTTAAAGATGGATACAGTGTGTTGTCTTACTGATACATGCGCAAGTTTGAAGGAGCTATAAACCCTAACATTGGAGAACATACATAAGAAACAATCTAAATAAAATAAGTAGAAGACATTCAGCGCTATTTACGGGGAAGGATAGAATCAACATTGAGTTAATAAAATATAATTATATATAATTCATGATGGCATATCTTTAAAATTTCAAATGAATGAAATATAGCAATAATTTTAACATATATTTTTTAAAAAAGTAAAAGGAATTACTTTTCTATCGCGGAATTTGCTTACTTAATAAAAATTAGAGAATGGATATCGACATTATAATTAATAATATTTATGTTATAATTAATACTTCTTGAAAATAACATTCAAGACTCAGGAAAAGACAATTTTACGTTAATTATGATTTCATCATCAAATTATTGAAAAACTATGAAATAAAACATACATAAAGTTTGTTGAATTCAAAAACCGTTTGATAAAGTAGTAAGACTTAAGCTATAAAATGATATTAATATAGACTACGTAACGCTTTAAGTGGAAAGTATTTAAAGCCTTCATAAATAGACAAAAGCATTACGAATAGCGATATAATTTAGAACAAATAAACCCAAGGAGTGGTACATGTTAGTGCATACGGGGTGGATATGAAGTCAACCTAGAAACTTTGATTGTTCGGGGATGTTTGCTGAGTGTTTTGATATAAGGAACTCGTGGTTACCGAGATGTTATGTCCTGTGGATCATGACAAATGTAAATCAATACTTCTGACGACTGTAATGAAACATTATGTGTCCTGTTCCATGGCCAACTCTGTCACCAGTACAACAGTTACATAACGGAACAATTGAATAGTCGTGTAAGAAAACTGCACATGTTTTGTCTGAGGGTTGTTGTATTAATCGTGCTCAGTACTGTAATTGTTTGTAAGTTTTGGTTGTCTGTTTCTGTACACGTAAATGGCATCACAGTCGTCAGAAGGTAATGAGCAGTTGATTGATTTACATCTGTCAAAGTCCACGAGACATTACACGTCTAATACCATGGGTTCAAAACATTCAGCAAACATCCCTGAACAACCTCTGACAATTTTTAATAGAGTTAATATCTCTGTATATTGACCAGATGCGAAAAGCATAGGAAAGGTTTTTTAAGAGTAGATCAGACTATTTTAAGAAAGACTATATTTGCTGATACGCTCTCTTCCTCGCTTTTCTTCTTCTAAAACATGTATCGTATAAATCTGTAAACTAATTTGCTCTTATTTTATATTTAAAAGAGACAAGAAGACACGGTAGAGATGTGAAAATAAATAAGAGTGGAAAATAGATTAACAGAATAAGAAAGAATATACACAATATTACACTGTTTTCTTAAGACTGCGAGTAAAATTTTTTTATTTGAGAAATACAGGATCTATGTAGAACCATACTCAAACTAGGGAATACTGTTTATTACTAGACGCCTGGAGTGTATACAGAATGACAATGACTACCCGTATATCCCATGTACGCTCTTCGCAAATAAGTGCTGAGAAATGCAACATTATCCTTATGTTCTGACATGATTCTGCTGCAACGCTTTCAAACAGTTAACGTCTATATTTAAGGCATGACCAAATGATGTCACAAAGAATGGCTAAGTAAGCAGAATCATTTCGACTCCAGGATCTGTAACTAGGCGCACTATTTTGTAATATTCTTTCATAAAAACAAGTATTTTTCCAAAAGTAAGAGAAAACTGTAATTGCACACTTCATTTATCACAATATTAAAACTTTTGGTATTGGCTTATTATTGCGCTAGAAAATGAATTGTTTGTATTGTACTCCATTACATTACTTTCATTCCAGATTTTAATTTTGTTCTTCCACAAGTAACATGCTATCTTCTCGTACAGCTCTGAGTTCGCGTTCTTGAATATCTGCCACAGTGTATACAACGGAGTTTTTCCACCGAGATTTGATCAGGAACACTTCACTTAAAATAGTCCCATAATAAACAAATGCTTGGTTAATGTCTGGCGATATCTGGAAAGAACCCTTGTACCTGTCAGATCTTAAGTAATTCGGGATACGAAATCGCTGAAAGATTGTGGAAAGACTACGTCAATATTCGTTATAATATTGAATAAGCCCGATAAGGGATTTCATTTCTTTCCACAAATTAAAATTAATGCCACATTTTTATATACGTCGAGTACCTTTAATTCAACACAACACTCGGGAACAAAAGCGTCAGGGCAGTACAAAAAATCCGATTGGTTCTGTGATAAGCCAGTGCCAGAATATTTAAGAATTTCTGAAAAATGAAGAAAATATGGCTAATTACAGTGACCTATTACTTTTGAGAAAGTATCAGCATTTGTTTATCAACTTGTATGCCAGTTTTAGCAACATCACATGCACTGTCACTGATGAAGTGGAACAAGCTGATTTATAAGTTTAGAAGCAGGACATGTTTTTCAAGTAGGTATATCGCTTGTGTTTGCACTGAAGGTGTTGACAGGACGATAATGATGGGAAATACACACCACAATTTCCCACAACGTTATTACTTTACTTTCTCGTTGAGGGTTAGCAAACAGCCTACCGCAAAGTTATGACAAACACCTTGAATAAACATACCCTGCTTCGTTTAATATCAGAAGAGTTGGGTTGTGCTGATCAATTTTAAGGGACATTTGACACGGTTTAGTACGGTTTATTCTGGATACAAACGTCTCTGACAGCAAATGGTTTGTTTTTTTCGTCGCTATGTCAAATTACAGATCCTCAGATAACAAAAAAAAAAAAAAAAAAAAAAAAAAAAAAAATATTAATCCTCTGATTTAAAAGGTAAATAAAGATAAAAATAACTTATTGTGTCCCTTAAGGGCAACAAGCCTCCTAACAAGTAGGGAAAGCTCGCTTCTACCAAACTTTTTCCAAACGCTAGTTGTTCGTATGCTGTTTAAGACACTGACTGATTCTCGAGAGATTTCCGTTTTTCTCTTCCTCTTGCTGGCCAAGGTATCTCTAAATAATTGCCGTTGGAAAATCTTATGAAATAGAGTTCGACTGAATGTCCCCGATCTTAAAATTGCTGGGAATAATGGCATTGCTTCTGTGTCATATTTTTACTCCGTCATCGAGAATGTAACGCCATAAACGCCATCAACATTCTAGATCTAACTGCTTATTTACCGCGCTTGGAGGCCAAGGCTCTGTTTCATGAAACAACTAGTTTACTGGTTACTAGTTTCCACCAGTTCTAATAAAACTTATTTCACGAACATTTATTCTACAAAAGTAGAATCGTAAAAATTCGTCATTAGTCAATTGTCAAAATTACTAATGTAGCGAATGTATCCGAGCGTCGAGAAGGCTGTTTTGGATATTTATTACCCGTGGATTGTTTGCTGATGCGAGTTTGTTTACGCGGCATGTATTTTAAATCGTATATTCAAGCCAAGATCTGCAACATCGAAAAGAATCTCTAGTATTGAAAACAAAGTAACAGTGCTGCATTTAATTAGTGAGCAGAATGAAGTGATATTTGGGCAATTCTCCGACAAAATTACAAAGAAAACAAAGCCAAAACGTGGAAAATAGTTACGCAAACTGTGAAAGCGTTGGGGTTAATTACATCGGAGAAAGATTATGCATATGTTTTTTTTTTTTTGGTTTGTTTATTTACGGACGTTCTTTAACATCTCAGGTCATCAGGGTCCCATTCTATTCAAGTCATTAAAAGGCCGACAAATTTTGCTCAGAGGCCTCTTCTTTCAGGCTTGAGGTTCTTTATCGTGCCGTAAATGTACGACACGGGACCCACGGCTTTACTTCCCTTCCGAAGGAAGTCATACTTAGGAGTTTTACGCCCGAAAAAATCCATCGATCCTGGTCGGGTTTGAATCCGCGATCAAGGCAAATATGGTTACTACTACACCACCAGGACCGACTTACGCATATGTGAGGGATGCACATTCGCCATTCATATAAATATTTTTTTTTTTGTTCTACATGATTTATACCTTTAATTTTTACTTTCATCATTATCTACAAATACTGGTGTAAGTTTCTCAGTTTATTTGATATTTTTTCAGGTGAAAATAATGTTGTTTAAATTTGCAATTATTAGCACACATTTTGGCCAAAATGCAAGAATTATATTTAACTAAAATATGTGCACTAGTATGGAAATTCACCATTCGAGATTCGATTATCAGATAATTCAAGAAGTACGGGAATGGATTTGAGTTCACATATTGCATAAATGAGCTTTATGATTAAAATGCGTTGAGCTAAATTGATAACAGAACACTGTTTAACGAAATCACACGCTAATAATATCAGTCTGTCATACTAATAACTAGTAATTTACGCTAGTATGTTCTAGACACACACACTTGTAAAATAAAAAGTAATACTACAATGGAGACTAGTTTTACTAGCTCATGAGCTTCATGAAACAGGGCATATATTTTCTTCCGAAATTCTACTTCATTGTGAAAGGGCACGAGGTGATATATTTTAACACTATTGAGTGATATTCTGATATAGTGGCAGAATATTCACTTAAAATGAACACTTCAGCATTGAGGAGTACCGAACAACAAGGGTAAAATAGTCACAAATAAAAAGGCAATTAAAAAGTATCACCTAATGTCCTTTCGGCTGCGATCTTAGGTCTGTTGCATGATGAAAGTGTGCTATCCAGACATCTTGCTCTCGGTCTTCCACACATGTCTTATGTTCTGATGCACGATAACTAAACAGTTGCTTTGGGAAATAATCTTATTTAATTTTGTACATTTTCATAATTTTTATCTTCTATTCTATTATTCCAACCGAATATTTTTAATTATTTCTTTATATTTTCGTTTCTTTTCTGGTCCATGAGGGTAACACCAGCCAAAGATAACAGAAATCTTATTTCAGAAGCCTTTACTCGTCAGTTTATTTCTATGTGTATATATCATAAGATAAGAACGGTACAGTCATTACTTTAAAGGACTTTAATTGTATGTCTTTCCTCGTTTATTATCACAATTTTCTTTTCCACAAATCATGTTGAATTTATTAATTCTTTTACTTATATGTTCCACTAGTATCCTATGATACCAGAAGGACACATTTATCTGCTCTTTGTCAGATAAACGTGTTCACCTGCTTTATGTTTTTATTGAACAGGTGTGGGTCAGTTTGGTTCTTTGCACTTCAGCTATACCATATATTTTCAATTGTGTCACAATGCGTGCTACTTAAATTGATTTTTCAAAAGACACACCCTTCGTCTTGTTTTGCGTTTATTGCTCTTTTCTCGGGAATTACAGAAGACAACAGCTCATTTTCTCAAGTTGCTAAACATCAATGGTAATGTAGGAGATGGATTCTCCAAAACCTCCATATCCTCGATACTCAAGTGATACTCAATTAATATGTATACAAACTCGTATATATATTAATATTGTCAGAAGTAATGTATTTTGTGGTCCTTTATAAGCTTCTAAAATGCAGGAAGCAAATACCAAAGATTTGATTGCTCTTTTAAACCTGACCTCATATATAATAAAAATGACTCCCTTTCCTGTATATGTTTCTGCAATATATAGCACATTATGTCTTAGCTACAAATTATTAAAAATGCACATTCCAGAGAAATAAAATGGTCTAAATTACAATTTGGAGTAAATATTTGCTATTGCGTTAATTTCTAGCATGTATCACATAAAAAACCATACCACGACACCAAAATGATGACGTTTTTACCCGCATTTCTCTTTTATCTGATATTTTTCTCCTCTTTCTTATTGTGTTCACCTGGCCACGTGAGGATGGTTCGCCAGCTAATGATTGGTTCCTTGCCTATCGAAAATTGTACCATGCTTTGACGTAACAGTACTGACAGGTAAGCTTTCGCCTTCCTTCCATATGGAGAATCGTCTGCGGGACAGGTTGGGTTATACTTGTTTTCGGCCTTCTGTTCAAAATTGTTAAGCCCGGAGACTTCTCCGAAGGGCAAGCTCTGTGATTCGGCGCTATACATCTTAAAGCTTTGTAGTAATGTAGTAAAACGTATGTGGCTATATTGGCATAAGGTTGCTCTTAATGAATAGGAAACTTGGATTTGCAAGGCAACTTTTGGCAGCATTCAAACTTTTTATATGTTGCTTAAGAGGGAAGTTTTATTAAGCGCTTGTGCACATGCATTGATATATCAAATCTTTTATTAAATGTATTTTATTTTATTGTGGTAATTTTTGATAGCTTGTGCCTGTTTGCAATAGATAATTGAAGATTTACACGTAGTGTTATTTTATTATTTTCAAAACCATTTTATTAGATATATGTATTATTTACAGTTATTATTGCTTAATAAGTAATGCTGGAACTGTAAGCTACTTTTCTCGCATATTGCACAGTTATCTTTTCTAAAAGGTTGCATTTCACAACATTTTAAAGGCTAACATTTATATTGATATTAACGGGAGGGTGTTGAATCTTAATTTTTGGATTAAAATAGAATACGTAGTAGATTTATTTTTGTAGCAGGATGTGGTAGTAGCTTTGAGTACATTAAGTTCTGGTTACAGAATGGTGTATTACTTTGTCGAATTTATGTACACATATACATCAACAATGTAATATTTAAGGTTGTTGTAATCGCCAGTTCTGAGTATGACAGTAATATAAGAGACTTTTGGTAAACATATCATGTGATTTATTAAACTTATTGTAGCAATATCGTACTTCAGCGTCTTTTGCATGAAAGCTGGTGTTCTATTACTATCTAATAGTTTTTTTCAAGGCATCTATGATTTTGAAGTGCGTTTCGATCTACCCTTTTTGATAATATGAGTAAAGTTTGGACCTTTTTCAATTCCTGTGAGTAATAACCACCATTTTATTATGTAATATATTTTATTATATTTAATCTTGAAACTCATGAAAATAACTGTAAAAATGCCAGTGTCGCACAACAGACCATACACCCCGTAAGCAAGAACATTCATATCTATCTGTGTATCAATATTCTCAAAATAATAAAATGAGAAATTTATATTTTATTTGATAAAAACATTAAGTATCGGGGCATCGAAGTATCGAGGATAGGGACTAAACATGTATAGGTATCAAACATCGAGAAAATATTTTATGACCTATCTTTGTGTATCATTATTAGAGATGCTCTGTAATATTGATACACGTTATGTTCACATTAACTAAATATTACACTCAACTGTTTCTCAAGCTATGCACTTACCAACACTCTCCCCCCTCAAATTAATCTCTTGCTTCTTAACTTTCAGAGTATGTCGTTAATGTCTTTTTAAAAGACCTGACTTATTTTCTGTTTATTATGTGATCCAGGAGAAAATACGAGATGGTATCCAAAATATTCGGGACTGGTGCTGCCATTTGGTCAAAAGCTTACTTTGAGACTAATGACCGCCTTCACCCTCGAAGTAGTTCCCTTCCACACGTATACACCGGTACAGCGATTCTGCCATTTTCCAATGGCATCTTGGAAGTCATGTTCTTTGAGGGTGTTTAGCACAGATAGCATTTGTTCATGAATCTTCTCAAATGTGTCGAACTGACGTCCTTTCAACTTTATTTTTAGTTTGGGGAATAGAGCAAAGTCGCAGGATGCCAAATCAGGCGAGTACGGTGGGTGGGGACAACCGTCATGTTGTTTTTCTTCAAAAAGCTCCTGGTGAACAAAGAATTGTGACAGGGCGAATTATCGTGATGCAACGGCCAGTTCCCTTGTCGCCAAAGTTCCGGCCGTCATCTCCGAACATTTAAAGGAGCCGTCGCAAAACATCGCAGTAGTACGTAGAATTCGCTGTTTGATTTGGTGGGACGAATTCTTTCTGCACAATTCCTTTGGCATCAAAGAAAACGAGGAGTATGCTCTTGACTTTGCTCTTCTATTGTCTCACTTTTTTGGTCTCGGTGAATTGAGGCTCTTCCACTGGAAGGATTGTTGTTTTGTCTCAGGGTCATAAGCATACAACCAGCTCTCGTCGCCGGTAATGACCCTGGACAAGAAGGTTGGATCACCGGATACGGCACAACGGAACTCCGTGTAAATTTCAACACGCTGCGCCTTCTGATCTGCAGGATCCTTGGCACAAATTTTGCGGCGACACGATGCATACCAAATTAAAATTCATTGGCATGTCCCATAACCAATTCCCACTTCATGAGCACGGTCTTCAGTGGTTCAACATTCATCCTCACGAGCGAGGTGTTGAACTTTGGCAACAATGTCAGGCGCTGTGCAGCTGATGGGCCTACCGGTGTGAGCATCGTCTTCAATAGCTGTACGGCCGGCCCTGAATCGAGCATGCCACTCAAACATACGTGTGCGGTTCATGCTTTCTCCCCCTAATACTTGTTGAATCATTGCGAGGGTCTTCGTAGCATTTTTCCAGGGATTTGCGCAGAATTTGATGCACACTCTCTGTTCTAATCTTGGATCCATCGTAAAATATCCACACACTACACACAGAATATCATTAAAAGTACTATAGAATCTCAATACATCTACCCAGCTACATGAAACTTTAAACACTCACTCATCAGATGCGCTAGTGTTGCCAGCTAGAGGTACAAAACTCTACTGCAGTTACTGTCGAGATGACAGCACCAGTCCCAAATAATGTGGATACCACTGCATATTTTTAGTAAATTATTTTGTTAATTAATAGTGCTAATATTATGTATTTATTGTAATATATAATTCTAGGATAATACGTTTTTATATGATAAATGGAACAACAATGTATTAGGAAAGAACCTCATCAAGATGATGAAATGGCAACATGCAACAAAAGGTGAACATGAAAGGCAAGCCTTACGTCTTTTTAACATCCAAGCGTCAGGCAAAGGGTAGTTATGATCTGTACATTTGTCGAGTTAGGCCGCCGGATTTTTGCATCTCATGACATCATTTAGTTTTGAGCGAGCCAATCCTCTTTGTATATTTTGAAGTTTTAAAGCACGTAGCGTGAGCTTACATTTGTGAACTCCGTGGGTGTCTATAAACCATACGAATGTGATTTTTCGCGGGAGTATGTGAAGAACAGTTCTCCTCCTATGGTATCTCTACTTCAAGTCACTCTTTATCACTCTGTCCTCACTTTTTCGTCATGCCGACAGCACTTCGAACGCTTCGACGCAAGAACCATGTGAATCGGTGTTAAGAGTTAAATTTCTCTTGGCTCGTTCGCTTTGAAAAATCAACACTTATAGTGTCATGTAAGGAGTGGAAAGTTTGTGTATAGTAATAGAGGGCAGGTGACCCAAACGTGAGGACAGGTGCAGTCCTAAGATCTAATTACCAACTCCGTTGCAAAAGTACGAGGATCGGATGTAGGTGAAGGTCATTACACCGCATCCGGTTATTTTCAGAAACGCCTGCTATTGTAAACATTGTTACGACCCAAGGCGGTGTAATGTAAAATATTGCACCGCGTAATTATTGTAACGAAAAGTATCCTCTCCCAGTCCAGTTCAACGTATCCCAAAACAGCAAAAATTACTCTGAGACTCTGTAGTCTGGAATCGTAGGCAACAGGTCGAGGTAATCAATAAGTTCACTAAACAAGCCGCTTCAATTCGGCGCCCAAAGTTTGGGGCCAAATAAAGAAACCGTTTCCATTTGGGTTCTCTACGCTACAGCAAAGAGAAAACATGCTTCAAAATGGCGCCCAATTCTGGCTTTGTCATGTTTCATCACATTGCAGAGCAACAATTATTTTGGTAAATGCTGATCTTGAAGGGTCACCATCACGAAAAACAGTCAATTTTGTCTCAAATTTTACTAATCACCTTTTTCCACTTCATTCTAGAATTCCCTAAACTTCCTGCATAGGAAGCAAGCAAGTGATGAATGCATCACTTAAAAGCTACAAAAAGATGTCAATTGCTGATGGTGTGAAGATAACAGGAACATGCTAGAAAACGATGACACTTGAGTACAAACCGTTTTCAGTTTCAACTCTTTAATCTGGCTCTCTCACTTTTTTCTTTAGTATGTTTTTAACACCTTATTCAACTATCATGAATTTTTCAGGATATAGTAGTGTGGATTGCACTTGGACCAAGAGTTCATCGGCTTTTAAAACTAAGAGCATTCGCAGTTTAAGAGTAAATGCCGGGAAAGTCTCTTCAGAAAAAAATCGTCCCAAATAGGACTGTAACACACCCTTCTTTTATAGCGGATTTCGACTGTACTCCTTGACCAACTGCTGAAAAATGGCTATGTGACTCATTCTATGGTTAACCTATTAAAAGCTTCATCGGTTGCCATTCTTTTATCTATATTATCCTCATGTGGCCATGCTTTTTGGGCTAAAAATGCGCTTCTTTCCTTTTAAAGAAATAACCACTCAAGCTTTTTCTTGTGTGTCTAAAAATGGACCCTCGAATTCCGAATTGATCTTTTTATGAGAGAAATCGTTTAACCCTTTGTTCTGCTTTAATGAAATTTAAATTCGTTAGTTGCTTCAAGTAACCTAAACGAGTGTTTGAAGATTTTCTAATTATATGATTCAAATTACGCACAATGCTGGCTTTCGCACAATAATGCGTGTGTAGTGTTTACTGTTTGAGCTTGCTAGTAGCGCACCCTACCGTAATTAGTTTCACACGACACCAGATGACTCTGGCCTAGAGCGATGGGACAAGGAGTGCGAGTGACATGGAGTTGATGGAACGAGTCAATTTAGTTGACAAGTTTAGTTGGAACGCCTAGATAACAAACACTTAGCCCAATATTCGTCCTACATGGAACCATGACAACATCCCTCTTTAAACATAAGCGGCTTCAGCTGTGACAACACAAGTAGCGGCTGTTGAGGTGATTATGTGGGAATAGTCGCACTTGACGCTATTTAATTTAGCTTAAAGAGTAAGCCAACTTATGAAAAGATCTGATTATAGCGAGGTATTCCTCACTGGAAAGTACGCGAATTCTTGTAAACGAATTGAAAAGTAATTAAAATAAAAAGTCTTAAGAGCTTTCACATTTGAGAGCTTTCTGGTTAGTTGTAGTTAATTCCTCTACTATAGCAATTGAGTAGGGGCTGATGAAATTATGAGGCAGAACCGAAGCTCTCACTATCAGCTGTGCTTAATGTGGAATGCCAGATGTACGGTAGTTTAATATTAGTTTACTGATATTATTAAATCGAAGTTATAAATTAAAATTTACAGATTACTATGACTAATATTTTCTGTTATATAAAACTCAGCCTTTCACTAACAATGTTAATTATATTCTACCTTAAAATTTTACATATTTGTAACAGCCGTTATCCCCTGAACCATACATTCAGAAAGTAATAAAACACAATCTAGTCAGCTGTGAATCATAACATACGTATTTCAAAGTTATTCTTTTTAAATATAGATGACTAATTCTATCAGTAGGTTACCTCTTATTTATCAAATAGAAAACTAAAAGCTGTAATAAATGAATCAGATAATCAGAACATAACTCAAAATGATGCGAAGTTAAACATGGCGCTCCACAGGGCTCGGTTTTGGATACACTCTTGTTTCTAATATATATTATGATCTCTTGGGGATGAACTAAAGTTGCTTTTTCCCTCTTTGCTCAAGCATGGTCTTTAAAGAATCTCAGATTAATCATTTATCATATTAATATAATAAAATTTTTACACATGAAATAATTAGTAATAACAAAATCAGTATACATTTAAAAATAAGGTATATAAATATTCTGTATGAAAACAGGGAAATAAACGAATCTCCCAACATTAAATTTCCTTTCTTTTTATTGATAATAATGAGGACTGGAAAGACATTAGGATTTTACTAAAATTCAGTTCAGCATTTTTTTTTTTTTTTGCAATTAGGCCATTAACTCAATTAGGAACATCCTAAAATAATACAAAATATCCAATTTCATTCATTAATATTAAATGGAATAATGTTCCAGAGAAAGTCTGCATGTGCTGCAAGGATATTAATATTACACAAAAAGGTGGTAAGAATGATTGCAAGAGCAAATTTCGCAACTCCCCGTAATCCACTTTTCAAAGCGTATGAAGTTCTACCACCTACATGCGACTATTGTATACAGGAACTTTTACTGTAAATTCCTAAATATTCATAAAAATTCAGATATCAATAACAAAAATAGGCATGGATACACAAAACAAGCACTAAGAGTAGTACAAGTTTTCCAAAAATGTTTTACTACAATGGTATTCATTGCTTAATTCACTTCATCAACTATTAAATAATTCCATTAAAATAAAGTCAAATTCAAATTAGAAAATTTAAAAAAAGCATTTCACTCAATGTTTCAGTACAGTAGAACTCGTTCACTGGAAAAATAATTGTTCTAATTTATCTTAAAATAATTTCTCTAAGTATATAAATGTACACAAAAATGTAAACATGTTTTTGCATAATGCATTGAATCATAGGATATTATATGAGGGGAGAAAATTAGTATTTTCAGTTTGAAATAAATAATTTGCAAACATTTGAAAAACAACAAAAGTCAAAAGCCGAAATTGTATGTTCTGGCTAAAATACATACCAAAAATCAACATTATACTCTTCACAAAACTCTAAAGTCGCACTAAAATTCAAAGTTATAACGCTATTTATATAATTGTTGTCTTCTGGTAGAAGTTCTTTGCAATTTTTCTTAATTATAATAACAAAAAGATTGCCAGTCACTCGTAGGCATTATGCACATATTAACTTTATTAATAATTTTAAATAATGGATGTAGGGAGACTTGTAGAAAATGTATTTATCACAAGTAATCAATAATATTTGTAAATTTTTGCAACATAAACACCTAAAACTACTAATAATTTATTATATTTTGTCAGGTATTATACGAGAGAAATATTTTATAGATTAAAACTTATGAGGAATTCAATAATACTTCATAGAATTTTATATAAAAGCTTTCAGGTTATGGTCTTTCTGCTAAGATTGATATATTTATTTTGCACCTCTTCCAATCATTCAGAAGTTCTTAAATATTAACGAATGTTTCCTTTTTTATATAGGAGAAGATATGAGCCTCCCCTACATAATGCTCAGTTGCTTATATAGTATCAGCAGTCGGTCCTGGTGGTGTAGTGGTAACCTTCTAAACCCAAGATCGCGGGTTCAAACCCGGCCAGGATCGATGGATATTTTCGGGCGTAAAAATCCTAAGTGTGGCTTCCTTCGGAAGGAAAGTAAAGCCGTGGGTCCCGTGTCGTATATTTACGGCACGAAAAAGAACGTCAAGCCTGAAAGAATAGGCCTCTGAACAAATTTCACACCCTGAACTGAATGAGACGCAGATGACCTGAGATGTTAAAGAGATATCATAAATAAAACAAATCAATCAATTGTTAACCGTCAAAAAGGATACGCAACTATTCGAAATATCTTGTAATTTGTATACTGCTGTGAACATTTTTGTTTTTTGAGAAGATTTTTATTTATTTTATATTAACATATTTTAAAATCAGTTTACATATTTTATAATAACGTTTTTTTTTCTGTTTGGCTCAAGCTATTTAGTGTAAATTCTTTTATCACATAAGTTTTTCTTCAGAGGAAGTAACAACTGCTAGTTGCCAACTATTAATGTACCCAACTCAAACCTCACATATCACATTATTTACGAGTAAAAGAATGAACAACACGTTTCTTGCTACCCGCTCTGCTCTTTCTGAAGTGAAGAGAATGCATAGTATTCGTTAAGCAGATGTGCACATTAGAATTCCAATGCTGTATCCTTAAAATATTTTCCCACGTGTCCTGTCCTCCCACGATTTGTACTTATAAAAAGAACCCTTCAGATTATGGGTCATCAAAATCCCATCGGACTGCAGAGATGGGGTCTTACACGAGAAAAATCGATGCCATTCGGAACACGCAACTCCCGTCAACTCCAAAAGGCTGCCGAAGTAATTCTACTTTAGAGGCATTGGTAACAGGAAAGTTCCGCTTTAATAGAAAAAGAAAAAAAAAAAAAAAATAAGAATTTCATATATTGAAATATAACAGCAATTATTTTGTTGTTCAAATATTATTGCATGCGTTAGAATTTTTTACATGCAGACAAAAACCAAAATGTTATTTTTCTTGAAATATGCAGCATGTACTTCCAGTTTATGTTAAGTTTGCCTCCTTTATTGGGAGTGCGGCGAACTGTTTACATCCGCTCCCAGTAGGACCTTCTCGACTTGTAGCGCAGCCGCATAGAGAAACAGAAAACAAAATAATCCATCACCGGTTATGGCCCAGGTTATGTAGATAGAACCCTCTCTTCTTCCTAACTTGTCGCTTACTTGACACCAATCAACTCGGTAGCGCTTACGCTTTTATGCTATCGTCAACACTGTGTTCTAAATGAGTATTTCTACCTACGTTAAGTAAACAAGAAATACATGCCTTGGACGTAGCTATTGCTTTCTACACTAATAGAACCTTTAGGCGATAGTGTTTCATAATTCATTAATTTTATTTGTGGTAAGGGAATGATGGTTTACATCTGTATTGCTTGATATATGTATTCAACTGTTCCCATATCGACACATTATTATTATTATTATTATTATTATTATTATTATTATTATTATTATTATTATCATCATTATCATCATCATCATCTCAAACACATATGTGTCCCCAAGAATTACATTTGTTTTACTAGACAATACTTTTTCATCAAAGATTCGATGATCGGCACGATTTAAATCATCGAGTCCGGTAAACTATTGGTCTGTATCGGCCTATTTTGTTTAAATAATATGAAATAAGTTAATATCAGTTCCTTAGTATTCAGTACCTTATAATGTAGTTTTCAAATTCATGGTATGGGATTTTATGATGACAGAATTTTTTTAAATGTTTCTAGTACTGTGGTTCCAATATTACTTTAGGGGAAGTAAATTTTCAATTATATGAACTACAGAGTGTCCGAAAAAGATTAAACATTTAAAATATATATTCTGTGTTTCCGTGATGTACAAAGGATTATTTTTATACCATAAGTAAGATAATATATATTAAGTTTGTAATAGGAAGTGAGAGTTGTTTGGGGAGATGGTATTAGAAGAAATTGAAATGGGGAATGTGTGGCGACCGGGTGAAAGTACCATCACTGGATTTAGGAAATTTGGTGAGACAGAGGGTAGAAGATATACCTAGAGAAGCAAGAGATTCAGGTTAACTTAGAGGATAAAAGTTCTTTCAACTGATATAGAATAGTTTAAAGATATTGGGGACTAGAGAAACATGTAGATAATTGTTGTCAATTCGAAGAGTTGGTCTTCCATGGATGCGTCTAGGGGTGTTATTTCTAATAGAATTAAGCAAAAAGTTAACGGAGTATTTTGTGCGGCAAAGTGGATAATGTATTCTATTGACTAGTTAAATGTGAAATGGCAAAAATGCGGGGGAATAGTATCTGGGATGAAAAATGGGATAAACTACAACCTGAATAGTAGCAATTAAAACGTTGTCAGATATGAGGGCAATGAAAATAAACAAGATTGGGGAGTTCTTAGGGAAGACCCTTATCATCTTGAGTGGAGGAGAAGTATAAGGAAAGGACTTGTGAAATGTTTATTTATTGTAGCAGTTCATTTACCATATACAGCGTGTTTCAGAAGTACTTTTACAAACTTTGGTGGTGGGTTCTTCACAAGAAGAAAAGTCCATAAAAATGGAGGGATTTTGATCGGGAATTATCATAATAGATAGGATCACAGGGATGATGATAATTGCTTCCTCCCGACAGTTTTTCCGCTGGCTTGCAGTTTGCTCCCACTAGCTCTTAGTTCTTCGCTGAAAAACTAAGGATTTCCGGTGTTATGATTATATGGACTTCGTTTTCTTGTTTTTATGTGAGAAACCCGCCACCAAAGTTTGTAAAAGTTTTCTAAAACAGCCTAAATATCACCAGGAGGTTAAGGTATGGGAGAACCTTAGTTTTGGTATTGTAAATTATTAGTTATTTATTTTGTTTAGGTAAATTTAATTGTATTGTTGGTTATGGAAATGATCAATTTATTCATGTTAATTTTTCTTTACTACTTTACAAAGGCTCAATACATGTGCCCCTCATGACGCTACAGATATGTAGTCGATAGTTCGTTTCTTCCCATACTCCAATCAACATGTCTTGTAACAGCAGCAAAGGAACTGCGTACGCCATCGCTTACTAGAGTTCTTATTAAGTAAATAAACTTCAAACTATCGCCGAAAATGAAGTGGAACCATGATAAAAGATTTTATTTTCACATATTCCAAACTGCCTTCTGTTGTTTGGTCACGCCATTTCGAACAATTGGCACCTATGCGCACGGCGGATATTTCAAGTGAAACTTTTGCGGTCTAGTTGCAATCAACGCTTCTTGCAAGTCTCTGAACACACTGGTTTCCTAGAAAAAAAAAACGAGGATAGAATTTTTGGACACTCTGTATAACTAGGGTATGTTCCGTATGGTTAATGAACTGCAAATATGCTTTAACGATGTTAAAATTCTTTGCTTCTGCTCTTATAGCTAACCTATTATTGAATTGCTTTATCATACTTTGCAGTTATCGCAAATACAACACAATTTAATGTTTCTTGAAGAATAAAGTCACTAATATAATTGGATCTTTCTTTTCTAACAGTGGAAGCTGATGATTATGCTATAAAGTATTACAGTTATTTTCAATTGATTTTTTTCTAAGTGTAAATTTCCCCAAAAGTTTAAATAATAAGAACTTAGACTAAATTTTAAAAGTTTACTTAACGAAAATGAGTCTCTTACAACTATGTAGACACTAAGCCTTAGAATAATTTCTTAAACGAGCTAAAAGAAATAGCAAGCAGAAGATCGCGAAGACTAAGCTGTGTGAAATCGTGATGCTAATTTATGAGCCACTTCCCTCATCCATTCCTTATCCTTAAAAATTGCATGTACAATTCGCTACACCAAACAGCCCAAATGGACAAAAATAATAAATTGTAATGCGGTCTTCGGCTCCATATTAATCGCGTCTCTAAATCACAGCAAGATGGGGCGGAGCCAGTTAATTTAAGAGCAACAGTAAGTGCCTTGGACCATTGTCTGACTCCCACATAACGTGCCGATAAAGTCGCGTTTAGTACATAAGGCTATGTCTTTATCTTTCAGACAAAGTGTGTGCCGGTGTAGTAACATTCGAGTTAGGTATGGCATTTCAGACACTTTCAGTTAATGCATACAAACTCAAAGTGTGAGGTATTGTCGAGTATTTCAGATAGAAGTTTTAGAGCATACAGGTGGATAACATTGTGAAATACAAGTATAAAAATTGCGTTATTTAAATTAAAATTATATAAGTAGGAATACAAGAACCACAGTGAAAATATAATTTACTAATAGTATTATTCTTAAAATGAAACGCTTTCCCTTTCTGTTAGTACGAAAAATTTTGATATTCAGGGAATTTTGCGAATGTTTGAACTAAAAATTGAGTGCATGTTCTCAACTCGTAGTATAGCTGGACAAAATAATATGAACACGCTTTTAGAAGAACCGAATTTTATTACTTTTTTATTTCTTTCTTTCTGATTGCACTGGCACGCACTGAAGGCATCTTTGTGCTTTTTCCTATGTACTATGATAAACTCCCTTGAGTCACCAGTCGTCGTATTGTGTTCATTAACAATTAAGTCATACCTTAGAAACGGCTTGTCATCCACACCTCACCGCCACGGGTGGCCGAGGTCGTTAAGGCGAGGGCTCGTGAGCGGGAGGTCTGGGGTTCGATTGCCACCAGGACCGTCCTCCCTGACTGAGGTTTTTTCCAAGTTTTCCTCAGTCCTCATGACTGGCAATTGCCGGGGAGATACCCTAAATTTAGGCCTGGAACGTTTCCTTCCTTAAAAAATCCTTTCTCAATTTATCATTTCATCTCATGTATGATCAGTGTTCACCGCCTGTGGTGACTTAGCAGTAAAAATGGGCGTTAAACACTATTCAAAAAAATAAAAACCCACACTTCACGCACTTAAGTAACTTTATTCCTTCACCAAAAACTAAAACCTTCTCCCTTCGGAGTTTCAAATCCTGTTACAATGTACGGCTATTACGATCCACTAATCAGAACACTGTATTAATTTTACATGTCTTGATTCAAGAATTATTTTCATTGCATCTTGCTCATCGCTTCGTCCTATTGGCTATGTCACCTACTTCTGATTTTTCTATACATTGATTGGATAAGAAATTCTGCGAATTTTATGAGTTTGTTTATTTTCAGAAACCCGTTGCTTGTCCTTGAGAACAAGGGCACTAGTTACATCTTGCCTGACAAAATTTTATTGTCCCTTCGGCGACTTTCCCGAGTGCAACTCTCCGAAACATACAATAAGAATCTGTTCCCCCGTCCTCTTTGTGAAAGCTCTCATACCGTAACGGTATTTGAAGGTTTCTCTTAGAAATAAGGAACAATAGATTATATGTTTGTGTTTCTTTCGTCCATGAACCCTAAAAACTTTGGAGTGTCTTCTTAACTAAATAACGGGAATATTAATGTAGTCTGCGATGGTATACAAAATAAAAATCTAAAATGAACACGATTATATATATATTAAACATATATCACGCAAATTTGATCATGCTATTATTTACAAAGCGTTGGAGGATTTCAGGCTAGTAGAATATATCTCACTTTCTAGAAATATCGTATTTTTCATAACTTATACCAGATAGCATGTTACACCTGTTCAATGGATCTATTTCTAATTAACATTTAATATCTTACTGCGAGCTTTTCTTTAAATGCCATAACTTTGATCTTCTGCATAGATATTTGGCAATTGTATATTTTCAGAGATTACTTTTAATTTATATATTATTTTTGTAGATAATTTTCAATTTCAGCTAATATTACAATATCATCTGCTATTATTATATTATTTATAATATAATTTAAAGTCTTTATTAATTAAGATTGCTTCATTTCCCATAAAATTTTTAATCAGTAATGCCCGAGTCAATATAGAAATTAAAATATATGGATGAAAGTGAATACACATTTCCTACTCCCTGATTTATATTTAAAAAAGATGGTTGCTTCCACATTACTTGATGATTATAAGCATAAATTTATAATAAAATAAGCCAGTCCTGGTGGTATAGTGGTAGCCATACTTGCCTTCTAAACCCAAGAACGCGTGTTCGATCCCGGCCAGGATCGATGGATTTTTTCAGGCTTAAAAAGTCTAAGTATGGCTTCCTTCGGAAGGGAAGTAAAGCTGTGGGTCCCATGTCGTACATTTACGGCACGATAAAGAACCCCAAGCCTGAAAGAAGAGGCATTTCAAAAATTTTCTGACGTTTCATGCCCTGAATTGAATGGGACGCTGATGACCTAAGATGTTAAAGAGCGTCCGTAAATAAACCAAATGCAATAAATAAATAAATAAATAATAGTGATGATAATAATAAAAATACAAACTTTTTACACATTCTGTTAATTGTTTAGGAATACCTCTATTTCTACTACAACCCAGAAAATTTCTAGGTTTAATTTACGAAACACTTTTTCTAAATCAATAAATAAAAATATCGTTTCTAATTTTTTTCACGTCCTTTCATTGTATTGTGTTTTAAAGTAAACTCAACATCCCCTTTCTGAAGGAAGTTGGTTCTTCGGCTAAATGATCTTCTGCATATTTTGTATTCTTTTGGCATATTTCTTGTAATTTAAGATACCGTTGTATTTGATGATTCACTTGTGTCTCCTCTTTTATAAATTGTATAATTTTTCCTTGTTTCCAAAAAAGTGATAGGCAATGTTTTGTACAATAAATTTTCAAAAAGGGCAGCAACTGAAGTTTGAAAAACTTATTTCTGTGCTTCAGGAATTCTGAGTTTATATGATCTGAACCGCATGCTTCATATTCTTGGATGCTTCTAATTCTGCAATTTGTAGACCACCCTTATAGCTTTCAGCTAATGACTGTTTGCGTATCTTTATTTATTCACAAGTCTTGGAAATGTTTTATCTCGTGTATCATGTTTGTTATACAGGCTACTTCCTTTAAAGATTTATTTACATGCCTTAATGCTTTATAAGCAAATTTATGATCACCATATATGTAGGTTATGTTCTAAATTTGGCACATATCTGTCTGAGAATTTTTTGAGGGTTGTTCCCCTTTTCAGCGGCCACCCTTTATTTCCAATTTCCATTTCTCAAGATCTTGCCAATCTTCCTCTTGCACGTTGTAGTTTTTCATTATTAATTTGACTCCTGCCTGGTCGACCACATTTTCTCTTTCCTGGCGGTGATCACTCCAAAACAATTCTGGTCTATTGTTCGTCCCCCATTCTCCTAAGGTGACCATACCATTGTAGAGCCCGCTTCTGATTCTTTCTACAACTGATAACCTGTCTAACTTCTTCATTTCTGTTTCTTTCTAATCTAGAGACCCTGGCTCCTCCTCTTATGCCATCCATCTCTACTGCTTGAAGTTTGCGTTTTTGGTGTTCGGTTCAAAGTCCAACCTTCTGCCCCATAAATTAATATACTCCCCACTAATGTATGAAACATTCTTTTCTTTGTTTCCTTAGATATAACTCTGCTCCAAAGAACAGAATATCTTATTTTTGTTATGTTGCCTTTATTATTTTCTTTTTTCTTGATAGTATTTTTTCTAGCTTCATCAGTTTTATTTTGTACATTCTTTAGATATGCTTCTTTATTCTGATGTGTACATTTTTGGATTTCTTCGTTCCATTTTATAAGACTTTATTTCTTATTTTTCTTTTTTCTAAGGTTTCTAAAGCAGCTGTCTTTAAGTAGCATACAATATTACTCCATTCTTCTTCTATATCATCACTTGTGTTATTTTAGAATAGGTGAAGATAATCTATCTTGATATAAATCATATACCCATGTTCTTGCAGCAAATGAACTTTGTGCGTTTCCTTATTAGAATATGCTCTATTTGTTCTTGGAACCATCTTTCAGGTAGCGTCAAAATACACGCAAGAAGGAAATATTTCGTTCTTGTGTAAACTCATCTATAAACCATTCATTTACTATGAAGTAATCAATAATTGGTGAATGGTATTTTTAATTTTTGAATTCCAGAATAAATTCCCGCATTTCATTCAATAAGATATGAAAATGATACTCAAAACTGCTTTTCTACTCTACCGCATTTTTTTGTGTAGTGTTTAACGCCCGTTTTTACTACTGAGGCACTACAGGCGGAATATGATCCATACAACTAACTTGGAAATTTTAAATATTTTTTGTGTGTTTATTTTTAATACCTAAGTGATATCACACTTCAGTATGTAAAGATTACTCCTTCGCATTAGCTCAAAAATAGACAGGTGACATTTGCAGAAATCCCATAGCACGTACAGGACAGTTCTAAATGCTCCATGATACCAATGTAAATCACTCTTTACAATTGAATCTTGCAGAGCGTTAAGTTGAACTTGGGCTGTCATATGAAATGATTTTGCTAATAGTTCTCTTAGAATGCAAAAGTGTTATAAGCCATAGCTATACAGATTCAGAAGGCCCAAAAATTAATATGTTCTTTAACTTTTTTTTTCTTATCCAAAACTAAAACATTTTAACCTCTTTAGTAATGGTATTGTTAATTAATGAATATTGAGTTCCATCAGGTCTTCCAAAGTGCCCCATTGTGATTTTTCTGGGATGAATAAACTGTATATTTTTTAGAGGTGCTTGTAACACTTCTGGAATGATTCTAGGATAATTTATTTTCATAAATATTGCTACACGCCAGTCATGAATACACAAGAATGGAAGAAACTAAAAATCTCTTTGCGACACGTGCATACAAGAACGACAGCACACGACTTTCGCTTCAGAATCTGCCACCAAAGAGGATTTCATCAGGCGTCACTTCAACATTTCTGCACCTTGTATGGACAACGCTACCTACTCGACTGAAGATCAAGGTCAAACTCTCCAGCGTTTTACACAGAAGAAATCACTTTGTATAATTTTCATGTGTACAGTGGGTTTAATAAATCATTAATATTGCTATGTCATCAGTAAACATACAGGGAAATAGTCGCTCTCTTTGAGTTCGCCTACCAGTGCTGTATAATCAAATTATTACCTTTATATTAACTCATTAAAATGCAATTGGTTTTTGTTTAGGGACAATTTAACGTTTGTGTCTTACGAGATTTTTGTATTTATAATGTTAACTATTGAAATATAAACATCTCAATAATTTTGAGGCTTTCAAGCTTTCATAAGGAGACAACGTGTGTGATTTTTTTTCGCTAGCAAAAACTCCATAGCAGTTGGATCGTCTAGTTTGGACTTTCTTCTAGAACATTTTTTCCCGCTCTGAAATACGAAAAGGAATCGGAAATACTTTCTCTTGTCATTCATTGTATCTAAAACCTTTTGATGTTATCTTGAGAGATTGAAAGTTTAAAAGATAATAAAACATTGAATACAATAACATTTATATTGTAAATAAAGATGAACCCACCTACATTGGCTGCTAGCATTACTTTTGTAATATTCTCTTTCTCAGCCATTTCATCTTTTCTTTTCTTTTCTTAAATTATCGACATCCCAGATTTAATTCAAAGGGGGAAAAAGCATTCAATTAGCTTGTTCACGAACGCATTTCTGCTTTGCCTCGCCACCTTATCTAAAGTTATAAACACGTATTTCCGCACGTTCAGCGTTAGGTTCTCTGCGCTCTTAATTTCCACTGTTATGCTTCGCTGCCGCGGACCTTCATTCAAAAAAGAAAAACTGTTTCTGTCTCCAACTTTAGTAATTCTGTCGCCCATACAGTCTGCTTTTTTTACAGTTGTTTTGCTCTTATACAGAGCTGTAAAAGTTGAGCGCGAGACTGAAACAATAAACTGCTGGCTGCAGCCACGCCGTTACCAGCTGTTGCGAGGGACAGTGTTCCCTCCGTCATTATAGCTCGAATTAGAAGACGTAAAACCAAAGCAGGATACAGAAAGGATAGCACTTCTCTCTGAGTTTACCTACCTTGACAGATCTACAACGTTCTAAGATGTAGCGATCTTACTTGCATCAATAACCTGCATCCCTAAACCCAGTTTTGCAGCTTTTAGAAATGCTCTTACCTTTGATGTTACATACATGCATATCATATAAATGAAAAATTTGTTCTGCAGTCATTATCTTGTTTAAGTAAAATATTTATAAGTAAAACCTACGAAAAGATTTGGATTTAGAGTTGCAATTACAATGTGTCCCAGTCAGTAATCTGCCGTATTCATTCCTAATCGATGTGTACATTAAATACTTCCACAGCTTTAATTACTGCAATATCATATCTAGTTTTTATTTTACGTTATAATAAGTACTAATCTGCGTTATAGTAAATGCTCAATCTATATTCAGGAATATCTCGCATACTGATATAATTAGTATTCCTACAAACGTTCTGGTTTAGAAATTATTCAATTTTTTAAGAGCTCAACTTATCAAAACGCCTATTTCCTGTGGTACACAACTTAGAAATTTCTTGGACAACACACTAATAACCTTAGGGTTTACTTCCGTTAGAACACGTCGTTTTCGGTTAGGAACTCCGTCGTTGTCAATACCGTCCCTAAACTTAAGAACACGTTTTATTATCGTATTTCTATGTGGAACCCCATGAAATATCGTTAATAACTTCCTACCTACTGGTCCACAAGATCGTTTTCACATTGGTGAAAATATTTTGTTCTAGGGCTAACAACCGAGGTGGCATTGCAATGTATCACACAAAAAGTCATTTGCCCATTTAGAGCGGTTATAAACGCAAATCATCAACTGGTTTTGTGATAGAACTAGCTTTGTGCCTGAAATATGGCCTCGAGCAGTGATACCGATCAATATTTTGGATTTTGTTAATAGATCAATCGTTGAACCAGGCGCGCGTGGCTGGCAGTTGACTGATTGGAGTGCATCGTACTTATTGGTAAATTTTATCTTACATCGAAAAATACTGAAAGTGCATACATTTATCCGTTTGCTCATCAAAGAAAAAATACATTTTATATTTTTTACATTCGGAATTATATACAACATATAAGTAATGAACCCATTTCAGCAAAATCTTGTGGAAGAAGTCACACAGCTATGCGCTTCAGTAGTTCGAGTGTGTAAGTGCTAATAACCGTGTTACAATAAGAGTAAGAAAGCATGCTGATAGTGCAAATTAAGTTCTTTTCAATATTTTTTGTTATCACAAGTGGTCTTAAATTCGATGCTTTAGGAACAATAGAACAGAAAAATCAAATTATTTTTTGTAATTGCTATGACTTTGAAATTGATTTTATATTAACCTGTAAAGAATGATAAGCAAAAGGATTCTACTTATGATTGTGGAGTAAAGCGATACTTTCAATGTTTAATTATAACAATTTATAAGGACAGGTAAAAAGCGTGGTTTCTTGGAGTGGATTTTATTTTATTTTTTTGTTTTTTTATTTATTTATATATATATTTTTTTTGGCCTTAGCAGAATACTTTGGTACAGCAACTTTCCTCATAGCTTGCCATTTTTGTCTACCGCCCAATGGGGGCACCTCCCAGAGAAGGAATAATGTGAAGGAGACACACAGGGGGCGGCCAAGTTACACAGGCGCACTTATGTAGAGAAGGGATACAGGTAGAACACTCCGACGCAAGTGGAGAAGTTCTCAAAAGAGTTCTAGCCCCATATAAAATCCGTTTCCATACCGTCACACCAAGCCCAGCTACTTTATCCTGCCAGCTGCTTGTCCTAACACTTTCGATTCTGTAAAAAAACCAACGGAATGAAATTATATGGCATGGGAGAGCGAAAAATTCGCAGAATTTAAAGATACATCCCAGCATTCCAAGGAGAAGAAGAAAAAAAAAACTTAATGTGAGAATGGGCGGTCCCAACGGACTTGAGCCGGAGTCTTCCGAATGCGGGTCCTATGCCTTATCGACTGAGCCACCTCGCATGATAGAGTGGTCTCTTGCTTTGCAATCCCGGGACTGTCTTAAACGTTCAAAGACTCCAGACACTGTGATCGGAATTAGCAGTACTCTAGCAACGAGCAACGGACTTCTTTGATATAATTATTTTTTGTATACCAGGTCCATCAAGCAGCCTCACAGAAAATAAATAAATAAAACATGAAATAAAAAGAGGGGAAAGGTCAAGAGAACGAACAAGTCTCGCAGTAGGTCTAACGTGGCCAAACCATTGCTCAACGAATGCGCGGTTCAAATGCTGCAATGTAGAAATGAGGAGATTCACCGTCGTGTTGATACCACATCTGATCCCAAATGTCTTTAAGCAAAGCAGGCAGTTTGTCTTCATAAACTGTTTGTAAATTTTGTTGAGACATTATGATATTTAACATATTACTTACATTGATGGATTTGAACATCATCGAAACACATTAGTTAAAAACTGCAAACTTTTATTGTAAGTCACATATGCAATTTGCATCTTTTTTCTTCCGAAGGTTGTCTGTATTCAAAATTAGTTTCAGATATATGGTTATTTAACTAAAAGTATTTGTTTTGATCTATTTTGTTATCTCTGGACTTTTGGGTATTGAATTTAGGAACAACCCTTATATTCTCTATTTTCAATTATATACATATTATACAAAAAAAATTAAAAATAAAGGAACTGCTGAAACAATGTAGTTAAAATAAGCTAGAGAAGCACAAATTTATAAAACACTTTAATACTAACACAAATATCGCAATGTTTCGAGTAACTTCAAAGACAGAAGAAGAAGAAGACATTTTAGAGTTCTGGTTTACGAGAATGGTTTAAAATATGTTAATAAATTTTTAGGTATGTTACGAAATTGATCATATACATTTCTTTGAGATAAGTCTTTTTGAGCGTAAATGATTAATTGATCAGTTTCTTACGTTATTTTTAATAAAAATAATTTGTGCCTTACTTTTCAGGCATTACAGTGAAAGTTTACACGTTAGAGGGTGCGAATCAGCACTTTGATAGTTTACTCGTGTTTGGCATGATTCTGTAATTCTGTTTGATATAGAGATATTCGGCACAGTATTATAAAGTGTGCTTTCTCTGGTTGAATATTTTTACATAGGTTTTATAAATGTTATTTTATCGAAAACAATCGATGTGTTTCTGCTATTACGAGAACATTCACCTAAAATATTTATATATTATTTTTCAAAATTATATAAATTCATTACTACTTCGCAATTAGTATCCATATTATTTATCTATTCATATTGTTTAAAGCACACGTTAGAGTATCCTTTTCAGCAGTACATCTTTGTTCTAAGAAGTAGCTTTACACAATCAACATGCGAACATTACAAGGCGATGTGTATATTTTTCTCTTCAGGTTAATTAGAGTTGACCACAACACAGTTTTGCACGTTGTGGCTTGTGCAGCTAGTTCAATAACTATAACTTTCTATCACAAGAAAGATCATCGATGTTGTTATTATTAAATTTTACGTTATCACTCTTCAATTCTTTTATGAACTAATGACATTTAGTGTACTGCTTTATCAAAATATATATTAATTACATCCAAAGCGCTGCAGTATTCTGGGATCACAGGATGCTGATCACAAATTTGCGAGAATCGCAGGTAGGCAATGGCTGTCTTCTCCCTTCCAATACTCAGCAACTGACAAGAAACACTGGCAAAAGCTGTCAGCAGCATCAAGCGCCAAGAGCAACGATCTTAAAGACAGAGAACAGATTAGCGTTTCACTCTCTAACATTATCTGCTGCAGAACTCTGTTAGACAAAACTGCAGATATGTTCACTAGTTTTAAAACATTACTATACCTTCCTTTGTTTTTCCTTCTTTCTAAAGAAACTTCTCGTTAAGCATATATGGTGATTCATTGTTGAAATTAGCTTGTTCCCCTAGAATATGAAGTTCTTAGAACAGCAAATAAAGAAATCAGTATTGAAAATATTATAATTAATAACCTCATCCAAATATTAATTTTTCATTGAATTGATAGCATGTCGTAATAAACCCAATCATTATTATAATAATGAAAGCTGTTTATCTTCGCTAATATTCTGAAATTTCATTCAACTGTGTCTGTTCACATGAATACCATACACATTTAGCAATTATTCCAGAACTGCTTTTAAAAATAGATCAATATTATAGCATAACATACATTGTGCCTAATATGCGCCATTTAGACTCTCTGCTATTTGGAGCAATAGATGTATTATACGGGACTTTCATTTCAAAACTTCCCATTTTGAATAGCTACTTATTTAACAACATTTAATTAAAAAAAATCGTGCATTCAAAGGTTGAGGGGAAAGTTTAAAGTCAATGTTAATTAAAATTTACGTTTCAATCCTTCGCCATTTGATAGTTAAGTTTTAAAGATGATTTAATTGTTATAACATCTTAAGTTTTCAGTCGTTACCTGGTAACCTGGGCTTATGCTATTGTTTGAGTTTAGACAGAATAAAAATATAAGTCAGTTTTAGGATGAAAAACAGTTTATTTTGGGTGTAATTACTCATATTACATTAATACAGTCTATTTAATTAAACTCCTGTTTTTGTAAATTATTTACTATTTTGAAACACTTTATTACCAAAAAACAACTACTACATTGGATGGCCAGTAACTTTATAGTACAGTGGGGGGCCTGCTCCTCTTCAATCGCTGAGATTTCCTACGCGCGCCATGCTCTCTTTCATTCAGTTGCGAGTAGAATTTCGACAGAGTCAGGCAGTTGTATTGTGCAGTCAAGAGTGAGATTTCATTAAATAGTGCAGTAGTGTTGTATTTAGTGTTGTTTTCACTGCGTAGTCTTCAAGGCATTATCAGGTACAGAAAGTCATGTGGCAGATATTTAGGAGTAAATTACCTGGCAACCCGGCTCCAACACCAAAGAACATTAAAGTTAGTACAGAAGTTCTGTGACTGACCGGAAGATATCATATGCTTACAGAAATTGGAGGTTCTATTAAAGCCATCTTTGTTTCCAGATCTTGCGGTTTATGATTTTAGTTTTTGAAAGGAAACTAATAAATGGACTACATTCATCAAACCCTCAGACGCAGGAGGAACCAAAACAAACGTGCAAAACGAAGTTAAATCCATTAGTCATGTGGAACTGATGTGTGTCGCTGATCATTTCCTAAATTGTGGATTATGAGTCAGGAAAAATAGACATTTCTAGAACCTACTGTAAGGAGGGCAAGGATTAAATTCTGTTGTTTAATATGTTGTACCTAAGTTTTAAAATGGCGAAGTGCTTAATCGCCGCGAGTCTATGGAAGAAAATACCGGCGGTAATTTCAAATCTAACTGCCGACCGGCCATTTTAAGTCTACACTTACTGGAGTAAACTGTGCATAAAAATAACAACAGATCAGCAACAAAAGATGTGCTAACAATTACATCTTCCTCAAATTTAAGAATAAAAAGATAAGGGTACTATTTTAAATCTCACGTTGGTGGCATGATAGCTGGTAGTCAGGGAGTGAAATAATATAGGTATTCAACATTGGTGTTAAGCTTTTTCCCCGCCAAAAATTTCTTTCCGAATTCGTAATTTGTCTGATGTATTATCAGTGTCTACACCCTGAAATGCTATTGAGTACCTTCTCGCAACACTTTGTAGTTTAAATATAATATCATTTTATTTTCAAGATAAATAGGTGTCAACTTTATTTTTAATTTTTGGGTAAGGTTGTCAACCGTGACTTCAGAAATTCTCTGAATGCTGGAATAAATGTACTAAAACATGTAGTAGTCATATACATAGTAGTGGTAAAGTAATCATAAAAATAAATGCTACTTTTGTGGTATATATATTAAAATAAATTAAATTTTTATTTTAATACAATTTATGCTTTATTTTTACAACAATGTTTCTCATTGTGATCTTTTATTTATTTGGTGCATTTTAGTCAAATATCAGTGTTCATGAACTCAACTATTTTGCCTCAGCAAACAGTAGCAGTAGTTATAGTTAATAGTTAGTAAAATATATTGGTTACAAATGCAGGTCATCCATGCCGCACGGGTCATGTTTTCCCAATACACTAAGAAATATATGAATATTTAACTCTTAAGGGAAATTCAGTATATAATAATGAATTGAATAAATGAAAAATATATATAATAATAGAAAAATCGAAATACATAAGTGAAATTAACAGAAAAGAGAACAGTGCAAAAGTTAATAATCTACACCCCCCCCCCCCACACACACACACACATATTTGTACAAATGATTCAGGATTTAATCGGGAATATGGAGGGGATGGTTTTGCTTTAATTTTTAAGAGTATAATCAAGAATTTTGTTATAAGTTTATTAATAAGAATTATTTTTAGGGTATTTCAAAAATATAATGACTCATATTATCCTACCCCCCTTTCCGGTTGTCTGCCTCTTCCGATCTGAGCTGATCGCTTTATTTAAAAATTTACCTACTCCCTTTTCCTCCTTCCTATCTTTCAGCAAAGTCCAGTACAGCTTCTCCTCCTCCATTCTTCCGTCCCTTGCATACATCAGAACATGTTCGCAAGTTTCGTTCTCCGCACATAGGGCAGATCTCGTACCCCCTCTGTCTGTTACTTTAGCCATGCGCACACGCCTAACCAAAAACAAAGCGAGCCATTATTGCAGAGTTTGGCCCCTGTTTGGAAACAGTATACATAAATCGTACAGATCTATTTTTAATCCTGACAACTCACTGTATCACAGGTATCTAAAACAAGTTTGTATTCAATTTCATTTCATAAATAATGTTTATTTACTGTTAGAAAATCTGCTATTTTCAATAGCATTCGTTTATATCTGATTCTTTCAAACACAATGGTTTGAAAACTTTGAATGACAAACAATTTTAGATACTTAATTTTTCCTGTGCTCTCTTTACTCTTCTACCGAGTTATTTTCTGTTTATGGTTTATGAATATACTTCCTTGAATTACTCTCTGAATGTATTTGTTACAATTTATATTAGGGTAATTCCCTTATCATGTTATATTAATTTTCAGGCTTGCAAAATGACATGCGTCCAAACAAATATGAAATTGGGCTTCTTGACGGTTATGATCAGTAACACGGAGAGCTTGACATCTAAATTATTCGGAAGTTTTACCATACCCTAAAAACAACAATAAAAAGCATTTGAAGGAATAAAATATATAAATATCTGTTGATGTATAGTACATCGATGGTATATTTCGAGTCCTATTATTTTGTGATTCTGACTAAAAACATTTGAAAACTTATTCAATCGCAATTAAAAGATAGGTTTGAATAAAGGGTTAACGTTATAAGTAATAAAACCTTTTTAGGCTTAATGTAAAAATTGTCAACGAGGACTGGAAATACAGCTAACTTCCACTAATCCAATAAATATAATCACATACTCGACAAAATACAGCCATCATATTGAAAACAGTATATGACAGCATTTTATGATAAATCGGTTAAAGGTTCAATATATATTTATAGGAAGGTAGGATATCATAATCTTTTTATGTGTATAATACGTGGCCAGTTATATGAAAAAATACTTAATTGTGCTATAAATGATTCCGAAGTTTAAAATGCAATTTCTGCTAAACGCATAACCGTTTTGGACTATTCACATACGAAGAAGTTCTTTTGAGCTAATAAATAAATTTGGATCATTCATACTTTCCACAAAAATCACAATATTTCCTTTGCTTTTGATTTTGTAGCAAAATTCAAATAACAATTTTGTTCTTTTTTGATACCGTTTCTATTCTAGATATAAACTTTGTGAGAGGTCAGAATTTAAATGTACGCCCTGTATATCAAGAGATATCAACGCTATTCCACAGCGAACTTTCATAAGGGTACGGGATAGGGAAGTTGATGCCCTCCTGCCGTAGTGCTTTCTTTTTGTGATGAATTATATAGATTGCAACAGAGATAGCATAAATCAATCATGATAATGATGCTTGACGATTAAACTGATACAAATGTAATGTGTATTCCTCACAAATGCTGTAATTTGTAACTGTCATTTTGCTTAATGGTGGTGCGCACTTGAGGCAGATTTCACCTCTCGTGATTCTGCAGGAGGTGAAGCAGTCCAAAGGAGATGAAAACGATGATGACTGCTTGAAGATACACCCCATTCAAGCAGAGAAGAAAAAGAGCTGAAGTATGAAAGATCTTTGAGATACCGTAGATACAGAAACCATAATGGAAACAGGGATCATTTTTCGAACTAGAAGACGAGCTATTTCAAATGAACTGACGTTTTTACTATTGAAATGTTAGATGTTTAATACTATTATATTTATTTTTAATACTGATGTGATTTACAAGTTTAAGATTTCTTCATATTTGTTTTAGAGCATTCGTGCACAGTGAATAAATATTATTATCTGAGAAAATATTGTTTTTATTTTTAGTGAGTGGACTATGCTTGTCTATTTAAGCACAGTAAGTAGGAGAAAAAACCGAAGAACTGAAAAGATAAATTGTTTATATACTACTAGTAGTTGTCACAGAGTCCACAAAGCTGCACATTTCTGTTGAAGCAATTTTGCGCAATTTTTACTAAATTATGCAGCAATTTATTAATAAATTATATTTTTTTGCAAGTACATATTTTATTATAATGTAAATATTCTCTTTTTCACTGCGTAACTTTTCATACAAAGTAGATTTGGGAGACACTATTTCACGTACTCTTTGCATAAACTGCCTGAGAATGCTGGAAATAGCATTTGAGTATTCGAGACAGACTGTTCGCCACTACATCACTCACGGCATGTGCAAAAATTATTCTGAAGTTTGTTCAAAAAGGAAATAATTTGAATAATGTGTACGCTAGTTCAATAAATGTTTATTTCTTGAAGACTGTATTGAAGAGGCATTGATAAATGTTGTCAATGTTACATCGTATTGTGACTGCTGGCGATGGCCATTTCATCAGAGAGTTATGCTTTTCCTAATGATATCGGCGGTGAAAACGATAACAGATCCCGGCACAGTGAGACAGCGATATCATTAATCTCAGACTCATTATTTCTCCAAGAGCATTGGCTCCGTCAGCAAGTGGTGTGGGTTCTGTTTAATTCGACCGCCCCAGTGTTTGCACCGCTCATCTATCACCGTCTCTTTAGAGCTCAGTTTGGACCCAAACCGCCAGACCTTGTCTGCCGCATCTGCCTCCCCGTACATCTGTCTTCCATTTGAAGCTTGACACATGCAATGAAGGTCGGCCGCGATTTAAAAAGGCTGTAAATGACGCTTTTGTTGAGGTTTACTTAAGAAACCTTACAAACAACCGTTTTAGTTTGGTGGCGAAGACCGAAATGTGCATAACAAGCGAGAAGACATTAAAGAGGTAAGATGTATGGAAAAAGAGATGAGTGAGCACTGGAGTCTCATAAGATAAAATGTCTTCTTTTTCTTGTTTCCTGTAGTGTTAAACCTGCAGCCTTTCTCTGCTAATTATGACGTATTGCCTTAAATTAAATTAATAGTGTTCCATAAACTTAGACAAACAAACAATGTGTATAAATGTGAAAAAGCAGAAAATAAAATTAATAAACATTAAACAAGTGCCAGAAAATGAACACTAGTAACTTGCAAAACAGTGAGTGATATGCATGATTGTTTTTATAACTATTAACATTTTATGAAACAGCCTAAGTCTTGCGGATCTTGATGTTATTGAGTATGAACCCGAAAGCCTTTTTCTTAAGCTGAAGAAAATCGGAAGGTAGCTTGATCCAATCAAGATTCGAAACACTGCCCCTCGATTTGTTTGCTGGCTCAAACCTATGCCTTAACCGAGGGCGTGGCTAGAACACGTCTATGTATTTTATATATGCCGCAATTGGAAATTATATACTAATTAAGAATAATACTGCTAATAGAGACAAGGGTTAGTGGACGAGCACAAGAAGAACAAATAGGATTAAGGACATTACAAACAGTACGATAATTTGGATAGCTGGATACCCCGTTACCCATTAGCCTATGTCGTTTACGTTAGAGAAAGGATTCGCAGTTATCCTTAGAGTGTCATATTTTGTGTGCCGCTTTCCATTATTTCGTATTAATTTCATTTTATAAAACTTCATATTTAATTATTTTGACATGTATTTAATTATATTGAGACGTATATAATTAGTTGATATGAATATAATTCAATTGATATGTATATAATTAGGTTGACTTCAATATAATAGGTTAATATATATTTAATTAGATTGAAATGCATTTATTTAGGCTGTAGTATATCTAATTTATTATAATGTGTATTTAATAAGGTTGATAGGTATTTAATTAAGCTGACATGTATTTAATTGCGTTACCATACTTTTAATTAGATTGACATACATTTAATTACGTTGTCATGTATTTAGTTTGGATTCAAATGCATTTAATCATGTTGACATGTATGTAATATGACTTACATATACTTAATTAGGTTTTAATGTATTTAATTGTATTTACATGCTTAATTGTAAGCATAAGCTGTAAATATTGTTCGCAATTTCACCATTTCCCCACTGCCACTGAAAGTAAACAAATTGCAGATTGTATACACCCCCCCCCCCAAATATACATACACACCTCAAATATACACATGGATTTGTTTGGTTTTTTCTCTTATATTTAACTCGGTTAAATGTTTGGATAATAAAAGGGGATTTATGATTTCAAACATCGACATTGTTTCTTTCTTTTCGTTCGCTTATTTCTGTATACTATCTGACGTCCTTCGAAAGGAATGACTGAAGGAGTATTGTCAATATTTAATATAATTAGAAAATGCCTAAATCTCTGATGAAATCACCATCACCAGCAGTTACAATAGGATGTGACATTGACAATATTAATCAATATTTCTTCATTATAGTCTTCAAGAAATAAACATTTATTGAACTAACGTACATCTTATTTAAATTGGTTTTTTTTTTGAAAAACTTCAAAATAATTTTCACATATACTGTGGGTGATGTAGTGGTCAGCGGTCTATCTCGAGTACTCAGATGCAATTCCCAGTATTCTCAGACATTTATTTGAAAGGGTGCGTGAAATAGTGTCCAACCAATCACCTGAGGGGGTCCATTTAGCTGAGATTAACAGAAGTGAAGCAGCGCTGACCGATAACTGCACTCTGTGGAAACAACGGTTCTTCAGTACTATGGTGTACTTGCCTAATCTAAAATTCTTCACAATATTTTATGTTTAAGCCCTTTTTGTACAAAATATCATTTGAATATATTCGCCATACATTAGCTTTTGTTTATGGTGATTTTACCGCATATTTGTAAAACACTTTAATACAGTTATTTCTCTTTCTATTCCTTTTAGTACATTTCAAAGTGTTACTAATCTTGCACAATATTGCAGAATTTAGATTATCTTTACATTGCTTTCATAGTGCCGTTTGGGGTCTGAATTCACGGTAAGTTAATATGAATACAATTAACATTTCATTTTGTAAATAAATCACAAGTCTTCTTAACTCGTCATCTAATGCATTAGTACTAGCAGAATTGGGGAAGTTGGAAAATAAAGGTAAAATAATTCGTATGGGGTTTAAGAGGATATAGTTTAGTAGTTTTAAACGAAGTTTATTGAACTTGTGAATAGATCTGAAAAGAATTTGGCAAGGAAAAGTATATAAATTGTTGTAATAAATCGAATTGGAAGGGAATCAGATGTTGTGAAACTTAAGGGATCAAGAAATGGTTGTAATGTGGTAGATGTCTATCGGGGATAAAGGAAATTAGTTGCACCATGTATTAGAATGCATAGAAACAAAAAACAAAAACAAAAAAATAAAAATGTGAGATGACATCTGGTGTAAAATTGGAATAATTTACGTAAAGAAAGCTGTTAAGAATTATGTTGAATAAAACAGGAGGTAGTAAGGCATTAAGAAGATTATTTGACAAAATGAGAGAACAATGTTTAAGGAAAATAAGGACGGAGGAATTAGAAAAGATTTTCCAAGAATAATCCAAGACCAAGGTCCTAATATACATGTTCCCTATAATACATGAAGAGCCTGGGCTTGCTGCTTAACCGCTGAGTCCTCTAACTCCGTCTTGCAACGTCATTGATAGGTTCTAGTAATAACACAAAGACATGCGATCAGCATACCTCACTCGCGCGTCGCGAGTGAGACTCCTGTTAAGCATCTTTCATGGCCCAAGGACGCTGTCTCTCTTATCAAATGGCTTCCTCAACTGTCATCAGGATGCTGGGTGGATCCCGGTTCTAGATCTTCCTAACTTAGAACATTTCTAAGCATGTAAGCAGTCAGCAGTTAGAAAATGGAGGGGATTTCTAATAGATCTACTGGTACAACAATTGATATTGATGTATAAAAAAACAATTATAAACAATAATGTAGTTACGGATATGTGGATAAGAAAATGTATGCTTGATAAGGGGAGTAGAGGGGTGCCCATACATGGAAGTCAGAGGGCAGACCCCTTGTCTTTGTGATAATGGGAAAGCACAGTCCACTAATTTTAGCACATCACAATGCAAATTGTTTATATCAATTAATGTGGTTTAATTGCATGAAATTGATTAGCGCTTATACGTCATATAACTTTCCTTTGTTATATTCTTTATATGTGCATACCAAAACTTTGTTATCTTAATTAAATATTAAAATAAATTCAATTATTGCCTTATTTTTGTTCTACTAACTACTCCGGAAATTTTAATTTTGTTTTCATTTATTATATTATACTTTAAACGCACTTCAAACTGATAATTACGTATTTCATTACCGTCGTTTACTAAGAAATGCCGCCATGACAATTGAAGCAGACTATTTATCATATTAATGACTAATTTAATATTACAGTTACGTAATTTATGGGGGGGAACAACATTCTGATCGTTCACAGTATTCAACAGCAATTTATTTGTTAGCTTATTAACCAGTTATATTTATAAGAGTTAATTTAAACTTTTGCACTTTACACTTCTTAGGGCTTTCAGTCACTTAAGGAGAGACGAATTATTTTTAAACGTAAATATAACTACAGTTAACTCCTATTTTAGCATCAATGCTCGTAACAAGTAAGAGTTGGGGCAGTAAGGACGATAGCGATACATCGAATTCCCTTTGAAACTTGGGTAACCTAAAAGTACGTCATTTAAACAATGCAGCCTGTAAAAAGATCTAGATTTGGGATGCAGATGGTAATTAAATTCCTTAATATATTTTATTCTCTCCTAGTGTTGTTTCTTGCTTCATATCTGTGGAATGAAAAACATCCAATGAAAAACGGGGTCTTTTTTGCTATCTGGTCGATGTTTTTTTTTTTTTTTTTTTTTTTTTTTTTTTTTTTTTTTTTTTTTAAAGTATTTAATGCCCGTTTTTACTGCTGAGGCACCACAGACGGTGGACACTGATGATACATATATATTGGGAAAGGATATTCCTGGTCGATGAAATTGGCATTATGTGATCAGCTATTAATTTCTATTTATCTCACGAATGATGTGTTACACTGCAGGATTAGCATATATAAGTATAAACTAAACATTTACCCTCATTTTTCCGGGAAATTATCGCAACCGTTTATAGTTCTGTCCCACTCTGGGATGTATTTGCACGTTCCTTTCTGCAAGGTCAACATTTTACACAAACCAGAGTAGTGAGGCATGATTAAATGTTGTGACGACATTTCCAAACAGCGGAAGGCGTCACTTCAGTTCGACATGAGCACTTTGAAGCTGGAGTCTGCCAAACTCTTTCTTCATTGCGACTCTGCCACCTCTCAAAAAAGAAACAGACGTCAGCAAAAGCAACGAGACCTATTTTAAAGTTGGTATACTCTCTCCCTTCCCACCCCTCCCACGTCGACACATTAGTCCCAGTCGCGAACAAACCAAGGATAAGTGCATAGACCATGCTCAAGTAGATAGCCAAGGAGGTTTCTCGGGAATGGAAACATCTGGTTTTGAGTAACGCATCAGGGCTACCACCTGCAAAATATTGCAGTGGTATGGTTTCTACAAGACACTAGATATGAAAACATATCGGGTTGTTAAAACGCATGTTAGATGTGTGTCACTTCTAATATTGATACAATAATCACATATATTCAAAATAAAATGAAACGTTTAATGACTGACAGTTAAGTTAACTCTTACAGATTAAAATAAAATAAAATAAACATGACTACGTTTTAGCAAAAACTGCAGTACATATTTTGAGTGATTTATTTATATGATTGTTTATTGGTTTATTGTGAACTATTATATATATATATATATATATATATATATATATATATATCATTTCAATAGTTTTCTGTTTCATTTAAGACAATCCATTTAACTTCAATTAAATTAATAATATTCTTATGACAATGTAGGGTAAATTTTCTATGTCTAATTAAAATAGTTCAACAATTAACAAACATATAACAAAGTTTATATAAACATGTTTTTATTACTGGGATTACAATAATAAACAGGCTCCATGGTGAAATAGAGTGATTTGAAATTAACATTAAGTTTAACTATGAATAATTTGATTTAATATTTCTGTTCTAAAGAAATGTATTATTATTAGTGTATTTAAGAGAGATTGCGAATCTTTGAATGAGTAAGTGTAGTAGTGGATTTCTCATTTTTCTATTTTCATTTCATTTATACAGTGGGTTAAAAGAGTTTTAAAAGAACCAAAAATTGTTGTGGAACCTATGCTTCTAGAATAATATATATAATAGTTCGTGTGTATATTTCTTGGGATATCTCAACTTATAGAAAGACAAGGGGACAATATATTTCAACTAATGTGGCATTTATTGAATAAAAATCTTTTAAATCTCTTATAGAAAAGCACTGTATATATGCTAATAGAGAAAGAAATACCTAAATTCAAATATTATCAATTAAACATAGTATAAATTAAAATAACAAGGCATTTCTGGGTAAACTAGAAGACAAGGATAGCCTTTATCTCACGTTTAATTCAACTTCTGTTAGGAGCTGTATATATGCTACTAAAGAAATAAATATCTAGATTCAAATAATATAAATTAAACACAGTACAAATTAAAATAACAAAAGACATTTCTGGGTAACTGGAAGATAAGGATACCCTTTATCTCACATTTAATTCAACTTCTGTCAGGACGAAGTTGCTAGAGAACAGTAAATTTATTTAAAAGCGTTTTAAGTAAACCTCTAAAAATAATATAATACTACTTGCCTATGATGAGGTAGTATTCGCAGAATCTTAATATAACCTGCGAAGAACAGTCTTTAAAGTAAATGATACAGCAGAAAATATAATTTAAAAGTTTCAATAAGTTTGACAGAGTCTTCGCGTTTAAAGAATTTTCGCTAAAGTAAAAATTAAGAATGAGTTACTCTAAAAGAGGTAAATGCATTTAATTATCTTTACTGCTATTATCTAATTAAAATAAAAGCAATGAAATGAAGTTCAGTAAATGTAAATTACTTTTTAAATATATGAAAAGAATTATGTTAAGAAGAATTAGCAAAAAATAGTCCAACACAATAGCAGCATTTGAGACATGAGACATGATCAATAGCAGGATATGCGTTGTTGGATCGTTGAGAAAGGTGGCTTAAAAAGAGAACTAAGTATAATGTTATAAATCATTATAGAAATATTGAAGGTCAAAGAGATGTGGTGATAAAATTTTAATCTGAAACAAAGCAGGCCAAAAGGTCCAAATCATGGTATTTAAGATGAAAAATCATACATTAAAAATGTATCTGCAAAGTAGAATTTAGAATGTATACTAGTATTTTGACGATAACTTAAATAAATTTTAGTTTTATCAGCAATAAAGAGAATCAGAATTTGAAAGTTGATAATGTTAAACGTTTAGAATAGGATCATTATAAAGGTACAAATTTTGTATACAGCGCACTAGAAGAAACAAACTGGAATTTGTAACAATTTGAACCACATCTTGAGGTATAGAACATGCTTATCCTTTAGGAAAATTTCTTTAAATATCATTTGAGAAGGTTACACAACTTTGCAACATTCATTTCTTGAAATGTTTAAGTGAAACAGAATCACGAACTAAGAAAGAGTTAAGCGGTTTGGAAATGTTTAGTTAACTACCCGGAGTAGTAAAAACAAAAGAAAATCTTTCCATTTCAGTAAATGGATAATGCGCTGCACCTCTCTTGAAGAAAGCAGATAATGCTTTTGTTGCTCTTCATTGCACGAATGTCTCCTTCGTTCCCCTGTTCTTGGTGTGCCATAACAACAGTCCGGGCACTTTCTTTGAGCAATCGGTCCAGCGAACCTTCGTTTCCCATGTTTATTTTTTCTGTTCTGAGGTACCACAATGTTTTATGTGGTATCACACAGAATTAATTATAGAAACATAATTTCCACTTCGTCCTATTGTTGAAATAGCAGTATTTAGCAATCTACAAAAGTACTTTTTCACTGTTATCTAGAGAAATTTGCATTCCATTTTTTATTTAAATTTTAGAATAAGTTTGGCATCCATTTAATAGTTCCAATATGACAGCTTTTTATAACTTCCTTTTTTATTCAGTTTTAAAATTTCACTCAGTAAGGCGACTAAGATAATATAATCCCATGCCATACATACCTTTAACGACCGCCCCTTTGATCTAATGGTTATGTTGCTGATTGGGAAGTTCTTGGTTCGGTTCCCGGTATCTGCTTAGGATTTTTTTTAAAGGAAGTCTAGAATGAGATTTATTGAGCCTGAATGGGGAAGCTGCGTGACAAAAGGTAGTGACCTCCGATCAAATTGCTGCTGTATGATGGGGGACCGGCGGGATACGGCGTGCTGATAATAAGCCCTCCTATAAATCTGCACATCCGCAAGCGATCGCTGCAGTAGACCAAAAGCATGTACTGATAAAAGAGCTTTGAGAGAAGAAAGAAAATTAGAAGAAAAATACTTTAATGCCATAAGGTAATTCTTGAAAATGATACCAGAATGCAATTATACACTACATGAGTCTGTATACACATCCCATCTGATACTGAAATGACTTAATTTTGAAAGTTTATTTTTGCATACATTAGGTAAGAGAGATGATTTTATTTTGTAAATTAAGCTATATTGTTTTTCTAGTTGTTGAATTGTCGGTCCTGGTGGTGTAGTGGTTACCATGCTTGCCTCCTATACCCAAGAACGCGGGTTCGAACCCGACCAGGACTGATGAATTTTTTCGGGCGTAAAAATCCGAAGTATGGCTTCCTTCGGAAGGGAAGTAAAGCCGTGGGTCCCGTGTCGTACATTTACGGCACGAAAAAGAACCTCAAGCCTGAAAGAGAGGCCTCTGAGCAAAATTTGTCGGCCGTTTCACGCCCTGAGTTGAATGGGACGCTGATGACCTGCGATGTTGAAGAGCGTCCATAAATAAATCAACAAAAAAAAAAAAAAAAAAAAAAAAAAAACTAGTTCTTGAAACTTCCTCTCTTTTGATGTGTATAACATTTGCAAATATTAAGAAAAACTAATATTTTACGTGTGCGTGTGTGTGTGTGTGTGAGAGAGAGAGAGAGAGAGAGAGATGCGCAATACTTATATGCAGTAGTGTTCATCTATTTAATAACTCTCCTTACCTAATACCGAAAGAGTCATATTTAAAAAAATAAATAAAGTTTAATGCATTTTTTTGTCCCTTGCATTTTCAATTCCAGAACAAGAAATATTTAATATACATTTATAATTTTTAACAGAAATTTAAATTTAACCGAGTGTTGTCTATTTTGGTTATCTGCTGTTATTTGTAAAAAAAAAAAAAAAAAAAAAAAAAAATCCCAATTTTTAATAATTGGTCCAACCGTTCTTAATAACTCCAGAGCAAGCTTTTCCTAATTGGGTTGAATTTGGTATCCAATATAAAATGTAATTCACGTAATTATGCTGTTGTCTGAAGAAAAGATTACAGTTAGATTTGTCCTAATTTTTTTATTGGTATTTGCCACTTACTTACAACTTAAGTGTTGGACAGTTTACTCCACATATTTTTAAGAAAAGTAAAGGGCATAAATAGTTTTTCTTAAAGCACGCTTAAGAAGATCTCATTCGTGAACCTATTTGTTGTTTTGCTATATAACATATTTCGTTTTGTAAGATACATATATTTCTTTTTTATATTTAAAATTAAGTAGTTGTTTTCTTCAAATTAACTAGAATGTTTAATTTTCGTTGCAAAAAAATAATATTATTTTAAATATTAGTTTCATATTGAACCATAAACAATAAGGAAGTAGTTGTATTTTTGTAGACTTTAAGTAAAAATGTGTTTACTGTGTAAAGGACATCATAGAATTTTCTACATTGCTTCAAATGATAAATACTTAAGCAGTTACGGAACTTACTTCGGTTTTAAATTTGTTTTTAAACACCAAAGTTCATATTCACTGCTGATGTATTGTGCGAGCCAGTAGCTATCATAACAGTGATTGAAAAGCGTTTAAATTCGTGGATCTAATGAGTTCTGGCGTTCCAACTTCAGAACAGGCACAACCAGTCCGCGCCGCGCCGTCCTTCGGGATTAAGCATATGTCAACTAATGGAGCCGCGCGACGTGACGTGACATGATGTGACACCCGACACCGTTCTGTGTCACGTCAGTCATGCTGCGCGACCAATTGCTCAACACACATTAACTATGAAGTAGAGGAGCCCCTGCAGTTGAATGACAAGACGTAGAACACGACAAGGCAAGCAGCCAATTTTACATCCGTGCCACAGTCACTCACGTCTTTGCTACAACGAACAAATAGCTACTCTCTCATGACATGCCATCGAAAATATAATCAATCAGAACTAATTTTAACAATATCGTCCGCTTCTAGTGCTGCTTTTTCTTAGTCTGGGGAGGAAAACAGATTAAAATGCATTTTAAAACTGCATATTTGTCGAATTGCTTTCTTTACTAGCTTACTGCGTAGTACAAAAGTACATAAATGATACTTAAATATGATGATAAGACATCGGTTGAAGTCTCGCAGTGTTTTAAAAGATCTCGGGTTTACTGAGAGATGTCGATAATATGGCGAAACTACTCTGATAGTTGTTAAGGATAATCCTTTGGATGGCGCATAAGTGTAGTCTAGTCCCTTGTTTGAGACGATCGTGTAAACAAACTAGTGTTAATATTTTCTACAAAATAGTTCAAACTGAAATATGAGATAATACTTCTTTTTGAAGGGTTTAGCCCCATTAGAAATACAAAAGGAGTTAGATATCAAATTAAAGGGCTCTTCCTCTTCGTTTTCAACTGTTAAAAATTTAATTTAAGCGTGGTCGTATCCATTTAAGATGATTATCTCTTAGGTCGTTTCAAGGCTGCTACGAGCGACGAGATTGTGACAATCATTCACAATGCCATACTGGAATGTTCGCCTATTGGAGGTACGCGAGTAGGCTCACCTCAATTGGCTTTGTCTGCTACATTTGACACAAAGTTTTGTGTATGAGAAAGCTTCCCTCGTGCTGCATTCATATGAACATTTCCAAAGAGTGTTTAGGTTCGTTTAAACGCAATTCCAGTGAGTTTCCCCGATGTTTGATAACAGTAGATGAAACATGGATTCATCATTACACTCCAGTGTCTCGTCGTTCGTTAAGTCTTGAAACGACCTGAGAGATAATCGTCTTAAATGGATGTACGACCACGCTTAAATTCAGCAGCCTAGATTTTAACATATTAACATTTAAAAACCATACAATAATAAAACTTAACGAGTTTTAAGAACATTTTAAAAAGTCTCAATTATTATTATTATTATTATTATTATTATTATTATTACAGTGCTATTTATAATTAAAAGTCAGCATAAACACGTATTCCAACATAGTTAAATATAATAACTTGCAATTCACTTGAAACAGAATACAATAATTGTGTTTCATAAAAAGCAATGCTTTGTAACCCAAATAATGTAAATTATGTCTGATTGAACCTCAATGGAAGACACCTTTATATCCGGAATCTTGTAGAATAAAATTGCAGGTCTTGGTACAGCCAAGTAACATTCCTTGGATGCACACACTTCTACAGAGATTTTGAACATAAACAACATTTCCTTTGTGTTTCCGAAATTGGGCTCAAATGCTATATTTAATATTCACCTGAATTCGTTCATTGGAATGCTACACGAGCGGTGTCCAGACAGAAATCTGTTGCCGTGAGCTAGGAAGTCAGCCGCTTGTAAACAAATCATGGAGCTGCAGAGCGTCTCCCGCGGTGTAAACATTTCCCAAGTCTGTCTTTATCCCTATCCAAAGACAGATCCTAACTCAGAGTTCTCCCCACTGTACTGCAGAATAAACTTCTGCGGACTTCAGTATTAGCCATTAGCTTCGTCTTACTTTCTGAAATCACATTACTTCATAAAATGTTTTATTTAAACGACAAATTTAGATTTCCTGTATTTCTAAGGAAATCTTCCATGCTCGGCGAGTCTTTAATGACATCTAATCAGCCTAGTTGGAGTTCTTTTTAATCCGAGAAGTAGTGAATCGTAATTAAACCGATACAATTCTGAACTGAAACATCAGTACGACGTGTCAATAGCTGTGGCTTCGGTGCTAGCCTGCTAAACCATACTCAGTCGGAAAATATTTCTTGGCAAAGTATTTTTTTTCTCTTGAACTGAAAAACTGAATAAGAATGGTTAATCGCCACGAACTGAACTCATTTATCCCATAATTTCATGAATAACCTCCATAGGAACTTGATAATTGGTGGTATTTTAAATTTGTTTATTGAATTAATTAATAATTACTTAATTATAACACTGGTGTAAAATTAATGTATGTCAAGAGGCAATATTTTATTATTAATATGATTTGCATTTTGGATTGTGATCAAAGTAGATGGTGGCATTGTGATAACAAATCCAAATGAGAAAAAATTTAAAATAGAAAAGCTTTTTAATTTTAATTTAGAAAATATGAACTCCAAACCGTATGTTTGATATTAACAGAATAATATTTATTATTAATTTAGTAACTAATATAATACGTTTATATCTAGAGATATTGGAAAACGAATATGTTGATATTTTAGGACTCCTATCAAAAATATAATTCGGTTTCTTTGTTATCCATTGTACACTCAATTGTTTAAGATTTGTTACAGGTAATAGTGCAACGGTCAAACTGATATACTCAATGATACAATGGTGGGATAAATGGCAACTTCCATCATAGTGCAACATAACGAACAAATATATTACAGGCTCTAGGTGATACTCTATACACTTGTAGTTGCTAGCAAACTATTAAATTCTAAAATTATGTTTGCTAGTCTAGCATTGAGTAAAATACATTAACAATATATTAAACATACACATATTTTTATCAACGATGTTGTTGACTTTCGTGCAACAAATTATGAAGTTCAGCAGCCTACGGTTTTAAGAATTTCTTTCATGTTTGACAACTTATTAAACGTGTAAATATACTTCTTGAAAGTATACCATTAAATTTATCTGGTTACTTATAAGACAGGTAAACAAACATTTAAAATAGCAAGAATAACATAATTAGGATGTGTATATTTCCAATTTAGTTAAAAATCATTTCAGTTGATTTTTTTTTCTTTCTGTGAATTCGTGAATATTTCTAAGAGCTAATATTTTTTTTTTAATCCTGAGATATTTATAAATCTGACAATGTAATTTATGTTTCAAAATAAATATTCATAATATTACTAAAGGTAACTGTGTATAACTGCAGAAACTTAAATAAAAATAAATAAGATTTTTCCGAAGTTAGAAACTAACTTATATGTATAAGTTATAGTAATATAATACCTTTCTATAAAGGGAACGTATGTACAAAGAGGAAGACAGTGTCTAGCGTGACCACTTAAAATCTATTATTTTTTTTTTATTTAGCCTACACTTATCTGGAATAAAACAAATTATCATTTCAATCGTAGAAATTACTACTTACATCACGAAACTAACTTAAATTAAAATATACAGTTTAGTAAAAAGTAGATCGAGTGTTTAAACCAGAAAAGCAATTAAATCAAATACTGTCAATTACTTTAAACTTTTTAGAATGCTTAATCATAAGTAATGTAATTTCTTATATGGTCTCAGTAGCAAGCACTTCTTCCTTGTAAGGTTTTTAAAGATAAAATTCTGCATTTCGACCTTTATTTCACCGAACCTTACATAATTCTATTGATACCAGACTCCAGTATTACTATACTTAGTGTTTTCATTTTTAAATCTAAAGCAGTATGATGTCACTCCGGGGTAATCGCAGGAAACGAAGAAAATAAAATTATAAATCTGCGTTCTGAACTATTTTAATACTATTAATGGTTATTATGCTTTAGAGAGAGAGGGAGGGTTTCTAAAAGTGCCACGCTGAGTTTAGCCCTTTAACTGTCGTTAAAACCATGAAAGGAAGCAACATAGAGCATACTGCTGACAAAAAAAAAAAAAACAAAACAGTGTTAGTACTGTCTTTAATTATAAGTTTATACTAAGCTAACTGCCACACTTTGTATTCTGGGGCCCAAATAAAATTGTGGAATTGGATTATTTGAAGTCAGTGCGAAATAAAGATGTTTCACCGGAAAACAAAACAATATTCTGAAGCAGATTAGGTTGGAATTTGCTTTCCTCGACAAGATATTGTTTTGTGGGAAAAATAGGTTATATTTTAGTTGTTTAATTTAAGTTTGGGGAACTAATTAACTTAAAATTTCGTAACTTTGGAATAAATTATTCAGAGTACTATATTTGTACGTCTTTATGCTATGTATAAAATTTGTAGATAAAACGCCAAAGAACAGTGCATTAGAAAGTCTCCGCTTTCCATCGGCGTGAGAATACTTTACTAACAAACACATTTTCCCCCTACAATCAGTTTATACATTTGTATGATGTATACTTGCCGCGAATACTTTTTCAATGTATCCTGAAAACTCAAATAATGTTTTTCACCCTCAGTGTAACAGAATGAAACAGAAATGTCCCTTCATCTCCCGATTCTGCAGTTGATTCCCGCTGTGGATGTCGTTAAAAATATACTGCCCTCCAGCAGAGACAGGACACGTTGGTATCAGGTAAACTAGAACACTCTTTTTAGCCTACTTCCACAATTTTCAGATAAATATTCCATGTGGACAATCATTATTAGAATCAAATGCACATGTTATATGGTTAAATTGCTTAGATACTCAGAAGGTCAAATTAAATACTGAGGTCATTCCGACAGGTTAGTTTATTAGAGACTAGGCTGTCATAACTGTGAATCTGAGTTCGATTACTGCTGCAGTTATAATGGACAAAGTCGGGATATCAGGTTTTTCATTCCATCCACAAATTTCAATAGTTTCCCTTCCTTCTTCTTTCTCATATTATTCACCCTATAATTTTTAAAGGGTTGGTAGTTTGTTTCTTAAGCCCTTGGTGTGGCACTTCCGGGAGGAAGGGGTGAGAAAAGGAGACTCCGAGCGGCCAGTAACCAGGAGAGATGAGGCCACGCTTGTAGATAGAACACCCCAATTCCGACGAAACCCCCTCCCCAAGAAGTTTGAGCTCCTCAGAGGGGCAACTTCCATATTGGGTAGAAAAATTTCCAAGGCACAATCCTCCGTCACATCGCACACAGCATCAACCCACTTCCTCTTGTAACAGAACCAGCGGAATGTAATGAGGTGAAGTGGTACAACTGACAATTCATCTGAATTCGCCCAGCGACAAGGCAAATCACTAAAAACTTGAGATCAAGATGTCCGGCCCCAAGAGTTTGAAGCACGGATCTCCCGAATGCGAGACCCTGGCGGGCTGAACGAGCGTTTCCAGCCTTTCTTTCCCATCTAACATTGAGACTGTAGAGATAACTTCGGATCTGAGATGCAAGAACATTACTCTGGACTCACCGGATCGTGCTGACGATATCGTTGTTGCTAAGCAATATAGACAAATTGTGTGGTCAAATAGGGTGCCCAGTCTATATAGTAGGCTCTGTAGGGTTTCTTAATTATTCCACACTGAGATTAACATTTAACCCCCTTTCGTATAAAAAAGAACATGCATACGAAAAATTCTGAAAAAGTTTCATTCTTAAATTTCTCGCTTGGAAATGTTTCCTTGTTTAACTATTGTAAAAGTGTTGGGATTTAATTATTGATTCTAAATATTCAGAGGGTGCCAAAAATGTATACACACTTTCACAGTAGATATCTATTTTATATATTTCAAAATTGGACCGAAAAACAACAGTAATGTGTAGTATGATGTTCTGTAAACAGATGTGACTCACATACATCATGATAGCGTTGCTACGTGACAGATAAATCAACAGTGAATAAATGCAGTCAAGATTATCGTATGATATGAAACAGACATGACTCACATTACATTATGCTAGCGTTATTACAACAAAATGAAGCCAAGATTATCGTTTGAACAGCGGATAGCAATTTTGAAGTGGTATTGGAAAACCCAGAATGTTGTTGAAGTTCAAAGGACGCGTGTCTCCGACCTAACTCCGTTGGACTTTTACCTATGGGGAACTCTTAAGGATGTTGTATACTATAGATAACCAGCTGCACTGGTAGCACTTCGGGAAGAAATTGAAATGGCATGTGCTGCAATTGCTGAGGACACTTTTGCAAACGTTGCTCAATTAGTAGTTCCACGTACAAGAAGTATATCGACGCCGATGGTGAGCATTTTGAGCGACTGTTGTAACTGTAAAAGTCTAATGCTAATCATTTTCAATCAGTTTTTTATGCTAAAACATTTTTTTTCTTTGCTTGAAGGTGTATACATTTTTAGTACCCTTTGTATTATTGCGCATAAAGTAAACTTTGTCATTCTATATTTGCGCTGAATGGTTTAAAACTACGAAACGAGAGTTTAGAAATAACAAACAGGTCGCTTTAATTTATGTCATTTACAGATGAAGAAACAGCAATTCACATGAAAATACAACACCCAGCCACTATGTCAAACCTGTACAAAGTATCTGCCCAATAAATAACTAAATTTATCAGAAAATGTAACGTAAAGCAAAATTAGTTCAATGTAATAAGATTTATAGTTGTATAAATAAAATAAATGTATTTTTATTTACATATTTGGTTTATTTACGAACGATTTAACATCTCAGGCCATCTGCGTTCCATTCAATTCAGTGAAATCGGAGTGAAATGACCGATAAATTTTGCACTGAGGCCTCTTCTTTCAGGCTTCAGGTTCTTTTACCTGCCGTAAAACTACGACACAGGACCCACGGCTTTACTTATTTTCCGAAGGAAGCCATATTTAGGACAATTCAGTAGATATGACAAAGGGATTACGGGATGGAATTACTGAGAACATTATAAAATGAAAAGTTTTGGAGTACTTAAAGCTATTGGTGCCCACATTTAGAAGTTATTATTACATAATTAGGTTCATTAGCATTTCTTTCCGTAAGGATGTTCGTACAGTAACCCTTGCCCCTCAAAGAACTTTTTGAGAACTTAATATATGTATAATGTAAACAAAAATAATATTAAGGTTTGAATTTGCACTATTATATTCGTTACTTGCTTGGTGCACTGCATTACAACAGTTAAGACAAAGATAGTTTAGGCAGTAGCTGTTTTGCCAGCTGATTGGCCCCAGGTAATTACATATGTATAAAGATGCCTAGCAGTTTTCCTAGGTATCTAAGCCTTGATATCTTTAAAGGGTGAAAAGTTACCAGGTAATTTCTGTTTTTATTAATTTACTTCTCTCGTTAACTGGAAATCCCTAATAAAATACGTTAAACTAAACCATCGATAGAAAAATTAGAAAGAATTCGGAAGAGGAAAGTTCATAGCTCATATTATATTTAGATAAAGCCATTTCGTTGTGATTTTCATACTTGCCTCCTAAACCCGAGATCGGGAGTTCAATCTCTGTCAGGATCGATGGATTTTTTCGGACGTAAAAATAAATATGGTTTCCTTCCAAAGAGAAGTAAAGCCATGGGTCCCGTGTCGTACATTTACACATTTAAAAAATCCTCAAGTCTGAAAGAAGGGACATCTGAGCAAAATTTATCGGCCATTTCACGCCCTGATTTGAATGTGACGCTGATGACCTGAGATGTTAAAGAGCGTCCGAAAAAGAAGGGGAAAAAACCCAAATCATTGTGATTTTTATTTTTTCTCGAAAAAAAAATAAAACTTTGGATTATTAGCTTTACTACTTGTAGTAAAACGATACTATACTAAAATATAATACCACAACTTACTCTAGAATTAGTGCAAGATCATATCCTAAATTATGGGAGAGTTTTAGCTTCCTGTCAGTTTCTGAATAGATAGAGTACATAATAACCTGGGCACACTAGATTAAAATATATAACTTTTTGAATTGAGTTTAACGCCCGTTGTTACTACTGAGGCATCACAGGCGGTGGCTACTGATGATGCATGAAATGATAAATTGAGAAATGGTTCTTTTTAAAGGAAGGAAGAGTTTTTGACATAAGTTTAACACCTTAGGCTATTTTCATTTATAAAACGGAGGAAAATCTGCATAAAAACCTCAATAAGTATTTAAGGTAAAATTATATTAAAATTATAGTAAAAATTAATTAAAATTGTTTATTTTGTACCATGCGTATTTAAATCTGGAAGACATATTTGTGTTTTATTTTCTGTGACAACTTTACTTTTTACACACATTATTCACAAGTAAAATATTTATATAATAGGCTATAAAATATGCACATTCTTATACATAGAATATTTAAATAAATGCGGGAATTGAAATGGTAAAATAATGTCATTATAACTGAAAAATACTTTATATAATTAAATTTAAAATAATTACAATAAATATAAGAAAATAACGGATAATTTATATCTATATAAGATATTTAGAACATAATTTTCATTAGGAAATAGCTAATATTCCTTCGCAAAGAGCAGATTAATTATTTTCAACATTTAAAAAAAAAATAACATTTTCTAAATGAAAATGTGTATCCGGGGTAACATGCAATATATCAGAAATACTTCATTAGATTTACATAACCTTTATGTTCAAAATGCTACAAATATTTCCTATTTCCATCGAATGTAAATGCACAATTTCATAGAATCCATTGTAGCTACTACCATGTTTCGTAATTTCATAGTTTTTATCTAGCAGCAACAGCAAGGATAATCTGCACAATTAAAATACATAGAAAAGGAGATCAGTTATGAGCAAGTACTATGGCACCAGAACTTTAACTTCTAAGAGAGAGAATACTATGCCAAGGGCAGTTTAGTTACACTTATTTTCCACAGATGGCAGAGTCACAAGTGATGTGACGGGCACAAGTGATGTGCCCGTCGTTACCATCACTATTTAGTAATTATTTGCAGTGAAATGGCCTGCGATTTTGTCCAGTGATATACTTGTTCAAATATTAAAGTAATGCCGTATCACTACATGTACGAGTATACATTAAAGTCGCATAGCCCATTGGTGATCGTACAGCCTATTTTCAGCGATTAGTAAGATGGAAGCGTATTAAAATGGGGAATTTTTCCTTTGCTGTACCGCTCCACGCGTGAAGGCAGGTAGGTCGGTTCAAACTGTACAGCGATGAACGAAAATCAGAAAGTCCATAGGTATGATTGTCGAGTAAGTTACTACTAACATTAAATATTTATATGGTACATTTACTCACCATTATCAAGCACGAAGATGCTGGTACTGCCTTCATTTTCCATTCATCATTATTTCTGCAGTTTCCTCTGAGAAAGGATTCAGTATGTTATATTTTAGTTCATCAAATGTTTGTGGATTTGTCTTGTACACTTTTTTCTCTAATCCCCCCTAGAGATAAACATCGCGCGACTTAAATTGGGATACCAGAGGGAGCCATTAGTAATGACTCTTTAGTCGAATATTTCATGAATTGGATGCTGTAGATTTCTGTTGGAAAGTAGTAATCCTACATTCGCTCACATTTAATTAACATAAAAGGGGCTGTAAAATATTCCGCACATATCTATCACTATTAATAGTCTCTCTACTTTTTAATTGTTTAAAAAAGGCACATGTTATTCTCTTGTTAACTAATGGCGCACCACATTCCTATCTTTTGATAATGCAGGGGTTCCTCGTGAATCAGCTTAGGTTTCTCTGAACTCCAGTATCAGTTATTTTGTTTATTGATATACCTACTTAGGAGAAACTAAAATTCTTGAGTAAAAAATTAGATTAGGGTCAATTTCTCCGTCATACACAAAATCTACTCCTGTATGAAGGGTCAGCCGGTTTAAGTTTTGCACTACAGTAATTTTATAGGGTTTTAACTTCAGTAACTTTGCAGCCTTTCGAATAAAGGAATAGAAAATTCCCATTTGCTGAGGAAAACGTCAAAGAGATTTTTAGTGGTAGTTCCAGAGTATTTCTAATGTTGTCTAACATTTCTTATGTGAATACTGTGTGTGGCTGTGTAGGCTTTTTATCAAAAAGACTTCCCGTTTCACGAAATTTATTTATCAATCTGTGAATGGAACTTCGACTTGCAAGTTGAATATCAGGTAATTTCTATTGAAACAATCTCTGTTCTTCACGAGCCGTATCTTTACGTACGTACGAATCGAAAATAAATCCTCTCTGGGGAATGCAATACCTGAATTGAGTCATATTAATACTGTATTGCGCCGCCTAATGAATACTCGATACACTGTCACACAACACCAAGAACTCATCAGTACGTTCATAAAGTTAAACTAGTACTGACCTCCCCTCGCGCTCCCCGGCCGGTTTTCAAGTGTAGAAACGAAACAAGAACTGCAGAGCTCGGCCAACTGTACGTGTAGTGCTCCCGAGGAGAAAAAAAAAAATAAAAAACCACTAGTATAAGGCATCTACTTTAACGCAAGTTGACCAACTGAAAGACAATGACATATAGGCAACACGGTCTTTACTAATTTGCGCAAAAACACGTGGGCTACCGACTGTCATATGTTAAGCATCTCGCTCTCAAACTATTCGTTTCTGCAGATAGATAACTCAGTCAGTCACAAAACTGCTACCGAATTAAGTATATCATTTAGCAAAACTTTCTAAAAGTAGGCTATAAATAGGGTTCCTTAACATGCCTTCCGCAGTTCTAAATAGCCGTCATAGCGGGGCGATGGACTCTTTTAAACAAATCATTTGATTTTGCGACTTTTGAAACTTGTTATTCATAAACAGTTCTGCTACTTGTCATAACAAGGACTCTCTCTCTCTTTCATTTTAGACTTCAACCACGTGCGACACACACACTCACACACATTCTTAAAGCATATATCTTGTAGCAAAAATGTTCATAACATGTTTCTACTATTGATTTAGTAAACCGATGAAAGTTATGCTTAGAAAAAAATTTTTTTTCTTAAAAAATGCTGGAATGTTTATCCGTAAGAATTTGGTGGTAATCTTGATATTTAAGTTAACGAAGTTGCTCATTTGTTTCTCTTAAAAATATTGCTAATAATTGCTAATAAACATTGGGTGGAATAATTTCTTCTAGAGGGTAAGTTAAAATCTATTTTATTTTTAATTTTAATCAGGATTTTTCATATTTCTAAAATCCATTATCTCCTTCCAAAAACACACTTTACATATTGTCTCCCTTTATATTAATGACGAAAATACTACCAATCCAATTGTTATTGAACAAAAATTGTCTTTTGTTGACAGAGGTTCCGGTCACGTAATTTTTTTTTTCCCCTCAGGAAAACGAGTTCACAATCTTTGAGGATTAGCTGTTCACTTATCTTAGTATATGCCAAACAGTATAGCAGATTTAGAATATATTTCACTAAGGTTATTTATACAGTGTGTCCAAAGCTTTTGCAGTAAATGTGCCGCATGTAGATTAGAGTTGACGCTGAAAAATAAACTGTTGAGTAATGCAATGAAAGTATGGCTAAATTATTTTCCAAAACAAAATTAAAATAAAAATGCACATTGACCATATTTTCTGTTATGTTTGGGATTTATTCATTAAAATGTGCTTCAGTTTTAAAGTACCAGCAATGCATCTAAATTCTTTGTATTGTAATTTTTGTATGATGTTCACCGATTTTTATGATTTCTCTAATTTTTTCTTTTCAAACACATACTTTATTTTATAGTTGTTTTCATTGAATCTCAAACACAACTTTATGATTTATCATTAGATTGTTTGGCGTTTCAGAACGAACAACATATCATCCATGGTTATGTAATTATTTATTGCGGATAGGATATTTTCGAAATGAGTATTTGCACACAGTGTCGAAGCTACCGTTTTATGAATACAGCTGATACTTTACCCTGAAATAACCATAATCTACGAGCCAGACGAAAGTGCCACATTCCTATGTTTTATTTAGCAATGCTGTGATTCATGTTGTCATATCCACAAACTCTCTGTAGACGCTTATCATTTATGACCTTGAAATACCTACTTTTGTTTTTGAAAATTTCGCTTTACTGAATAAGTAGGCTCTTTACCATGGATACTGGAAGCCCCAGAAATGACAAAGTTGTCCTATAGTTAGGAACACTCATTCGCTTTTGAAATAACCGGCTTAGAACATCTCCCTCCCCTTCTCATTTTTCTCTGAAAGAAGAACAGTCCTCAGTTATTGTTTCACCTAGTCGTACCAGTGACTCCAAAGCTTTCTTGTCTACAGTAACCCAATAAAGGGACGCTAATGAGCAATTTATCAAAATAAAAACAGAAAGATAACTGTTGCATTTATCTATAATTTTGACAAGAGAGACAAAATCATTTTATTTACTTTAATTCCCTGGAAATCGACGTATTTATGCAATAAACACATTAGTAATGTTAATATAGCTGAGATGCATAGGTTCTGTCCGGGTCAGCAAATTTGCTATTCATAAGCCAACATGCTTGGCGCTATTAGCTAATTGCTACACATGTTCTACAGTAACGCACAAAAGTTTGATGCCCTTATCTAAAAACCAGAGTTTTACAAAATATCATAGCGTAGTATTCCCAAATTAAAATTACGTTGGTAATTCTTTACAGCAGTTAAAAGACATTAATTCGCCATGCCACATGCATTTTTGTCAAGATATGTTAGGTTGTGTGTTTTCTTACCTTTTATGTATTCCATCTAAAGAATTGAGTAACACGAATAACTTTTAGTTATATTTAGAATTTTACCCAAAGGATTACTTTCTCACACAAAGTCTTTCGAACGCTGTTATGCACGTCAATAAACATACGAGTATCTCTCCTCGCTTATGCTGGGATGAAACGACAGGGAAAAGAAGGGATAGGTACTATGATTTAAGGCATGCCATTGAAGCAAACACCCACCATGGCCACAGAGCCGGAAATGAGCAAATATTTTATGAACTATTACAAAGCAGAATATACACCTGCGCTATGGTAAAAAAACCGTGTGCATTTGACACCGTATCACAACGTTCGTAAATTTTTTCCTTTCTTTTTGTTTAATTATATTTTTAGTAAGTTTATTTCTAGTAAACTATTCAAACCAAAGAGAGATATGACTGTTTGCTATACTAAGTTGCTGTTGTCAGTGTAATACTGAACACTCTAGAGGAACTAACACTAGTCCTTATCTGAAGTGACTGATACTGCATACCGCTTTTGCTTTGTCCCCCATTGTTCATCATATTTAGTGACCGAGTCATAGGGATAGACTCTTAAATTCGATTCCACTAGAAACGTTCTTTCTGATCGAGGTTTCTTCATAATGTTTGTTAATGTCAAATGTAAAATTCCCTTTCCCAATTTACCGTTTCATCTCTAGTATCATTCAGTGTCCACCCCCCAGTGATGCCTTGGGAGGGAAAACAGGCGTTAAACATTTAAAAATCCTTTTTAGGTTTGTTCTGGCTGTACGAAAATCAAATTTATTTCCAATATAACTTGCAGAGCAGGTAGAATTCGTCAAAATTGTTAAATGATCAATAGAATCAATAATACAAGAAGAAAAATAATACATGTTTCATGTAAAAGTATATCTGATTGCGCTCTATTGGGCTTTTAGCATTGTTCATTTTTCCATTGAGTAGGGAATTAGTCTACCGTATCAACCCTCCCAACCTAGAAGATCAATGTTTTAGGTCAAAGTTTTCCTTCTCCCATATAGATTGATTTCATACATCTTAGGGTAAAGGAGCCACTGCTCGATATTTGTAAGGGAAGTTGTGAACGAGAACGGTAAACAATAGTGTCATATACTTTTCACAGTTTGCGGGTGGTTACTCAACTATGACAACAAAATTAAGAGGATTTAATAAGAAATAATCATTGAAGAATATAAATTAGGTTCAAATATAAACATATGAAACAAAATATAGGACAATGGGTGATATTGATAAAATTAAGTATTACAAGAGGGGCGGAACAAGGCATTAAGGCACATAGAAATATTTTTGTGTAAAGATTAATTAAGGTGGAAGACAAATTTAAGAAATTGAAGACGGGGTTAACTTGGGAAGAACTGCAATATGCATTTTAAATAACATACATCATTGGTTGATAGGTAACTTGTTCGTATATTAATAGAGCAAAATAGCCACATCTATATATGTGGTCATAAGGTTTGCTTTCTATATATCAGAATTTTATAATAAGAAGACATTCAGATGTCAATTCATTATTTGGCAGTTATTTAAACAAAGCGTTTTGAGTGACAGTGAAAAATAGATCAGAATGGGAATCTGGAAGGTAAAACGGCAAAAGAAATTTATGGGAGGATTTTGCCTAAATTGCATTCTCCTTTCTGCTTTGGGTAAATAATTTTAAGACGCACTATTTCCTGGAGCTCCAAAATAAGATGTGTGGCCAGAAATCATCGAAAAATTCTATGATATTGCTTTGGTTAACAGACGAGTGAAAGTGCGCAATGAGAACACGAATCTGATCGGGTTAAGTTTATTTTCCATTATGAATTAACATATGAACTGCTCAAGATAGGTGCCGTTTCTGCTTATTACAGAGCAAAAATAAACCGAATGCAAAATTAGCCGACTATTTTTAAATATTTACGAAGAATCCAATCAATTTTTATGGCTATTTGTGCCTACGAACAAAATCTGGATTCATTACTGTACAAAAAAAAAAAAAAAAAAAAAAAATAAATAAATCGCACGGGGCGAACTTGCTCCGGAAAGGCGAAATGCGTTCCATCCGCTGAAAAGATTTTGACTTCAGTTTTTTGGGACGCAAAAGGAATTCTCTTGATTGCCTACTGAAGAAGGGGGAAACCATTACTACCCATCACTTTTGGAGAGACTGAGGACAACGATGGCAGAAAAACGTGGTAAAAAGATGTTTTATCTTAACAATGAGCCGGTACATTCAAGATGCGTCGCGCAGGACAAACTGACCGAATTAAGATTTGACATACTTCCGCATTCAACCCTATTCACCTGACCTTGATCCGTCGCATTTTTATCATCTCTTCTTTCCTGGCTGGACACAAATTTATTTAAGACAAATGAAGTGATCATACAGGAGGTAAACAAAGGTCCTGAAGAAACCCTTGAGAGAGAGAGAATCACGAGCCTGAAGAAACGTTTGAGCAAGCGAGTTGAACTTCGACAGGGCTATGTCGGAGAGCATATTACAAGACTGAACCTGTTCTCTTTAGCCACCCTCGTATTATGGGATAATCATATCTTAAAAACAAACTAAATCACGTACATCACACATACACATAAGTGAAAGAAAAATAAGGGGACAGTTAACATACATTATATAGGTTAACATCTTATTTTCTCTTTCACTTAGAGCTTTGAGTGCTCTTACCTTGCCCTCCTTCTCCTCCGCCCGCACGTCTACCGTGACCAACAGATTAACCCGAGGTATTCGCTTTAGATAGCCGTGTCCATTATTGATTGATTTGTTGCTTGGTACTCGGAGCTGATCTGACGTTTCAGAAGAAGGGAACTTTATCATACAATTGTATTTTAGTTGCCTCTAGTTCATCAAAGGCGAAAGGCAACGCTCATTGTTGCAATAGTTCATATCAATGGGAGGGGGTCAGTGACAGGCACTACAGAGTTTATACGTATTTATGTAGGAAAACTAGTTAACTTATGTTTTTATAATGAATGTATTTTATGTAATATATATTGCAATTGCAAAACTTCAAAAAGAAATTCTTTAACGTATGTGCCTGGAATTGAGAGCATCAAACCTGTTTTGAAACAATGTCACGCTACCTTATTAATGTATTTTATCTTTAAGTATTTTTTACAAATTTGTACTCCGCCTTACTTTTAAAATATCTCTAATCTTAAAATTATATATTTCTCCGCAACCATGCAAATTATCCCGTCCGCACAAGCTCGTATCCTTGCCGATGTTCAAAATGCAAAACCGGTGCGTTAATTCTCCTATGCCATTTTTTCCATAGCCCCATTTTAGTAAGATTACTTCATTTCCTAACTGTACTTTTAAGAATGTCGTTTATATGTTATCTTATAAGCTTTGCAAAGCATTTTATATGATTTAACTTCTATTGTTGTTTCGCTCCGAATGAACAATCATAGGCGTTCTTAAAACATTCTCCCTTGCGGGTTACCCATCATACTTTATCTGACTGTAAGTATTTTGATGATATTTAATTTAACATTTATAGATGGTTATCAACTATGGGCCTGAAAGTACCCCAAAGAGAGGGAAATAGTAGCAATGCTTCTGTATAAAGTGCGTACACCACGGGGTTTAAAGCTTGCATGTTAATATTCCGCTTTCTACTTGGTTGTTATTGTTTTTAATTATTTTTTTAGTTAATTTCGATTTCTTTTTTTTTTCCTTCCCCGCCCCTTTCCGCTTTTTGCTTTTTCATATGTTTTCACGCATTACGTTAACTTCCAGATTCAAAATTTACTTTCACCACCCTCACTTGTCTTCTACCTTGGACGAAGAATACAACCGGTTCGAAATATACCAATATTTGTGTTACTACTTAAGTGTTTTGTTTATTTATGCTTCTCCAAATCTTGTTAATTCAGCTACGATATTTCAAGAATTACTTTATTTTTCATACGGAATTAGGTAACCAAATGTGACAAGAACAAAAAGTTAGCGAATAAAGAATTTAGACTTAAGAATTCTTATTTAACAAGCGCGAGAAATTAAATGTCATTTTGCAAAGGATTTGGGAAAAATAATCAATAGATATACCTATAAAGGAAGTATATTTCATAAACGCCTGACGAGCGCTTTCAACACAAAGTGAAGGGGTGGAGACCAGGTGGAGGAATAAAGATAAGTGGGTTAGTGCAAACTTTAATACAAGAGGTACAAGGTTTAAACAGGAATTAGAAATTAGAAGAAAATGGTTAAATGAATAGGGCTAAATTGAAAACTAGCATTGAAGTTTAATTGATTTTCGAAAAATGTACAAACATTGCAAAGTCATATAAATATTGGCATACCCGAATCACTCGAGTAGATATTGTGTGAAAAAATACATTCATGATGCAGAAATTCCTTGTGTTATACCTCAACTCAACAATGTATAAAGCTATTAATATTATCAAGGGGTATTAGTATAGAACTGGAAAGCAATTGTAGGTGCTAGCGAAATCTCTAAGTATAGTGTACCATCATATTCTGGTAAAGAACTTATGGTATAGAATTGGGGGCCGAAAGTCACAGCTGTTAATCTCCACTCAAGATATGAATTGTGTAAGAAACAGCTAAGCTGGTCAGTAGTGAAATTTGTTTTCTAATGTAAGTACTTTTCTGTTCAGCTGGTACTGCCTGGACAGCAGTGAATAAATATGTCAGAGTATCAAAGTACAGAAAGAAGGTTCAACCCTGCTTTGGAGATGTACGAGCATTAACGGAACCATAGGTCTCTGAGATACATTGAAGATATGGAGAGTGTCGTGTTGACATCTATGAAAAAATAATTAGCAAGTTGTAATAGAACAGTGCACCTTATCACAAATTAGATTTATTTTTAACTTAACTAAATTATGTTTGAAGCAATATCTAGAGTGTTTTAAGTTCATAAAACTGATATAATTTATGATACATTTCTAAAACGAAAGCCTAAACAATCGAAAACTCAAAAATATCTTAAATACAAAATGAATTTAGATAAAACAGTGAATTGTGTTTGGTATTATTGACTTTAAGCATTAAAATGATAATATAAATATATTGAAACTGGCGTTTGGACTACAGTATCAAGCTTTGCCTGCTCGCTATGTTAGTGTTTCACTTAATGTACGTAAATAGACTTCAAGGCATTGTTCATAACTTCCAATAGACTTTAAGATAAAGAGCACAACTTATGTGTGACATGCGGTTTAAAAATAAATTGGTTCACTAAATTACTTGGTCGCATATTGATAATGCAGAATAATAAGTATTTCATGATTCTGTCGCCCGTTTCACTGTAACTAGTGGGTCTGCAATCGGAGCGGTAACTCCCGGCGAAGCGGGCGCTATAGCCGGACCACTTACTAAAGTTCCTATAATTGCAATGAAAATAAGCACCTGCCTTATGACAGGAGACGTTAAAAACGTTGTCTTGCTACATCCACACATTTCTGGTATAGTTTAGAAATTGTGTGGTCTAGTGGTAACCATACTTGCTTCCTAAATCCGAAATCGTGGGTTCAATCCCGGTAAGGATCGATGGATTTTTTCGGACGTAAAAATCCTAAGTATGGTTCCTTCGGAAGGAAAGTAAAGTCGTGGGTCCCATACAGTAGATTTACGACACAAAGCCTGAAAAAAGAGCAAAATATCTCGGCCGTTTCACACCCTGTTTTGAATGGGACGCTGATGGCCTGAGATGTTAAAGCGCGTCCGTAAATAAAACAAATCAAGTGTAAAATTGTCATTCACATGCATTAGTTCTTCTTCCAAAATTGAGTCAATTTATGTTTTTTATATTTTCTTTCAGTTCTTCTAATGTAAAGGATTGTTTCATGTTTTTAATTTTTCAACTTCCCTCATAAATGAAAAGCCCTGTCAGATCAGTGATTTATGTGGGTTATAATCCCCTTCTAATTCCTTTATTTTTAAAATTTTCCTGAATTAAATTTAGCAATTACTCATTAATTAATGCGTGGTGACAAATTCTTGCTGGAAATACTGGTATTCATGTCGGCCAATTATTTCAAAAAAAGTTGGCGAGAATGTCATTACTGTACCTTTCTGCAGTTATGGTATTCTCAAACAAGACAGGTCTTATACATGTAAAGTACATCAAGTATGGATCAATTACTCTATCATTAAATTCCCGTCAGAAATTAACCCAAATATCAGAATCTCTTACCTGATTTTCTTGATGTAGTAGAACAACATTTCCAACTTCTCTTGTCATAAGGTACGTGGCTATTTGCATTGTAATTATATTTGCAATAAGAGAACTTCAGTCAGTGGTGCGACTATATCACATCCGCTTTGCTGGGAGTTACCACTCTGATTGTTGACCTGCTATCTGCGGTGAAACGGGCGACCAAATTATGAAAAACCCGGTATATGACATTATTATGTTAACAAAATAATTAAACATAAGTATATCATAATTAAACATAAGTAACAAAGTTATATAATATCAAATGCCCTTAAAATACCCTAATTTAAATTTATTATTTGAATTTTATTTTGGTGAAAGGACTAACCTTAAAACTTACAGCAAAAGCTTTCTTCTGACTTTACTTTGATTTTGTAAGGAAAACTTTCCTCTATCCATTTTTGTTGACACCAATATTGAGAAAATGTGATCCAACTAAGAAATAATTTCACATAATTAAGAAGATGAAGAAAGAAAAAAAAACAGATTATTGGAAGCTGAGCTTGTGTATGTTTTGAACTATTTCCATATTTATACTTATTTACATTAAAATATTTTATACCTGACAAAGCTATATTTCTTCTAAACTAATACTAACTTTTACAGAAAATTATTAGCATTAGCGTTAATTCCATTCCTTTAAATTCCCTCTATATATGCCTTAAAAACCTGTAAGTGCATCGAAGACTCTCAAACTAACGTTGAAGCATTTAATTTGATCGTTTGAAAGCTGCTGGTGTTCGTAATCTCATTAAGCTGTTTATGAAAGTCATTTGAAGCGATGTTATAAGTAGATCGTATATATTCAGCCTTTAATTAATAACTATTATTATCGAACGCAGAACCTCTTTATCACATAGCTACCAGGTACCTATTTATAATATTTATTTGGATTACGGTACGTCAATAAAGTAAGAAAGATCATAATACGATAACACTGCGCAGCTATAAACACTGGCATTAACATACTAGTGCCGTAAATTTACATACGGAGCATGTCATTAGAATCTATATAAGAGCTTGTTCTTCACTTTAGCGGCAATGCCGAGCAAAACCTAATTATTATGAAAAACAGGGAAAGAGAAACCGTATATGTCTATATGAAACTATCAGTCATTACTGAAAGTTCGTGTAGTAATATAACTACTTATAATGACAGATTTCTATTTCCTCTCTCATTTTATATGTAGTTATTTAAAAGTCAGAGAGCATTATAAAGTCCTTAAATGTTTTAGGACTGTAACTAAACGAAACAAACGGTATATTCCATGAAAAAACTTATATACCTGACACGGAACCTGTTACTCAAATATTTTCAAATACAACCAAAGTGAAAATTACAGCCAGCATACATTAAAACTGGTTGTGATAAAAGTAGAATAACTTATTTTATCAGTTTACATTTCAAATTATCACCATAGATAAAATAGAAACAATAAATAAACGTAGCATGCTTTTAAATCCTGTTCTTTAGTAGAGATATTATATATCGCCACGGGTGGCCGAGGTCGTTAAGGCGCGGACTCGTGAGCGGGAGATCTGGGGTTCGATTCCTACCAGAACTGTTCTCCCTGGGTTTCCTTAGTCGAGGTACCCTAAAGTTAGGCCTGGAACGTTTCCTTCCTTAATAATAACCTTTCCCAATTCACCATTTCAAGCCATGTGTCATCAGGTCCACCGCCTGTGGTGCCTCAGTAGTAAAAACGGGCGTTAAACGCTACTCAAAAAGACATTATATCATTTTACGTTAACCTACAGCCAACTTAGAGTGAAATAGTTATTACCACTTCCTGTTCTACGTCTTACTAGCGATAAAAATATCCGAAAAAGCCGTTCATGCCTTTTCTTTTCTAAACTGCTGTTTTTATGGATAAACAAGTGCAATGGAAGTTCGGAAAATGAGAAGGCCAAAAAAATCTTCTTCACCCGAGAATCTGAATTCTCTGAAAATCTTACCTTCTTGTGTGTCACAGCATATTGTATATTATCTGCACAGAGCAATGGGCTGCCATTTTGAAATTTCGATAGAACGAACGTTTTCTATAGCTTAATTAATAAATCAAAACTTTAGGTACTTTTTAATACTAAGCTAGAACATTAATATACCGTGATATAATTTAATTGCAAAAGAGAATGGCTTGTAAATCTCTGGATCCATCCTCACTAGTGATTCGGAAGATTTTATGCTTATTTCCCCAAACCAGCATTAACAATACATTCAATTAGACATGCATTGGTTCAAAAAGTCCATTTCAAATTTCCAGGTGTTGTAATGAAATATCGGGGAAGTTTGAAATCACGTTTCAACGCCCTCTGCGGAACTTTAATGCCCTGAGTAGACAAGTGCACTGGCATTAGGAGGGGAAAAACCTCACACATATACACACATATTAAAAATTCAAGCATAAAATGGTAGGGGTGCCATTGAAAGTATAAAGTGGGGTGACAATTGAATACTAAAATGTAATAAAAAGTGTTTTTAAAATTTCCTCTGAATATATAAAATGACGTGTTTTTTGTTTGAAGTTCGTGTTAAATAGGTAGTTATTTATATTGCAAAGCTTTAAATGACAGTCGTCAATAGAGATACATTTTGAAGAAAAGTTTGTTTTAGATTGCATTAGGTGCGTGAGATAATTCACTGGTTAATACTTGTAGCATTGGTTCTCCCAATAGTTTAAATTGCTAATCAATTTATTTACATATACAATTAAAATAAATGTACCGATAAAACATTTTAAAAACTTCCTTTAATTTCTACAACAATATTTTCAACATAAATGATGTAATCTTACGGAAATAAGAAAACATTTAATAAATTACATTTACCAGTGCACTTGATAATTATACAAAGTTCCCATAATTTAGATTTATATTGCAATTAACTCTTTTCATGCATAGATAAATAATGTCTTAGGTTTTATTACATGGAATATTGAAATTATACTCCGAAAAAGGAAATTTGAAATGCACTTCTATTGTTTGTAAAGTTATCGAGTCAGAATTCTGTACAATTCTGTTTCTCCCTCCCATACTCTTCCGAGCTATAGTTTCTGAACTTTGTATTTATGTATAACTGTAAAATACCTTGTGAAGTGAGCTAGTCGCTAATATTATTTAAATTTGTAAAGTCTTGCTATTTTTTCAATACAATTCATTATTTGGTATGCACTTTGTTTTTTAAGTAATGTATTGTTCTGGAGTTCCAAAAGATTTCTTATATGAGTAACCTTTAAACCCAACTTTAAACTTAACGATAAAAGATACTCCCTTGCATAAAACCTCTACACTTCACAACTTTTAGCACAAGGGAGTGGCATTAATTAAAAATCCCCACCTTTACACCTTCACCTATGTTAAATATACACATGAAACATGCAGCGCACATTTTGGAATCAGTCCATCCAGCTCTCCTCAAGAGTTTACTTTGAATAATTGCATCTCCATTTGTTTATATTTATACAGTTGGCTTCTCCTACCAAAAAATTTGGCAACAAGATTGTTTGCTATGCCTTTTTAGATGTTAATGGCATCGACGTATAATAAACTTTATTCAAACTTGGCGTTTAAGCAGCACATCTAGTGCACATCAGGTCCACCAGCACATCAGGTCCATCGTTGTGTGTCGAAAACTAATTCTTGTTAGTGTAAAAATATGTTTAGTTCCTTACATAGTGTTCATGAAGTTACATCTGTTTCCACTAATGGTCTATATATTTGTATTTGTGTATATAAAGGAGGGTATTTTGTAGTTCAATAGCATGTATTTACATATGTGTGTGTTTGCACATATTTCTTTTTTACAATGATATGAAATGAAATATGCTTTTACTGCTGTTTTTATTGTTATTTATTTCTAGAAAAATAAAAATGAATATAATTATAAAACGGTATTAGGTTTGATTCTTCATTTTATAAGCATTTTTCTAGACATTAGTAGCTCTTTAAGTTACAAACAGAAATATTTATTACAAATATCTTGGTTTAAATTTGGTGAGATGGAGGATTTCAGGCACGGAAGCTCAGCGAGAACGTTTTGTATCTTACTGAATCTCTGGGAGGAAGGGGTGTGAAGAGCAGCCCGGTTTATTGGATGGCAGATATGGTTGCAGGTGGGATCCCTAACGATCCCAGATTCTTTTCCTTTGTTAATTCTTTAGGACGCCTGCATAGCACCGCATACAAACTCGAACTCCTCCAGTGAGCAAACTCCATCACTGCACACCGTTCACCGCCATCTCAACCCTGAAACAATGAACAAGGAATTGAGGCACAGTAAATATATACTGCAGCTCTCGCCTAACTGACAAACAAAAAACTCAAAATTAGGATGACCGGCTGCAAGGGGATTTGAATTTGTAACCTTCAAAATGCGAGTCCCAACCAACTAGTTCCCTTACAAGCATGTTACATTATTCCACTCTTCTTCATTATTTTAGTCATATATTTCTTCATTTTGAGCCTGGTCATGTTTGCAACATGGAGTAGAAATCACAACAAAAGGGAAAAGCGTTGTTTGATTATGCATTATTTGTACCTCTTTTACAGTAAAGTGACCTTCACACGCTGTTAAAAGATAAAGTACGTCAAGAGACCGAACTAAATTATAAGCGGATGTCCTCAACTTATGTTGCGAGTGCTCTGTATTAGATGATGTATCACCGTTTCAACAATATGCTTACAATGCCTTCAGCCTGTATTGTAATGGATGGTGGATACAAGTGCATATTCCAAGAAAATGGATAGAAACTTCTTCCAAATGATTTAAAATAAATATAAATATAATTTAAAATTTATTTTACTACCTTGGTGAGTTTGGGATGGTTGTTTGTTTAAACACTGAAATTTTATTTGGTAAATAACTATTGCCGGAAAAATTTAGAACATTAAATAGTCTCATTGTACATTAGATGTAGTCTGAAGTTACAATTGATATTTTGTAATTCTACAATGACGCTAATTTTGATACAGCATCATTAAAAGTAATTAATCTTTACTTAATGATTAGAGTAAATTAGCTACAAAACATCAATTACTCATATTACCAATACTTTAAATATATCGTGTAAATATAACTAATTAAATTTAAAATAGGATTTTCAAATTTGATGGTGTTAATCTTTAAAAGCATCATAATAACATGGACTAAGTCTCATAATTCTCAAAAATCAACAAGTCATATCCAGTTTATTTAATTTCCAGTTGGTGTAAGCCTATTGTATATTTTAACATTGCTTCGCTGCACGCTGTGATTAAATTCAGTGACTGTAGACAGTGATCTGTACGTTGGAGTGCAAAAGCTTTATTTATAGTTGGAAAAAACTGATGGAAGAATACAAAGGGGCAATGTGACGGTAAGAAAAATAAAGTGCTCTTAATGTAAAAGAAAATACCTCATTATTTGTTGTTATTAATGTTGTTTTATGAACACCGCTTTTTCCTATTAGAATCAATGGTTAATTTTCTTTTCAATAATCTGGGCTCTCTTACACGAAGCTAGTCTATTTACTGTTTAGTAGCCGTAATTCCACCAGTTCTAATAAAACCTGTTTCAAGATAATTTATTCCATAATGGTAGAATCGTAAAATTTATTAGTAACTTGTCAAAATTACTAGTATAGCTATCGTATCGGAGTGTCGAGAAGACTGTTCGGGGATATTTATTACGCCCTGCACTGTTTGTTGATGCGATTTTGTTTACGCGGCTATTTAGTTTACGTTGCATGATATACAATTACCAATAGCATTACGTATGTCTACCACATCGAAAAGAATCTCTAGTATTCAAAACAAAGTTTAATTAATGAGCATCAAGAAGTACTATTTAGGCAATTCTCCGACAAAATTACGAAGAAAGACGAGCTGAAATGTAGAAGATAATAATGCAAACTGTGAAAACTTTGAGGTTAGGTACATCGCAGAAAGATTACGCATACTTGAGGGACACATTTTGGCCAAGCATCAGGAAAGCTACAATGGTAAATGATTTTATTTTACCATTCATATTATTATTCACACATAATGGTGTAATTAGGACAGTTTCTGTGGTGTTTTTCAGAAGGAAATATATATATTAAGATGTACGGGAATAGATGTTGAATTTGAGGCTACATATTGCATAAATAACCGTTAAGAAGATTTATAATTAAAATTGTCCAGTTTAATTGATACAATCAATGCCTAACAAAAATAAGTACACTAGTATGTAAGTTCGGGGATTCACGGGTAAAATTCCACTAGTTAACAGTACTCAGTATTACAAGACAAAATACTTCGTGAAACAGAACACTGATAAAACAAAATTGCATACTGGTAATATCAATCTGTCACATTAGTAATTAGTAACGCTCCAAAGTTCTGGAAACTCACATTAGTAAAATAAACAAGTAACACTAGAATGGAGACCAGTTTTATATCACGAGCTTCGTGAAACAAGGTATTGGAGTACAAATCATATTTTGAGATAACAGAAGAACAGAGAAAAAGAATCCAAGTCAATCATTCATTTAGTTTTTAAATTTATCCTTTTAATCTAATACGATTTTATTTTTCTTATTAGTTAATTGAGTTCTTACAGGAGTGACCTTAGTGAGACGGAGAAATCTAAAATATAATAAACATTGGTATATTTTATGTAATTTTAAATGTGTAATTATTCAGAATGGCAATTTTTAAAATGAAAGACAGGTACAATATTTCTATTCCATTCTTCATTATTGTGTAGTTCCGTTAATATGAGCCGACACAATTAAAATGTCCCTAAAATAAAATTTCGAGCTGGCAATATATGCACGTTATTAAGCATTTATGGATTCCTTTCGCTTGCATGGCTGCCATGTTAGTCACAGTTCATGTTTGCCTTTCATGAAGTCGACCAACCTGTTTAATCTGTTTCAACGTTTGATATCGAAATGACTTGTACAGTTTTCTACTATTTTGATAGGTACAAGAAAAATAATATTAGGAATATCATTGTTATTCATCTTCAACGTCCACCGCAGACCCGTATATAAACTTTCGGCCTCGTGACTATGTCTTTGCAACGTTACGCTCAATCCTCATGACAGGGACTGCGGGTTAGAATCTCTATTTATGTATGGGTGTTCGTGTATTTGTCTAGGTTAGGCAAAATTAATATCGGATGTACAACTGACAACACAGACTTTATAAATTATCATTATTTTAAAATATTCACATTAATTCTGACATTGGCTGTTTGTATAAATGTAACAACTAGTAAACAGTATACATGTAAACTGGTAACAACTGGTAAACAGTAAATTTTTATTCTTGTGTTATAAATGTGAATGTCTCGTACCATTTCTTGCTATTCGTTTATTTTATGTAATTAGCTATGATAAATAATCCCATTCGTGAAATAAGATGTGGCTTATCCATAGAAGAGCACAACGAGTTCGAAATATAGCGATTTCAAGTGTGACTTTATCTTGGTGTATTGTCCTTTTTTACTTTTATAATTACTGTTAATTTGTTTTATTGTTAATAGTGTGACTTTATTTTTATTTTTCTTTTATATATATTGCTTAAATTAGAAATTCAAATACGAGTAGTGTTATACCAATATTGCAACAGAATTTTATATTTATTTACTTGCTTTTTATACTAAACTTGATTAATATAAGAACGTTGATTATCTGAACGTTAATCACCAGAAACTTCAAATATTCGATCAGCATTTTCTCCCTCCAAATTTTAATTGATTACATTTAAACAAACCTGGATAGGCAACTTTTCTCTCACACTATAACAAATGCATAAAAAGCTCAGTTGGCAGGAATGATATTTGTGGGATTTGAACACACTGTAATACTTCGTTTAAACCTACATACTATGTATTCTTTAAAATTCCTAAGCTTCTTATTACTTTCAATCACCACTTAGACGGTAGCGCGTCTGCATTTCAACTGGTGGGCCCGGCTTCGATCCACGGTAAAAACATGTTGCCTGAATAAGCTTTTTCCATAGATTTTTCTTACTCTTAAATGATGAATACCAGGTAACATTGGGTTCTGAATAATTTTCGTCATAATTTCATCCATTTCGATTCATGGTCGCTAGCCAGCTGGCTGGGATATAAACGTCTGCAAAAATAAATAAATAAATAATAATAATAATAATAATAATAATAATAATAATTCAGCAAGTCTTGTCAAAACCATTCCATAGTTTCGCATTTCTGTCTCGTTAGCCAAGATATTGTACATGCGTTCATTTCCGCGAACTGTTTATGCACTTCAAGTGACTGCATTTCTCACACTATCACATGTTGCTGATCTTATCCATCATAAACGGGAACAAAATGTTAATGTTGAGGAAGTTAGTTGAAGCGTCGTGTCGTTGCGTCTTCTTTTTGTACTAAGATGCTTGTGCTTTGTGGAGCGTGCTGCAGACATACGAAGAATGGGATCTTTTGATCAAAGCAAAATTTATAACTTTTAGACCGTGTAGGAAAAGGAAGGAATGAATGTTCTCCAGTAAGTGCCTGCAACTGAAGTAAACCTTCTCTCTCTCTCTCTGATATGAAATAAAATTTACATTCAAATTTGATTCCGATGGTGTTTTGAGAAAAGGAACACTTATCAGGGAAGTAGGCATGCATTTGACTGTTGACGTAACCTTACAGAAAACTTTACATTTTATGCTGTTATTTCGGCCCACACGGGTGGCTGAGGTCGTTAAGGCGCGGACTCGAGAGCGCGAGTCTGCTGCTCGAATCCACCAGGACCGTCCTCTCTGCCTGAGGTTGTTTTTAGGTTTTCCTTAATCCTCTTAATTGGCAAGTGCCGGGGAGTTACCCTAAACTTAGGCCTGGAACGTTTCCTTTCTTAAAAAATCCTTTCACAATATATCATTTCATTTCATGTATCACCAATGTCCACGGGCATTAAACACTATTAAAATGCTGTTATTTCCAGGTTCGATTTTTCGAACAATCGAACATCTAAACTATAGCTGGTGCCAGTTAGTTCCAATAATTGACACTATATTGTATTTCATAATGAACTTTTGCAAATTTCAGTATTTATTATTTCAAATTAAAGTAAAAAGATGCTAGTTTGATAAAATTGCAAGAATGTTAACTAAATAATCTTAGCATAGAGGATACTAAGGAAATTAAAAGGATTCTTAACATAAAGAGAAAGCAGATAAGACTAGAGTCGTACTTATACATTTCGAATCACGACCGGATTTTGAACTTCAGCATTCCATGTTGACATCTAATCAACTAAAATACCATGTCTTCCTCTAAGCACAGAATTACGAATCTTTCTCATCCCATTTTATATTCCTCAGAGACCTCCCTAAAATATTTCTCTACTCGAAAAATTTGTTCCTTAAGATCCGTGGTTTAAATTCCAGCTGTGACCGAATTTTCCAAGGCTAATTCTTCTTTACCAACTAATGTCTTATACACGTCTATTGTGAAAGAATTGTTTTATATATAAATTAACATCTGGGAGCCTGAGTCTTAAACACCCATAGCATTACGGGTCGTCTCTTAAGGAATTAACCTCTCACAGTAGCAAAACCTTAAGGAAGATTCGTGGTTCTAATCCTGGCCGTGAGCCGAATTTTTCAAGTCGTCTTCTTTTCCAACTAATAATGTACATACGGCTATTGTGAAAGAACAATTATATAAATATATAAGTATAAAATGTACAGGATGTTCCGCTTAGAGATACAGCGAAACAAATACTCGCCGTTTGAAAGCAGGGAGAGATATTGTTATGATTTACATCTTACAAGGTACAAAAAAGATCAAAATTTGTACAACAGTGGTGGGAAGGGCGTGTCGTTTGTGCAGATGCACGTGTGCGCTATTGTTTAATGCGAGTACAAGCTTGTCGCTATGTAGCCCGTAAAGCGATAGACACGCTATGTATGGTAAGCAGATGTACTACACAGCAAAAATTAAAGTACATGCTGTGGTAATAGAAAAGAAATCTGTTACGGTTGTACAGTAAGGTGTCCCTCATTTTCTGAATTAGTTTTTTTGGAAAGGACACTCACTAGCTTTGTTCCTATTATTCCGAAACATGTATGCATTTAATTTCTTTGAATCGAAGCACCCTAACCTTGACCGTGAACATGCTCAGAGTTGTCGCTCCACTATTAGTCCTTGGCATGCAGTCTTGCGCTGCCGTCAGTTCGATCATTTCAATCGTGTCACACGTGTTTTGGAGTCTATACTCTAAAATATTGTCGCATGAATTACGGGGTGTCTAGGAACGCGTATTTAATAGAGGATGTAAATAACAGGACAGAAAGTGCCATCAAACGGACAAATGTTGGAACTTTGTTTTACAGCATACGTGAAGTAAAACTGCCAGTGAAAGTGCATATATCTTTAGTTCATGCGTGTATGATATTTTAGAAAAAAGATAAAATTCTCTCAACATTGTACAAAAAAATCTTAATTTATTTGTGTTCAGAGTGGAGAAAATTACAAAAGAATGTAAGAAGGGCCCATTATATATTTAGACGGCTTGAAGAGGAATTAAAAAGTTATTTGGAAAAACTCTTTGATATTTCACATGTCAATGTTCTGCAAAATATCAGATTAGAAGAGGACAGGCTCTTTCTACTGCGACAAAGAGAGAAAAAAGGGCAAGTAAAGAGGAAATTACAAGAAGAGTCAGTTTGCAGCATTTACCTCTTCTTATATCGTCTGTTGATTGAGAAGAGCCATTTTCCTATTCAGATAAAACTTACAATTGTGAATCTCTGGTTGAGATTTCAATAGACACGTCAATGTAGAATGCTATGAAAAGAGCTACCAAAGATTTGACTACTTAAAAATTAGCAGCGGCTTTGGATAGATGGCATCCAGATGTGAGAGACACTGTATTCGCCCCTCAAGCAACTGAATGCTAAATTATTTGGTAAGTTTAATATGGTTTTTCTGTAAGGTATTGTCATTCTTTAAGGCACGCCGTCTAATGCATTGGTTTCTTTATTTCATAGATAATAATGGACGATTTCGTGTCAATAAAGAGCACGCACTTTTTCACTGGTTTACAGATTGATGCTAGCTAGTTTCCTTCAGAAATGTTCTTCATTTATGTGGACATTAAAAGGAAAAATAATAGTTTATTAGCCGTAAATGACTTTACAAGGCAATAGACATGCAGGAATTTCGTGAACTATTGACTATAGATAAGAAACAAATGCAGTTTGTGTGTGCTAGACCGTAGCAGGTTAATATCCAGACTGCAAGAGAATAACATTAAAGTGAAAATATCCTCAAGAGTCTTTAACATTTTTAATGACGTTTCTAAAGCGTAGGCAATGTATCTAAACTTTAATTAAATATGTCGAATAGCGTATATAATAATAATAATAATAATAATAATAATAATAATAATAATAATAATAATAATAATTTTAGTTACATATTTGCTCAATATTCATCATATCGATCACTCCCAAAATTCAAATTTAGCGCTCAAGTTGGCACGGGTTAACCTCAACCTATTGAAGTGACGTTTTATTTTTGAGTGTGTCCAAATAAAACACACATAGAAGGAGTGCGAAAAAAAATAGTCAAATTTTTCTTCGTCAGAATAAGGGGCAACCTAGTGTACAAGTGTTTACCTTGAGTAGAATGAGTGTAGCCTAGATGTCTACAGGGCACTGGAGACGAAAGCATTACTTTGCCTATTCTCCTAAACTTGGGAAGTTTCTACACCAATGTATGTAAGAATATGTAGATGACATTTCTGTACTTCAAATGATCAATTATATTTCGATATCTCTAAGCTGAACATTCCGTATTTGATCATAAGAGCCGGGAGACTTATGAAAATATCCCTTGGATCACAAGATATTAACCAGACTTTAGCTATCTTATGATTACAAAGCCACAATACTGTTCTTAAAGCTATCAGCAAAGATACAGAAATTTCCTTATAGGCCTGTATCGAGTTATACGTCGTGTAGGACTGTATTCCCTGAAGCAGCCGATTTTTCTTCTGAAAACAGAAAGCATTATGGCAATTGTACTAAATGAGGTATCTTAAAACCCAAATTGAAAATCGTCCATAGCTTAGCAAAAAGACTTCTATCACTACAGAAGAACATTTTCTTGTTGAAAGTTTCTCTGCATGTAATATGAACACTTGAAATGTTGTTATTTGTAAAATTGTTTATTTATATTTTTAAATAAGTATGTTTAATATATGGATTTTTAAGTTGAAGTAAAATTTATGAAGCTTTTCTTGTTCCAAATGATAGCATTGACTCAAAAACACAAAGATAATTTAAAAGACATATAAACATTGCAGAAATTGCTGCCGAATATGAGAAGTGTGTTCTCGATTACCTCTCCCTTGTCTCTTTTCTTTGCTGAGCTGATTATACCGTTAATTTACTGGGTTTCATTTTACACATCGGTAGTTTGTCTGGCAGATGTGCGTCTACCGCCCCTTGAAAACAAAAAGCAGAGCCCCTACCTCATCATGATCAGGTCTATGAAGTCGTGAAACACAAGAGGCGCCGAGATGGGCGGGGAGCTGAAATTCTCATGATCGCCTCGGAAAGTCTTGCCTACCTTTCCTTGATAGTTGACAGGAGGATTACAGAGTTTGGAGACCGACTAGTCTTCTCAAGTTCCAGGAACCAGAATCTGCTGTTGGAGGAGAGTTTAAACGTCATCTTCCTTCGCCCCCCACCGTCCTGCAAAACAAGATTCTCCTTCCTTCCTTCCTCTCAAGATTTCGGTCTTCTTGTCTGTCGTACCTTAACGACTTGCTCTTCTAACCCTCCCTCGGTGTGATGCTCCATTACCCAGTTTTGCATTGCCTTGGGTGAAGTTGCCTTCAAAACAGCATACACGTACAAGCTCCAAACTTTCAAGTAAAGCCAAACATCGTAATGATGGATGCATCAAAGGATGAGTGAGGGAGGTTTACCAACTCGTCCTGTCCTCCCTCCCCGCTAGAGTTGCGTCCTAACTGGGTGGGTCTTAAGGCGTCTTCCCGGATACTTGAAAGTGAAGTGGAGGACTAGCAGAGAGAAACTTGACATGAGTTTGGAATCTCTCGCTCTCTGTCTGACGTAGAACTGGACTTGACGTGACAAGAGTACCTCCCACCCTGATGATGCTTGGAACTCTCACCCTCAGAAAGAGTGCACAATAACTAATATTTTTCACTGTTTTTTTCACCTAATATGAATGATCTGCAGTGGTGAATGTCATGTTGAAAGTGCCAGGTAGATAAAAATATAAACAAATAAATGCCTTCCATGTATCTTAGTGTTTTATATCGTAAGAACTACTTGCATACCAATAGTTTTAAATTCACGATAAAATGCTACATTAAAGTACTTTTCCGCATATATTTACAAAAAACCAATTTTAATAAACGCAAAGTTATACATATAAACACTTCTATTTTAGCTTTGAAGCCATCCCTAATTTAAATAAACCATATAATTTCCCTGATATTTCTAAGAACACAAACGACTAATTTAGAGCATAAATACGTTTGTTAAGACAAAAGTACAATGATGAAGACAAAACATATCTATTTAAAGGAACAAAATTAGTTTTTTTTTTCCATCAAAGATCCATCTTGGTTCTTATAACTGTCTAATACACGCTACACCTTTGATTTATCTAGTATTATATTTCCATACTTTTAGATAAATTCCTAGAGACGATCTATACTTTCTAAATATACTTCCTTGATACCTCTATTCATTTTTTCCATAATAATTCTATGGAGTTGCAGTTTGCACTTTGGTATAACCAAACCATATCTTTCAGCACTCTTTGTTTTGCTTTAACTACCTCGTACAGTATCTAGACCAACATTTAGAATTATTATCTTGCTTTCAGGTGAAACCTACCAGATACAACCCATATAGTAACGGGCCATCGACAAGTTCCTCCGTACTTGAGTAATGTGCGCCGTACAGGAGAAAACTGATACTCCTACAATTCTGACACTTCTTTCTTCCTTCTAAACGGGTTTTTAGTAGGCAATCCGCCTTCGTTGATAAGGTCTGGACTTTGCCTTGGAGGTTAAGTGAACACATTAACTATACGCTCAGCGCATAGTCAGTGCTGCCACCCGAATTCGCTTCTCTATTGAAATCTTGGCTACACAATGACTGCGGAGTGACTTCTCGATGACTCTTTATGCTTGTCATTGAAGAACTTTATGATATTGTTTCTGATCCATATTTTCAATCAAGTTTCACAATATCAATCACTTTATTCCTTGAAAAAATCTATAAGCCATAATACACCCCCACTATATCTAGCAGTTAACGAAGACTCTAGTGTGAGACGTATCTTTTACATATATACTTCTTCTAGTATTTAAAAAAAAATGAATATTTGCATTCATCTGTAAAAATTACTTTATACCAATCAGCAAGTGTCCAGTATCGACGCTGTCTAGTTTTTTTTTAGAGTTTCTTGCTTATGTTAATAGGTTTTAATAAGGATTTCCTTACTGTTATGTACTCGTAAGACCAGCTTCTGAAAGAAGGTTTTTAGCATAGAAGCAAATACAATTTCTACTACTTTTGCACATATTTGTGGTTCAGTATTAAATCTATTTCTTCTGCTGATAATTCTGATTTGTCGTCATTTTTTTTTATAGTTTTGAAAGGCTATTCTAGTAAATCTTAAATTGATACTAGTGTTTTTGTGGTGGGAAAGTGTGTATTGCACTCCCCAAATAAATAGTTCTTTAGCAATTTGATGGATTCACAAATCTACTTTCCTCATACTACAAGCGCAGCACGTTCTTAAAGCGCTATTTTCACCCTTGGAACCGGACGCGCCGACAGCATAAAAGATATTCATTCTTTAAGTAGTTACAAAGCAATGATGCTGTTAACATAAGGTCGTTATATACAACTACAGAGCCTTCATTTGGACGCTTTGCAGGGCTTAAACGGGGATTTGACTGCCCTGTTTCTAACCAATTTTGTTCCTCCATCCGCTTTCCCGCCTTTCTGTGTGCTGACGCGAAGTCTTTCGCTGTACATGAGTTGAACGTGATAAGACCACGTTTTTCAGTGTTACAGTGTACAAGTTATGCAATGGCATTTATTGTATAGTTAGTGCTGTTACAATGACAAAATTCCATTGTATGACGAAAAATTGGAGTTTTGTGTGCTGTGAATGCATACAGAAATCTATGCGCTTGAACTTAAGGGGCTATGAATATCCGACTATGTCGCAAACAGAATGCCTCCCAGTGCAAAGCACATCCCTGTTAAACCGGCCACGCGTGCAAACGAGGACTCTGTAGATGGGCGGTTCGCTTCCCATAGTCATTATTTCATTTCAATTATGAGTAATTCTTTTCAGTTTCTTGAACTGTCAGAAGCAGATTCATTAGATAAAGGCACTTAAGCAAATAAAGGTTTGTATTCAAAAGAACTAATCTAATTGCTTTTTTACTTGTCTTGTGTTACTTAACATATTTTTCCACATTAACGCTGTGAACACTGTGCTACAGAAGAAAACACTAATTTTTCATGGTTCAGAGCCTGGCAGATATCCTCGCATATACCAACCACATCTCCTTATGATTGAAATGATAAAAAGTATTGATCCTCTATTACAAGAACCATAGCTACCACGGCGAAGATACGCTCAAAAAGGTTGGATTCTTGAAGTACTGTTCATAGATTTGCCATCCCTAAAGCTTTTTCAAAAATACTTTTTGTTTAAGATCAATGTATTTTGTCTAGATTTGGAAGTACTGATTCTCATCTGTTAGTTAAAATTTAAAAATCATTACAAATAAAATTTATGATATTACTTTGTCAATTATTTTTAAAGACTATATTGATCCTGATAATATGACATTACTTAGCAACAAATTGGACTTTTTGGGATTAAAGATGAACAACTTTGATAACTTTGTCTCAATTGTACAGTTTCTGAAAAGTGCTAACTGTGCGTCCAAAATTCTTCTTGTGTTAACCAAATTAGTATGACTGGTTTTAACTGTTTCGATGTTAACTTGTTCAGTCAAAAGATCATTCTTGAGTCTTAGAAGAATTACGAATTATTTCAGATTGTTATTATGTCACCTTAAATCAATCTCTATTTCAAACAGCCATCGAAACATAACCATCTCTTTTGATCTCGATGATATCTCTTTCGTTCTCAAGTTTTTCTTTCTAAAAGTGTTTTTATTTGTTTTAAATTCTTCAGTTATATTTATATCGTATTGTCATTAATTATTTTTATTGATCTGTATGCTTTCAGTTTAAAAAAAAACCTAATAATATAGTTATTGAACAAATAGATACAATTTATTTCAGGTAATTACATGCCATAAACTTGTTACTTTATGCATAACATTAATAAAGATATACTTTTTAGTTACATCGGAATGAACCTTTACAGATTTTGTACATATAATTGCAAATCTCTCACAGAGTATGCTCCCCCCAATATATTGTAGAAGTCTGCGCCTATGTTTGAAGCCGTAACAATTATGTAATCATTTTAGGTATCATCAACAAACTGAACTGTATACAGAGAGTTTATCTAGCATTATGACTCAAAGTAAACAGTGTGGTTGATAATAGTACAGGAAACACTTGGATCTCTCAGCTACACGGGCTGATGGTACATTACAACTTGTCAATGAAACTTGTTCCAGGTTTCTGTGTTGTTTCTCTAAAGCAAATACATCACTCTTTTACAAAAGCAAAGTATAGCATTACAATTTCAAATTATATGTTATTTATTTAGTACTTTCACATAATTATCCGCATACTAATGACTTTCAGGTGCTTTAAATTACATTTCATGTAACTGAGATGATGTATTGAAATTAAAGAGCATTAGCTTTCTTTTTTAACATTTCAAATTTACTGGCATTGACTTCATTTGCACAAAACAATCAGTATACATATAGTAAAAATTAAGTGAAAATAATTATGACCAAAATTACAATGTAGATTATGTATTCAGAACTCTTTGTTTCAGTTGAATATCTTTTACCCCATATTGTACAAAATAAATACATTTTTATTTTAGAGATATTTTGATGAAATATTGTACACAGAAGAAATGTAAATTCATTTGTTGATATAATTGCTCAACAGTGTGATTCGTATTTCAAAATGCTATAAATCCGAAATTTTTATTGTTAAAGTTCTACAACATAAAATGCAATATTTAAAAACTGTCTTGAGCACACGAGTGTTGTTCGGATAGTTTTCGGCCTGAGAAAGAATACTTAGAATTTAATTTCTTTTTCCTCAACATAGTCGCACAGACCTACTACATTGCAACTTCCTTGTGCGTTCAATATTGCTAACTTTGCCAAAAGCATCCATCTGAGCTATGATTACTGCACTCGTGATAAACATTTTACCAGCAAATAATTTCTTCAAATTTAGAAAGTGAAAAATGTCACGGGGGGGTTGGGGGGAGCAAATCTGACGAGCGCGTGCATCAATTTGGAGTGCAATTCATGCAACTTTGTGACTACCATTGAAATGTGTGTGTGGATCATTTCTGCGGTGGAAAAGCACTTTCTTCTTTGACAAATGTCGGCGTTTGGCCTTGAATAACACAGTTCATCTACTACTTAATACTCTCTGTTTATAATATAAAAGAAAAAGTAAAATAATATAACACTATTAACATGTACAAATTAACAGTAATTATAACAGTAAAAACACTCAGAAAAAGTCACACTTGCGATCTCAAGTGTGACTTTTTGTAAATGTTTTTACTATTATAATTATTGTTAATTTCTCATATTATATATATATGAATACAATACTTGAACGTCCAAAATGGATCATCACCTTAACCTCTGATGAAACACTTTTGTCATTCGGAGCAATTTAACTCTCTTGCTCCCATTGTTTAGACTCCTGTTTCTCTCTGTCTTTTAAAGGTAAATTCATTTTTGATAAACAATAAGTGACAGAAAATGTGGTTAAACTGCGTTTAAACATGTCCCAAGCACTTCTGAGCAATGCTCATTTGGATGCGCTTCTTCTGCACTGTTCATCAAATGCAAATAATTATGCAAGATATGCTGAGATCTTTGCAATATCAGCAAGCCCATGTACTTCCATTCGTCCATCATTTAGTGCGACATTCCGGATTTTCGATGTTTCACTCTGTCGTTGCAATTATTTAACGTCTTGAATGTGTATATTCATAAATAGAAGAACAAACTCGATGAAATTCAACATTTCATTTCTTAACTGTAGAAAACAAAGGTAAAGAATTTTTTCAAAGTATAAACTCCTTTATTATATAGGTTTGAGTTAAAAATATTTTATTAGCTCCGCGACTTTATCTAATATCTACTATATAGTTCTCAAGCATGTTTCTTTGGATGGCGTATCAAACATGCAGTTTCATTTGTGTGGTTGCTATGGTTCAACAATGTAAACAAGAAGTGTTTTACAAAAATGGTTAAAATCGAATGTCGCTCCAGTTCTAAGTTAGGTCGATGATTTTCCTAGCCTCCCTTGTAAATGTTTGACCAAGAGGGACAATTGCTTCATTCAAATGATAGATTTTGCATGGATCTACTGGGATACCAGTAGGTAAGCAATATCCTGTGTATACCTTTAATTCCTTTATTGGTTTGTATTTTGGTGTAGGTACCTAGTAAAATAAAATGCAACCGGCTACTGAAGGATGGAAGCAAAGGCTGTTGGTTGATGATTGTCAACCTCCTCAAGCTTCCTAAACGGAAAATAGAAAACGCATGCCCTTATTTTCCAAAAATGGTGCCTCGTTCTGAATTCATTAACATCAAAACTAATATAATTGATGTTTTTCTCCTTCGAGTCTGGTTAACTCCTCGGCTAATTTAATTGGCAAATGGTAGATAGTTGGTTTATATATAAAAAACGAGATTGTTTTGAAAATGAGTGCTAAGTTAGAAGCTGTACTGGAAATAGACGCAGTTGTTTTAACTCGCCCGGCTGGTTTGCTAACACGAGCCAGTGGAAGCATTCGATATTGTCATTTCTAGAAGAGAGAACAGCGAAATGAAGGGGACATCGCCACCTGTTGCTTGTCAACTCAAATCCTGACGTCATCCAAACTTCTCCGTTATAAATCAGGGTCGCACACTTCTCCCTACATAACCCTCCTTGTCCACTGTTATGTTCCTCCTTGTCGTTTGCTTTGTTGAACCCCGCCGAAGGCGCCTGTAACAAGAGGGTGGAAAGGGAGAAGATAAAAAAGAAAAGGAAAAAGGCGATATCAATGAAATGGTTAAGAAAGCTAAAATGCATACATGAACCAACAAGCACTATGTGTTATTATACTCAAAGGAACAACTTTGAAGTTTTAAAAGCAAGCGATAATCAAAATATGAGCATTTTGAATCTTCATTTTTGGTGACAACATTGTATTGTTTTCTATAGGTATATTTATTGAACTACGTTACATTTTTTAAATTTTAAAAATTATATTAAATATTTTCGAGCATTTTGCGTCTTCATTTAAAGTTTCGGGGAACTAATATCGTGCTATTTTTAAATTTGAGCTGTATTTTAAACAATATAACATTTTGAATTGCATCTAAATAAAACATACATAATCCACAGTGAAAAGGAAATGATATTTACGGATTGAAATTGCATTACTACTGAGCAAAGGAAATTTAATACTAAAATTATAAAAAGAGTGTCTGGTTTATTCATCTGTGACAAAATGCTAAATTTCTCTGTATATATTCGTCATGACAGTCGTTAAATGATGTAGTACCAGCATTTCTCGGTCGTTGTTGCTACCTGATTTAGTAGCTTTTAAGTATTTGAAAGAGAGAATTTCTCTATCAAATCAAAGGAAGTAAGCTAGAACTTAATAATAAATTAAGCAAATGAGCAGTAAAGGTTTACACAACTTCCGCTCCACGATGTCTACAAAGAAGAAATCTATAGAAAGTAATGTCAATATTATTCCGAGAGCCAAGCTTAATATACCAGCAACACAGAAACATATTTTCCTTTGTAAGGCTTATCAGACTATAAAATTGGTTGTTCTAAATTTGAAAGTTTCTTTCATAAAAATTCCATTTCATCGGCTAATATTTCCTTGGATGTTTACTGAAATCATTAAGAGATAGCAACGTCGGCTAGTAATGAATCAAGAGCTTCTTCCTTGTCGGTTCTGGTGGTGGTAACCATACTTGCCTCCTAAACCGAAAATCGCAGGTTCAATCCTGGTCAGGGTCGATTAATTTTTTTCGGGCGTGAAAATTCTAAGTATGACTTCCTCGGAAGGAAAGTAAATCCATGTTGGTCCCATGTCGTAGATTTGCGGCACGTAAAAGAACCTCAAGCCTGAAAGAAGAGGCCTCTGAGCAAAATTTATTGGCCGTTTTAAGCCCTGAATTGAACGGGATGCTGATGACCTGAAATATTAAATGACATTGGTAAATAAACCAAATCAGCAAATTGTGACTCTTTTATTTCGTTTACGTGAGTTTTGTGTAAGTTTCTATTAACTACAGAAGACAAATAACATGCACTATTTAGCGGTCGTAATATTATGATATTTATTCATCCGAACAAGTGGCTAAATACACTCATATGTACTACAGATATGCGTTGGACTTGCTACTCCAAAAGCCTCAACAAAGCACCTCTAACGCATTTTTTCTACTTAAATAAGCTATTTTACTTATCTCCCTTTAACGAGGAACGAGGAGAATGTACTAGAAATAAGAAAAAAACCGAAATATAAAAGAATTTGACTAGGGCTGAAAATCGTCATCCATAAATTTAAGGAGTGCGGAACACATAATGAATTTAACACATTTTTCAGTGTTCAGTAATGCGAATACTTTGTCCATATTTGTAGTATCTAAAGTTTAATAGTTAAACCATTACCTTTAGTGTGGAGATGAGTAGAAAGAGGGCTGAAAAATGGGCACCTCAAGCAACTCGGATATATCATTATGGTGAACTGCAAAGCTACAAATAGCTTACCTTAAGCAAATAATATTTCTGTCAAATACAGAGTAGATCACATTAACTGAAGTACAAGTACAGTAATTGTGTATAGAAAGCACCTTCCGTAGTTCTCAAAGCACCTTGCCGGTTCCAGGAAGATCTGCACACTGAGTGACTTTAGTTAGATTGTGGTGCGCCTCTGCCAATGACATTAATTTACATTTGACGGCTATGAACACACGTCACATCACAAAGTAGCTATGACTTTAATGCACATCGATGTCTGTAGCTTCAAATAGAAGCGGCTACGACCATTCGATCCTATTTTCGAAACACTTATTGTCAAGATCTAATAATTCTTTGTATTTGTACAGTTTTTTCCGCACCCTCATTCGTTTATTTACATTGTAACCAACATAAATTAGATTTGCATTTTATTTATTTATTTTCATTTACGCACGCTTTAACATCTCAGGTCATCAGCGTCCCATTCAATTCAAGGCGTGAAACGGCCGACAAATTTTGCTCAGAGGCTTCTTCTTTCAGGTTTGAGGTTCTTTATCGTGCCGTAAATGTACCACACGGTACCCACGGCTTTACTTCCCTCGATCCTGGCCCGGTTTGAACCCGCGATCTTGGGTTTAGAAGGCAAGGTATGGTTACCACTACACCACCAGGACCGACCAATATCAATTAGGATTATAAAACTTTTGACATGATATGTTGGTAATACATATTATAACTATTGGGGCTTCCAGATAATGAGTATGTTTAAATGATAATATTTAAATTAAAATTAGAACTTTGTCTATTATGACTACTGATTTCTCAGGGAATGTTCAAGTACTAATCGATTCTAAAAATAAAAGACAACTCACAAAGCAACGATGTCTTTATATCTCTATTGTGGTCAGTATGCCTGCCTACAAATCCAGAGATCTCAAGTTGGAATCCCATGAAGTTAGTTGCCTGAAAGTTTAACGTCTGTTTACTTATGAATGTGAAATACTGAAATGGAAATAAGGGTTCTAAAATATTATACAGATGAAACATTTTGAGAATCCAAGAATTTCTGAATGTTCTATCCAATTTTAATCATTTACTTTCCATTCTGAACATCCAGCAGCAGATTTTTTTTTATGAAGAATGACATCAACGCCGACAGCTCTACAACAAATTTCTCCATTAAAGAACCCCGAGAAAACAGCTAAAAAGAGGCCCAAGAAATACGTATATCTTAAAACTCGGTTTTTGTACTACAATCAAAGACTGAAGGAATTTAACGATAAGTCATATAAAGTTGGACACTTCAGAACTTCAAACATCATAGCATTAGATCCACCACCGCCAATGTTTTGAGAAGAAAAGAACACTATAGAAGGGCATGTTTTTATTAAGAAGTGATCCTCTATGGTTAGCTTTCTTCTGGTTCTACATGTTGTTACACTTTCACCCCGATGGTTAAATTCAATCTCTAAGAGATCGCCTGCCCAGTACTTAAAGCAAATGTAGAATTAATCAACAAACCAATCCCTACCATTTGGATAAATACACACATCTATATTGTCTGATAAATAATTGGAGCAAGAGACACACTGCATTTTTGTTTTTGTTTTTGTTTTTGTTTATTTTTTTTTTTTTTTTGTTAACTACTGCAAGAAGTTTGACTTTTGTATTGACTTGTTAACCGCTGTTAGTAAAAAATCTGTAGCCATTTAAAAGAAATAATTTATAGTTCATTTGGATTTCAATGGACTATGAAATAATATAGTTTAAGTATATTAGTTTATTTAATTTTAACTGTCCTATCCCAGTTCTTCTTTTTTCTCTGTCTATATTTAGTTCAATGTTACAATTTATAGATTATTTCCTTAATATTTCCTCTGCTTTGTGATAAGAGGCGCTCTTCGGCTGATAGTTTTTTTTCAAAATAAAGTGAAATGTAAATTGTATAAACATTTGAAGTTCATTACTACATCTCCATTTCGATGTAAAAAGAATGAATAACTGTCACGTAATCTAAAAACAATTTCTGTGGCATTTAAATTGAGTGTTCGTTGAAATCCAATCTCCAGACGTAGTACAATTGTTTTTCTGTTTAAAGCAAATGTATTGTATAGCTTTGTTCTGAGGTTCAGCGGAAGGGAATCTGTAGCGGTGTATTCGCTGCTCCCTAAGTTTGTGTGTGCTCTTGCTCCGTTAAGAAACTTATCTACCACTCGAATCTTTGACATTTTCCTTCTCTTACCACTAGGTAGTTCCGTGTTTTTTTATCGCATTCTTTATTGCTCTACTTGTCGGCACATAATACTCGGCTCTCCATCTTCAGGTAATATGTTTGAACTCTGGCTTTGTCCTTGCTCGAGATTATCGTCGGAGAGTATGAACTAATGCTGTGATGGTATGCTCCATCACGTTTTACCCACAAAATTCTCCTTTGAAATTCGATAAATTTGCAGCAAACTCATTTTCTATAATCAGAGCAATGATTTGGGTAACTAATTATTAATTATAAGTATAATTTTCGTCATAATTACCTTTTGATTGTGTTGCAGTAAAGTTCTGATTATATTGTGTGTAAACTTTTGGGCTAGTTTACTGTATTTATAGCCTATTTTGGAGCTATTTTATTGGTTTAGTTAATTTCCAAATCTCTGTCTCGTTTATAGGCAACGTTATATTGCTGGTATTCCTTTTTCTCTTCAGTGTAGCAGATCCTTTATTTTATTGCATACACAGAAAGTTTAATTCTCATTCATTTGTTACTGCAATTTCCAATTTATAAAATTAATAATAGTATGTTCTTTAATTCCTTAATAGTGGACAATTGCAACAATGTGACAGCTTTACCGTTATTTCTTTTAAAGGGTGCACCTTAACTTTTCTTTCGCTGCATTTACCCTCCTCCGTTTGTAAGACTTACACCCCTGGGACTTATTCAGCAATGGTTGGGGTGATCGGAAGAGCTGTTTACTCTGAACGCAAATAGAGTACATAAAAATACTGAGGATCTAGATGGTCAGGAGACGCCTCGATGACATTACAAATATACACGACACACAGATAGATGGAATGATGGACCATGAAATAGAATATAAATCCATGACAGAGATATAATAACGCTGCATTTTCCCTTTCTTAAAATAGATTGGCAAAAACCACGGAAAACCTCGGTGAAGTTGTAAAATTTGAATTAAATTAAGTTTTCACATAGCTGTTAAACAATGTTTTAATTAATCGTTATAATAATTGAGGAATGTAATTAGTGAATAACTATTAAAAAGTTTATAAATATTTATTTACCCTGTTAAGAGTTAAGCCCATGGCTTTCTCTTCCACTCTACCAGGCGAAAAAAACAGTAAAAATTCAGAGTGCAATATATATAATACAGGGAAAAAATAAATTAAAATATATACTGCATGTAAATATGACTATATTTTAATAGAGTTGGAAAGTTGGTAAAGGTGGTGTTAGATTTCCATTTGTTCTTCAATAATTTTTCTCGAGTAAAAGGAGGCAAAGGAGGAGGGGAGGAAAAAAGAGGAAGAAACGAGGGCTAACTGTTGTGATTCCTAGAGGCTAAGATGACAATTTAATTTACATTTAAATTGTTTTATTGTCCGACAATCTTCGACTTCAGGAGGAAGGGAGTTCCAGATTCTAGGAACTGACATGTTGAATGAGATTGCGTGTGTTCGGTAGATTTTGAACAAGAGCGTAGACGAATGTAATGGTCTAAAGTTGATTGCAATGGCAGTTCATTACGTAGGTGTCACATGATCAAATTTACGAGTGTTGAAGACGAAACGAACACGGGTATCATGAATGTGTTGTAATCTGTCGATCTGTCCAGGGTTCAGATTAGTGTACAAACATCACAATAATCAAAGTGAGGCATAGCAAGCACTTGAATGATTTTTTTATTTTATTTATTTTTTATTTTATTTATTTATTTATTGAGATTGAGAGGTAGATCTTTTGCTACGTATTTTAATGTGTGTTACAAAGTTTTATAAACTTTCTGAAATGATTATCGTAAATATTTCAAAGCTGTAGTTTCCATTGGTTTGAGATAACAAATAATTCATGGATACTTTCTCGAAAATAAAATGTTGACTTTCTGTTTACTTTGCTGCCTCATATTAAAAACAAAATCTACGGTATTATTAATAGCATGAATAATAGCGGGCAAGTTTGTATATTAATAGCAAAAGCTATGTTTCTACTTGAAAGTTTCATGAACTAAGTCTAGTATCAATAGACAGGCCTCTAATCGTTCAAAAATTCGAGTTTTGATGCAAACAGTAAATTTATTTGTTAAAGCTATAAAGTTTTCTTGGAAGTTAAAAGCTCTAGGAATGCTGCAACAGTTCGGTGGCTACATATCTTCTCTAATCTGGGCAGTGCTCATGTCGCACTGTCTTGTCTATCTGAACGACGGAACGAATTATTTCCTGGGGGGAAGGCCACGACTTCTGATAATCTTTGCGCTGAAGTACCCGGCCCAATCTCCCGCACGACTTTGCAATACATACAGTCGATGACGCGTCGTACAGATAACATTTATTTCCCCGTTTCGATGGCTTAACACAGGAATCTTCTTGTGAGGGGAATGTTTTCTCCTTTCGAAGAGTCCTCACTTTCTAACATTTTAATTCAACTCAAAAAGTACAGCTCTTAAGTGATGCCTGCCATTCCCCCTCTGTCTTACAAATATTTAGCTTGGAACGCAACATGCCCTGGGGTTGTGTAAACCATACCTGCATTCCTAGACCTTTTCAACCCGTAAAAATTATATGATTCTTTCATTAATGAATAGGATAAAAGACAGAATGGATTTTCCGAAATGAGTTAACTTTGGGAATCTCAACTTTAGTTTATGTTAATCAATGGTTCGAGCGAATATACAAAAAAATAAAGAAAACCACTTCAAAAATGGAACATGCTAATTCATTCAAACATATACTCATTAATATTATTTTTCTTTCCACTTTTCTCTCGTCATAAGAAAATAGAAAACAGGAGAAGGAGGAGTGGCAAAGTACAAGTATGCCGAAGCATATGAATCGAAATTAATGGAAAATGTATATTATATTATAAATAACAGAAAATTCCTCTGTAGTATTATCACTGTCCAAATTTATGATAATGCGATTATCAAATGTAAATCTGTTTAAAATGTTTCATAACTACAACATTTATTTGCACATGAGCTCAGTCCTCCGTTTCTTTTTCTGTGTAAATGTATCAATAATTTGATACAAATAGTTGACAATTCGCTAAACGTTTTATCGTCCGTTTGTCTATAATGCTAGTAAGATACCGTGCCAATCTGCTGCGTTTAACAATTACGTAGAAATAGAGGGGAAATGGTTATGAATGCATAGTGTGAAGAGGTAAAACATTCTCACGTAAACTAGAATAGGATTGAAGGAGTTCAAGAACGAATTTTAAAAATAATTAGTAATGATAAATGTCCTTTACAATTAAATAAATAATAACAAAATCCTATATATGCCACAACTTAACTAAAAATAGCGAAATGCTATATTTTAAATTTACGATATCGTTGGGCTTTGGGTTCTACAAACTTAAGCTGAGACCAAGACTAGCCTGCACAGTAACTAAAATTTCCCTCACTTTTTCCAGACTTGGATAATCGTTACTACATTTGCACAATGTAAGCGAGCCTTCGACCATATTTATTACTGATCAGTTATATTATACGTGAGACGCCGCGCTAGTTTAAATGAATTATTTCACTTCGGCAGTAAACATGACACTTACAAGCCAGGCTCAATTTCACCCCTGAGCAGAACTATATTGTCCTTGTAGTTATGGCTATTATTGATGGTTTTTATCAAAGAAAAGCAATTAAGTAATTAATATTATAATCTTTACTTTTATACATTTCTCTCTCTCTCTCCGCTTCTTCTTTCTTTATACCTTTTTGCTTGTTCTATCTCTTAATTTACCAATGCAATTACTATACATTTTCTTTTCTCCCTTCCTTATTCTGTTTACCTGGCCACGTCAGGGTGGTTTGCCAGCTAATGATGTGTACCTCGCCTAAATTTTACCATGCTATGGTATAGCCTTGACCTTTACACACGGAGAGTCGTCGTCTCCGGGACAGTGTGGGTTATACTTACTTCGGCCTTCTCTTCAAAATTGTTAGGCCCGGAGGTTTCTTCGAAGAGTAAGCCCTGCGAACATATATCATAAATCTTTGCGTTTTATTGCAATAGCAAGTCTTTTAATGAGTATGAAACTTGGATTTGCAAGTCAATGAATGAAAGTTAGTTATCATTTTGGGGAACATTTAAACTCTTTTATCTGTTGTTTAAGAAAAAGGTTGTATTAAACGCCTGTGTCAATGCAATGATGTATCTACTTTTTATTCCATTTATTGTAGTTTATTGGGGTAATATTTTGATAGCTTTAACTTTTATGCAATAGATATTTTATTTTCAAGATAAATTTTATTTGATGAGTGAAGATATTATATTTACAATTATTATTTAAGAAAGCATGTTGGAAATATATAAATATAAAACCATTTCTTCCGTATGATAAAATTGTCTTTCTATGGGCATATTCTGGGATTTCGCTTCCAATGTACTTCCAAGGCTAAAACTTATGTCTATCATGTGTCCAGTTTGCTTCCATTTTCCTACCAGTCCTTTTTCTCGCCTAGTTTTATACACAAAAGAAATTAAAAACAAAGGACTATGTTCTGGTATTAATCTGATCTGTCTTTTATGCAATGAAGATCTTAAATATCATATTTTTTTCACTTGTATCTAATCGTACTGCTTCGTACCCCTATTTATTTGCTTTCGGTTTAACTGTTACCTTCTTGTTTACTCTAATCATAGTGTTCTCTTTATTTGTTTAGTGTTTGTTAACTTTATACACCTTCTATGTCCTTACAGCTCCTCACTTGAGTAAACAACGAATAAATAGCGTGGCTTCATGTGCTCCAGGCTTTCATATCTACAACTCAACGAGCTTACAATAATAGTCCTTAACAGGTGGGAGTAATAGGAAGTTGGGTCAGGCTCTAACATTTATCAACACACTTATCCTCTGAAGTCAATTTCAGCACGACTTAGGGAGTCGTGAACAAAACATTTCACCAGGGCTTGTCATACACTCGAAAGAGAGTAGCTGATTTGATTTCATGATACGCCTCTTAGTTCCACGAAAGCTGTAATTCTTTTCTATAAAATTTCAGTAGGTTAAAGTAAAGTTCACGCTATTATACAGGGTGTAAACTGCTTAATTGTATACTTTACAGAAACACAAACATAAAATGTTTTGAATCTGTTCTTAATACTAGAATTGTTCAAACAAGAACCAAAGAATATGCATTTTCCTGTTTGTTTTGATCCCATATGTCTTAGGAATGGTTCGTCTAAAGGTGGAATAGTGCAAGAATGTTAAACCATTTGATGAAAACACCTTTTTAATTGTTATCAAAGCTGGTGACTCCATCGCAAACGTAATATGTGAACAAAATGACATTACTAATCCGGTTTCTTATTTCTGAAGAAATAAAGCACGCCAAACTTATTAAAAGGTAAGTTGAAGGCAAACCACAATTTCTACAAACGCTTGGGCTTTGTTATTATTTAGCGTGTATTGCAGTGTAAAAGTCCCCTCTGAACTCACAGAAACAGGACTAAAAGAATGAGGAGCTGTAACATTTATCACTGTCGCTATTTGTAGCATCTTTATTTTCTGCTAAAACGCGTTAGGTGCGTAAATATTTGGAATAGATAAAGATTGTTTTGTTCAGAATAGGATGCTTTGAAATATTATGTGTTCTTTCATTGTGACAGAACTCCGTACAGCGGAGATTTAAAACTATCCGGTAGGAATTGCTGTCCTTGAAGGAAATTATTCAAAGAAGGAAGATGATGATGGTGCAATGCCTGGAGAATATGATGACTGCACTAGAATCACTCAACTAAAACAAATAATGATTTCACAAACTACGTTAGCTGTTTCTGGTTATGCAATATCTGGCAAAAGAATAATGCCATTCACAAATAAGGTTCCTTCGTTTTAAGTTTTTCATGGACACGTTCTACCTGTTAGAGTATGTTACACAATGACTTTGTTGTTTGGCCGCTAGGACCAGTTCACGATTCACATTCCACCATACATATAACCTTCTTTTGTTGCAGTGGTGGTTTAGGTTGTTTCGGGCTGCCAACCAGTCATTACGACTTTCTTATAGTAGTGAAGAGGCTCCATCCCCCTTCTAATCGCATGTTAGCAGCCCATTAAGAAAAGGATCTTTCTTGTGACGTGACAACAATGCAAAACAAGTCAGATCGTTTCGCCTTCTGAGTCATTGTCAAACTGTGTGGAACCCAAAGTTTATATATTTTTCTTAGCTGATGGAGATTTTGTGTTTTCTGCACTGACGTTGAATTGCACTATCACGTTCTCAAAAGTCTGACTCAATAGTCATTAAGAGGGCCCCGCCTTACTGTCCATGGCTCAACCTTGAGGGTTTCATAGCCTTCCTGGAACTTCACAAATTTTATTACACCATCCGTTTATTCACAGTCTAAGCTTCAAAAGCTGGCATATTTTCAGTCATCTTCGGGGTGGTCATGTTTGACCAAGCTTCTCGGTATACTGACTAACACTAGGAAAAATTAAACATATCAGTAACAGTCTTAACTGTTAGCAACAATTCGTTCCGGCCCTAGCTTTGTTACACATTCAATTGCTACTAACACTTGACAATTGAGCGTTGGTAGAATGTTTGGATAACTATGTAACATGAATAAAATAAATAAATTTATATAACACATTAAAATGATATTTGTATGAATTTTCCTTGCAAGAATATTTGCACATTGTCGTACTTAGTAAAGTGCATTAAATTACATACTATATTAGAATTCAAATCATGATCGATAGCAGACTTGTTTGAAAAAGCCAACTGTATAATTTAAAAAGGGAAGAATGCCTTCATCTTTCTTTGAAGTATGTCTTATATCTAAACATCTCACTAGTTGTTTCAGTTTACTCTGTGGTTATTCATTTCACTTTAAAATCGTCTCAACTTTCTGAATAAAAGTTCACCTATTAAAGGGCGCGACTGATTTTTTGATGGGAGTGCTGTTTTAAAACTATCATATTCGGAACATACAGCCTCGCTTTTCAATAATGAGCCAGGAGTCTCATTTATACAATGAGAAAATATTTTTTTCTCCTTTATAATCTGCTGAAAATAATGTGGAACCTAGAATTTAGATTGTATAGCACACCAATAAAACGAATGGAGACTAGAAAATGTCTTGGGTTGAAGAAAATATTTTGAGAGTATTTTTTGTTTTGAAGAGGAAGCTGTAACTATAAACGAAATTCCAAAGCAAAACACATCCAAGCAGGAGTTTTTTTTTGAGTAGTGATTAACGCCCATTTTTACCACTGAGGCATCACAAGCGGTGGACACTGATGATACACCAAATGAAATGGTATATTGGGAAAGGGTATTTTTTAAGGAAGAAAGCGTTTCAGGCCTAAGTTTAGGGTACCTCCCCGACATTTGCCAGTTATGAGGACTGAGGAAAGCCTGGAAAAAAACCCAGTCAGGGAGGACAGTCCTGGGTGGGATTCGAACCCCAGACCTCCCGCTCACGAGTCCGCGCCTTAACGACCTCGGTCACCCGTGGTGGAAAGCAGGAAGTGACAGCTGGAACCAGTCTGCCAAAATTTATGAATGTAATAAAAAAGAATTATTAAAGTTTAAAACGTTTGTAGAGAAAAGAATGAACAGCATTACTTATTTTATACTCTTAACCCACTTTATGAGTCTTTGTATTTAATTTTGCAGTAAATTCTTTTTGTACTTCATTTCATGTAACTGCAGAACAGTGTTGTTGTTGTTGCATGCTACTATAACAAGAAAATGGAACATAATTAAAAAAACTAAGTAGTTCAGAGAGAAAAGTCTACAGATAAATATTTCGCAAAAAGAATCGAGTGAAAAGGGTTTTGACACAGTATTTTGAGGGTAGGAAAGAAAATTGCGGTCGCTTCAATAAGGAGATGAAGACAACGATTATATGTGGCATGATGTGTTATAGCTAATCAAAAATAAATTGCTTTGGTGGAGACGCTGTCATAAGTGTAATTAAAGTCACTCATTGCATAGGTCTCCGTGAATATAGTTAAGGCGTTTTGGCAACTATAGTAAATTTCATAAACGATTACTGTACTTTTATGTTTATTTATTGTGAACAGCCGGGTTAATGGTCTGTTATTGAGAGAATAAATTATTTTTAAGGTAGTCTGTCATTTTTTCAATCATAATGACCATCTATAAACACATAAGTAATTTTTAAGTTAAAACGCCCCCATCGCCACGACGACGCGTCGATCTCATTTATTCCTATTTTTAAGATATCTGTTTTTTTCCCTCCTTTCTACTCAGTATAATGCACAGAAAGAAAATAAACACTGGTACCATATATAAAAAAAAAAATAAAATAAAAAATTTAAGCACTGAATAAATTCTCATAAAAATATAGATGAACATGAACTACCTACAATGACTCTTTGAAATTTTGGGCAATTATCATTTGGACTAAAGGAAATTAATCCTATTTTTCTTAAAAAAATTATAATGAAACCTGGGCAGACCAGCGAGCTCATTTTTATCCTGTGTTAATATACTAAAAGCTAAGGAAATTATTTTATATTCATTTAATAAATTGAATTAAATAAAACATAATATAAACATGTAGAGAAGTTCTTAAATTCGTTGTTTATAGAACAATTTTATTGTCAGTTGTTCACGTCGTATCTAAATAGCCTGAGTTTTATTATGAACATAAGGTAACAGCAAGGTATTTATTTGATATTAAATGCTGTATTTGTGACCTGGGGATGACTTATGTTTGGATGGTATGATACTTAGCAATGCAGAGGACAACCAGTTTGCGTGTCGAACTCTCCACTTAAAATCGCATTACCAGTGAATCACGCTTTATACACCAGGAATGAACATAAACATAATCATCTGAGCAATCTAGAAGCCTCTTTTGTTTCACCGGGAATAGTCAACGCTTAAGAATTAGATTTGAGTGGATGAACGTGAAAAACAAATGATTATTAAAGAGGCACACAGGTGAAGATAACAGAATTAATGGAGGGAGCGTTAAATGTAAAACATCCGCGTTTTCTCCTATCTTGATCCTCGAGTCACCGTGCAATTCGTCGTCACGAAGACCCTCCTCCAGGGTCACCCTGGGGCCACTCTATTGCTGAGACCTTAGAAGCCAATATAGTTACGGTTGGTTGGCATTCGCCATACAGCACCCTCCTTGGTAAACAGAACTCTAGTCTTCAAAATAAATTTTAGAAACGCCGTTTTAACCAAGAGTACTTATTTGTGAAAGAACTTCTATAAGAGTTTGTTACTTGTTCTCCACTCTGTAAAGTAGCGATTGATGGTTATTTAGCTACAGATTTAACTTTCTCTTAAAAATGTGCGTAAGATAGACAATGCAAATCGACTTTCGTCAATTGGATTCCATAGAGAGTTTTGGTGACTCCAACTCCGTAGACCCGAGACTTGTCGCCATAGAATACGCTATCCAGGGGTCTCAGTGGCATCTCAGACAACAGCAGTCTTCTCGGGTCAAATAGCACCACAATTATTTCAAGAGGCTCAGCATGCGTTGTTATGGAACCATTTCCTTCGGTAAAAGGTCAAGAATCGAACCGGGGACATTTATTAGACAGTCCCAGTGACCATCAGGCCACAAAACAGATCTTATTGTAGGTAACAGAGTGTTTACAGTAAGGTTATTTGAGTTATGGGCCGCTTGAGCGCGGCTGCTTACTGTGGAAGTACAGCCTCCGCAACCGGAAAATGGGAAATATCGTCGCCGCGCTTAAAGTTGTATTTTATATTTTTACAGAAAGCATAAAATGATACTGTATTTAAAAGTGATAATGATAATAATATAAGAGATGTTGAAATGGTGCTCCTCGGTGGCAACACATTGCCAGCATCTGCGTGGGACATTCCTGTAATTCATCTAACTTTTCATAATAACACAGCCGTTAGGAACATGTTTCTTATCCTTGAGATATCTTTCTCTTGTAACTTTTTAACAAGTTGGTGAAATTGGAACGTGATTGCCAGGATACTTTCTTGCGAACCGTCTTACCACTTTCTGCAAGAACCCATTTTCACATTGTTGTACACAAAACCTGTTCAAGACTATATTTTTAACTAACAGAGAACAATTAGCATCAATTTGCACAATAAAAGCACCGACTAACACACGAACGCACAATAACTAAAAGCTGCCATGCACATGCATTATACGATCGTGATAACTTTCTAACGAGGCAGTCACCCTCTGTCTGTCTGTAACTCAAATATCCTCACTGTAACAACCTTTATCAAAGTTCTTCGATCTTGTTATTTTTATGAAGGATATCAATATAATGTCCACCTTAAAATCTTTGAGATTCTCGCTTAATATGAAGCACGATAAGCTTTTTTACCATGCACAATGACAAAAAAAGCTTACTTTGCTCTTCCCGTGTTAAAAGTCTACCATTTATCTCACATATAAAGGAAAAATGACGCAAGCGTTAGCAAACATTTTCTACTCATAATTTGACGGATTTATACGTAAAAAGCTCTCTCTGAGACGAAAGGCTTTTGCTTATATTTTCTCCATTTCTTTCGGCTTGCTGCTTTAAAAAAGTATGAAGTACAGATTAATTTTTCATTGGCAAAAAGCAGCGATGATTTAATTTTATAGAAGGGCATTTATATTACTATAATTCCTTCTGAAACCATGTGCCATCTGTTATCCCAAACAAAACCAAGATCTGTTTAGTAATGCGTCAGCAGGTATAAATTTTTGAACTCCTCTAGAATCTCTTATACCTCTCTATCATTCTAAAAATATTCATTTAATTTATTCTGACCCTACACGTCTTTTTAGGTGGAAAATTGACGGTTTTGACTTTTTGTATACTTTTATTGATCTTCAGTTGAATACGGAATATGCAAATGTACGTATTTTTTGTTATCCTTGTGAGAGTTCTGGGTTTCCATATTCTATAATCTAAAAACATATTTGTGGAACTATAGCTATTTTGATTTTTGGGTTTGGGATACTCTTTACTGCAATATTCATGTCTCTTACATACTTTACTTTAAGTGGGATGCCATTATGCAAAATGTCAGCTACTCTTTTTGGTTTTCTTTATTTTTAGCCTTTTGCTCCACAGTGAACATAGTATAATGTAATACACTGCTGGCTATTAAAATTGCAACACATTGTGCATGATCATAATAGCCAAGCGGAAATAATGTCATCTTCTCTTTATGTAGACGGGGCTATTGGAATAATCCAGTTCTACCTCGATCTTCTGATCTCATATTCGTTTTGCAGTGGACACATTTCGTCCAAAACGAGTACCGATTTTGCACTCGCGATATACCACAATTGTCTCTTGAACAAATCCAGATACCTGCTGATATTGCGGTCCTATTTTTGACGGATCATACTCGTTCCTCTTTAGAAAATGTAGGTCCTATTTTACGCCTCTCTTCTGAGCGTTGCAATTTTAATAGCCAGCAGTGTATATCCTCGTTTAATTTTGAAAACGATTTAAATGAAATAAAGTGTTACAATTTTAACTAAATTTCATCATAACAAATAGTTGCTACATTAATATTTTTGGTTTAAGAGACCATTTCTTGCTTTCAGCCATTATACCTATTTTCAAAATACTCGTACTATCACTTTCCAATATTTTCATATTTATTCGTTGAAAAATTATAAGCAATTTATTTTCATTATTCCACCTTTCTTCATCTATTAATATGGTTTAGTACTCTGTAAAGGGTACGTTCTAAATGCGTTTGTTTCTTTGCTGAACATCTATAATTCCAGAATTTTTGTAACACTTATCCACGATTTTCTGAAGAACTTTATTCACCAATTTTTTAAAACTTGTGCTTTTGGAATCCGCTTGGACCTCCAAATCCATGACTGTAAAACCATTATTGTTATTTTCTTTATTTTGTTGAGTTCAAAATTGCCATTTTGTGTAACTTGTGGCCGATACAGCGTTTTGAACCTTTGATCACAATTCCATTTTTCTTTCTTGTTTAATTTATTCATTCTTTCTTTCACATGGGATTAAACACCTGAAAAATCGCCTAATGGTGTTGTGTTTATTTATTTCTTGGAATATTCTTGTACTTAAAAATAGTTGAACTCTTTGTTTTGAAACATTGCTCTAAATGACTACCTCTTCTTTCTGCCTGCTTGAAAAATGTGTTTTTTCTTTATTTTACAATTTTGCATTTTTAAGTATAGGATGTTTGTTAACCCTCTTTACCGCAGTAGCCGGCCTTTGACATATATTCACATGTGTATATTTCAAATAAGATTCCTTTCTTCCCCCCCTTTACCCTCTGTATTTGGATGTGTTGGTTTAAACTTTCTTTTTGCTGTTAGTTGGGATGTAAAGCAGGTGATAAACTTACAAAACTAAATTAAATTGTTTCTTTATTCTTAGTTATATATTTAGCTCTTCAGCTTGAGAGAAAGCTAATGAAAATGACGTACAGAATCAAATGTAATTAGCTCAAAGTGATTAATCAGTAAGATATATACTTTATTACTTTTTCATATCCGCTATGCATTCTGATTTATAGTTGTTTGAAACTCCTGTACTTCATCGAGCGTTTTCGCTTTTTTTACAATGAGCTTATTTTTTTTTAGAAATTCATAAATGCTAATTTGTGCTCTGCGTTCTCTTTTCACACTGAAATGTGCACTAGACTTTTGTTACATTAAATAAATATTATGCACACCTTAAGAGAAAAAATAAAAAACATATTACGCTTCCAGAATTCACCTTGAGTCACGGCACTTGCCCGGTAAAGCTGGATTCAAAGTGAGGGGAATTAGTTTTCGTTTACAACGTTTCCAGTTAATATGCACATCACACCCGTACCCATCAAAGCTTATCTGTCATACTACAGCCGAAACCCAGTGGTTAATATGGATTAAATGAACAACACATGCCGAAGTGTAGTTAGCAGTTCATTTTGTCCTAATATGTTCATAAATAAAAATATATTTACGCTATTACAACTCATCCCCAATTTAACTTTTTTTTTCAAACAGTTGAACATACATTAAAATAATGTTCATATATTTAAAACTTTTCTATTGATGCAAATTAGTTTTCTATCACTTAGTGAAATATGTGACCTTTAAATGGAACCGAAAAGCATAATTAGTCAAATAGTCAATAAGAACAACCAAAAAGAAATAGGGTTTTTTTTTATTTCTAAATGCTGGAGTTTTTGCCACATACGTACATTATATATTTTTTATAAAGGGCACAGCTGTACAGTTTCCGGTTGTTGCGATACGAGTTTAAGTGATTCTTTTATATTTAAATAGCTATAGATATTTTTAATGAGAGTAGAAAGTTCGATTATTGTAGAATGGATTTTAGAGATTTTTTTTTCAAATGTATAAACATATTTTGTGGGCAGTATTTAGTTTTTTTGCCTCTTTTATTTAAAGCTTGTTTTCTTGATTTATTTAAGTATTTTATATTAAATTAATACATTTATTTGTTTAAGTACACTCTATAGGAAATAAAAGTTCGTCAGGAGCTGTGTAAACTGATCGAATTTCTTCAATAACTTATAATAAAAATGAACATAAAATCCAAATTAGGCCTTATTAATTAATGAAATGAAATACGTTATTGCATTATTGTGTGGTATTAAGGAAAAAAATTAGAATTCTTGGAATCTATAATTATTACAAAAGAGAAAGAATATATTTATAATTATTATTATTGTTATTTTTCAGATTAAATCACAAGAATTAATGGTATATGTTAAATTAAATTAAATATTTGACCACTGATAGACAAAGTTATACTGTGTGGGTATTTTTAAACATTTTTAAATGTAATCATATTTATGAAGTGAGCCCTTGATATCATCTTTACCTTCACTAAAGCAGAGAAAAATAGTTACATTGTATTTAAGAATGTTCATATGTTTCAATAAAACAAATACACGTTACTGTTTAAAAATAGTTCCTATGTACTAAGCAAATATACAGAATCGATAATAAACAATCGAAAGTTTCATTGATTTTCATTGACTTTGAAACTTAAATTAAATACTATTTTAGTAAAAAAAAACATGTAATGCAAACGTTTTCTGAAAGTTATTACAGATCGTTCTTACATAGAATATAATTCTCAAACTCATATTAGATTAATATTTCACAGCTGCTATCTTTACAACGATACTTTTGTTAAATATAAAACATATACAACTTTATAAATACAGTTTATGTGCTGAATTAATTTCTCATTTTATTTTAAATCAATTTAGAGATAATTAAACCCGAGAGAACTTTTTAAATTTCGACTTTCAAGTATATCTTTCTTTACTCCTAATATTTCAAATTCCTAATTTTCAGAAACCAGTTTTATTGTTTATTTAATGGCATAAGTACACCGAATTTTGTTTTGAAGAAATAAATATTAGTACCGATACAGGATTTTTAATTTTTAAGTACTCCTCCCAGTCTAAGAGCCTGATTTACTTTCAGAAACTCTCCTTATTCTATTTAAATGGCATTTACGAAGTTTCATTTGGGAAAAAAAAGGCATATTATGCACTAGAGCTATTTTTAAATTTTGGGGTGCACGCAAACCACCCCTCCCTGCTAATAGTCCGATTTCACGGATTTCACGGATTTTTTTCGTATTTTATTTAAATGGTATATACGGGGTTTCGTTGCGAAACAAATATGGATGCCGCAAGAGCGATTTTTAAATTTGTGGATAAACATCCCCCCACTACCAATAGTCCAATTTCAGAAAGTATTTTTCTTATTTTATTTCAATTGCATATATCGAGTTTCCTTTAAAAGTTTAAAATTGCTGCCGCTAGAGCGATTTTTTAAATTGGGCTTAACCTCAAAAAGTTTGTCAGGTCTTGCACTCCCAATTACCTGATAATTTTCACACTCTATTTTTCTTATTTGATTTAAATTGTATATTCCGAGTTTTGTTGTGAAAAACAGTTGTTGGTACTGATAAAAAGATTTTTAAATTTTGGGTTTCGGGTAACCTGCTGATTTTCAGAAATTATTTTTTCTTATACAATTTAAAGAACATATGCAGTGTTAATTTTCGAAAAAAGCATATATTTATGCTACTAGAGCGATTTTTAAATGTTGGGACCCAGGCAACCACTTCCCCTAATAGTTGGATTTGACTGATTTTCAGGATTATTTTATATTTTGTTTAAATGGTATATTTGGAGTTTCCTGCGAAACAAATATTAATACCGCTAGAGCGATTTTTAAATGTTAGGTAGCCGTACCCCCCTCTTGTCTGCTAATAATTCAGTTTCACTGATTTTCAGAAAGTGTTTTTCTTACTTTATTTCAATATCGAGTTTCCTTAAGAAAATGGCCGTTAGAAAGTTTATTAAATTTGGGCTTAACCCACAAAAATATTTCAGATATACCCCATTACCAATAATCAGCTAATTATCAAAAACTATTTTTCTTATTTGATTTAAATAATTAAATGGTAAATTTTGTTGTTAAAAACAATTATTGTTGCTGCTAGAGCGATTTTTAATGGTCCCATTGGCCCGATTTTAAGAAAGTGTTTTTCTTATTCTATTTAAATGACATATATGGATTTTCGTTGTGAAAAATCATATATTAATGCCACAAAAGTGATTTATTTATACTTGTATTCCTGCCATAGAAGAACTCTAGTAGTTCGACATATAGCGATTACAAATGTGACTTTATCTTTGTGTTTTATCCTTTTCTGCTTTACTAATTATTGTTAACTTAATTACAATGTAAATAATGTTACATAATTTTACTTGTGTGTGTGCGTGCGTGTGTGTGTGAGACACACACACACACAATATTTTTTTAAAAATATTTTTAGATACGATCGATGCAGATTTTAATAGATTAGTAAAAATTCTTTCCATTGATATAATAGCAATAGCCTCATTCCTTTAGCATTCGTTATAAAAAATAAAATAGCCGAAAAATAAGCAGATTTTTCACGGTGCCGACTGCATTAGCTTCATTCCTTCGGAATTCGCTAAAATACCTGAAGCTCCGTTAATTTAATTAGCTAATTTGGTTATTTTAAAAACCAATCTCTTTTTATTTTCATAACAGCGTAACTTGTAGGTATATTAGACGATCCCCCCCCCCCAACATGTCTTTAATAAATTCTATTGGTTCTCTTTTCAGTTATTGCAGTATAAACGTTTTCAAAGTAGAAAACATATCGATTTTTTTTTAGAAAGGCAAGATGTCCTATTTCTAAGTATCCCAAATTTTGTTTCGTTTTTATGGGGCCTTCATTTTACCTTTCTACTGCTTATATCTACATTGGAGCTCTAATTATAGACTGTGCTTTCAAATTTTAATGCATAATCTACGTAAATATAAAACAATAATTTTTATGTTTAAACCAATTATTTTATAAATGTTAAAAAACTGAATGCTATGAGAGATGTTTAATTTCGATCGACGTAATTAAATAATCAAATGTATTGATCCGATATATAGCTAGATTAGTATTGAAAGTATTCAGTTCTCGTTCTAGTTTAAATTAACTGTATTTTAGCGCCCTATGTGCTAGAAGTTTAAAACTTTCAGCGTTTTGATCCGGATTAAACATTATCTGCCTTTTGTTTGGTGAAGGGTGGGCTTACACCAGCAAGCAAAGAATTAATAAAACTTACGGTACAATACATGTGGGAGTTCAGTGCGCAGAATCACACATACACCTATGTTAAGAAGAGAGTTTTGTTCGTCCAACGAAGATAGAACATACCAATCAATATATAACTGTTGTTTTATAATGTGTTGTTAAAATGTTGATTGTGACCATTTTTAGAGTAACATGTAATGCAGATAGAAGTTCGACGTAGTTTCTGATTCATACTTTTATAATTTCTGTAAATACAGAAATGAAGTACCTCAGGCATAATACTTAACTAAGATTCCATGTGACATTTAAACATAAATGCCATCTCTTCGATCCCTTACCTCAGACTTATTTTTTATAGCTGACTATGTTACATGACTACTATTGCTGGCTGCCTGAACTTGGCGTTCAAAACCTCTCAACTTCAATTCTGTTTGTTCTTGATTATCTCTATCTGCTTATTTTTCCCACAGCCCATGCATTTTGCATTTCAGAAGACAATAGGTAGGCTGACAGTTCACAACAAAGATATATGGTAGTAGGCCACAAATCATGCACAGGTAACAAGCAACTAGATAGCGCATGTCGCTGCTGTACTAAAGCCAGTGAGTTATTTGCCAGGAGAGTTTCTCTCTTGTTTTATATGTACTTAGTGTTCTCCTAACACCATCATCTAAGTATCTGAAGATTTTTTCCCCATTGAAACTAACACTTATCGAATAAATTATTTACTCATGGTCTAAAAATCGAAAGTAAAAACATTAAAGGCCCATGTTACCTTTCTTAACGGTTTTCTCCCCGATTACTTTGAAACCATACGAAATGTTGTACCGTAAATTGATACTGCATAATAACGTGAATTAGTCTCCCATTGTGATGAAAGTACCATCTAATTTCTTAGTTTGGTATACATAACTCTAAGAACATAAAATATCGGTAAAAATACGAACTATAACATATTTCAGAAAATAACACAAATAAGCAAAATATTAAACTCAAGCTAATAATCAACATATTTAAATAACAAAGAAACTGTGGTACTTAACTACTTTTTATTTCTTAACAAATGTTGAGATGAAAAATACTAAGAATGTTGTTATCATCGTGCCTCTGCGTTTGGTTGCTGTTCGTCCATTGTCTGTTTAATAAAACTATACGTGTAAGACACAGCACTAATGTTAAAACGTCGGTTGCTCTTCGATTCTTAGCATTTATCTCGAAGTAGAAGAATTCTGAATTTGTTGAATAAGTGCTCCAAATATAAGTCTTAAATCTTTATTAATAATGTTTGTGTACAAGAATGGTTTCGCAAGAAAAGATAAAATATTCATAGATCTATAAGCGAAACATGAATAACCAAGCTGTGTAACTAAGCGTTCCTCACCGAGTTGTATAACTTTTAATAAAAATCAATATAAAATCCAAATTAGGTCCTATTACTTAATAAAATGAATTAAGTTATGACATTAGTGTGTGGTATTAGGGGAACAAAATTGGAATATTTGCAATTTATAAGTATTAAAATAGAAAAACTACATTTTAGAATAATAATAATAATAATAATAATAATAATAATAATTATTATTATTATTATCATTATTATTATTATTTAGATTAAACCGCAAAATTGATGATATTCTATTAATTAAATTAAATATATGACTACTGATAGCAAAGCTATACTGTGAGGGTATTTTTAAACCCTTTTAAATGTAACCATGTTTTCAACTTACCCCTTGATATCTTTACATTCACTACAATAGAGAGAAAAAAAAATAGAACATTTCCAGTTATATTGTGTCTTTAAGAAGCTGATGTTTATATGTTTCAATAACGCAAAAAAAAATCATGTTACTATTTAAAAACAATTTCCACATACTAAGCAAATACACATAATCAGCAAAGAACAATCGAAATTTTTATCGATTTTCATTGACTATGAAAATTAATTTAAATGTTATTGTATTTAAAACATATAACATAAACGTTTTCTGCAGGTTATTACAGAGCGCTCCTTCATACAAATATAATTCCCCAAAACACATATTAGAATAATAGTTCATATTTGCTCTCTTCACAATGTTAAATATAAAACATATGCAACGTTACAAATAAGGTTTATATGCTGCATTAACTTCTCGTTTTATTTTAAAACAATACAGGGAAAGTTAAATGCAAGAGCCCTTTTTAATATTCTATTTCAAGTATATCTTTATTATTTATCGTCCAATTTCCCTAACTTTCAGAAACTATTTTTCATATTTACTTTAATGGTGTATACTGAATTTTGAGGTGAAGAAACAAATATTGGTGTCCATAGAGCAATTTTTAATTTTGGGTTTCAGGTATACCCTAATTCTAATTTCCGCGATTTTCCATAACTCTATTAATAGAATAATAAAAAATTCCTCTGAAGGCATAAAATACATAAACGACACAGAAACGTTCCAATATAAAGCGTTAACACTGAAGCTAAAACAAAAAAATTAAAAACACATGGCATGGGCTTTTGTATGCGCTAAAAGATAAGACGAGGTGACCTTTTATCGCATGCAAGAGCCCAGATTTAGTTTTGTCTGAACTTCAGGTTTAACTTTTTAAATTAGAATGTTTCTGTGCTGTTTATCTGTATATATATATATATATATATATATATATATATATATATATGTGTGTGTGTGTGTGTGTATGAAAAATAAAAATAAAGTAACACTAATAACAATGCAACAAATTAACAGTAATAATAAAAGTAGATAAGGATAAAACACATAGATAAAGTCACACTTGAAATTGCTATATTTCGAACTACTGGAGTTCTTCAATGATAAGAAGTTAGACAATGTATATATATACATACATAAATACATATATATATATATATATATATATATATATATGAGTGAAAGGGAGGGAGACAGAGATAGGTTTACAGGTAGGGCTGCAATTGCTCAATTCCTTCGGTATTCGCTAAAAAGGAACAAATGAGCGAATAAATTGATGGACAGCCACAAAAGAACGGTTTTTATTGATGTCAAATAAAAGATATGGATCAAAGCATAAATAAATAAAAAATGGATAGGTGAGGAAGGGTCAATGCACAGAAAAAATGTATTTACCAGTACATAAAAAGAGGCAGAAAATATTTGAAATGATAAAATATTTAAAAATAACAAGGACTGATGTGAATGTAAAAAATATATGAAAACAACAAACTATGGAATCTACGTACCGTCAGTGAAAAAACACAAGAGGCAAAGCTGCACTACGTTTAATCTGAAAGAAAGAGAAACAATGGTAAGATATGTACATCTGTTATAGGCAAAATAAATATGTATATGTAGTGCGAAAATAAGGATATACGTTGTTAATAAAGAATCATACTTGAAACATTCGGGACATGGCCGGAGTTCGAGCCCGGTTCATCAACCTTCCGTGCTGATGTCTAGCTCAGCTATCGTTTTTCTGCATGCACGGAACCATAAACCTCTCATACGATTATATATATATATATATATATATATATATATATATATATATATATATCCCAGAGAACTACATAAGGTTTTCTCTGTAATGAGAAATTTGTTCCGTAAGAGGTGACTCAATAATTCTCTGAGTCTTTTGACCCAGTCTTCGGGTGTAATCACCAACTCTATAGGGGTTCATTTACGGGACTCTTTCGGAGTGTGCACAAAAAGTTTCGCTGGAGATACAATCGGAGCTGAAAATCGGATGGAGATGGAGGGCACAACCAAACAGGGGTCAAACTCTGCAATCGAAGACTCGCTTGGCTAAGCTTAGGCAGAGAGAGTACGAGAATCGGCCCTTTATGTGCGGAGAAAGAATTTTGGGCTCATATTCTGGCGTACAGCAAGATGACGGAAGAATGGAGAAAGAGACTTCTACCGGCCCCGTTTGTTACGCGGGGAGAGGTCAGTGGCAGTGCTGGATTTTGTTGGCAAACAGGAAGGAGGAAGAGGGAGTAGGTAAATTGTTAACCATAGTGAGACAGCTCAGATCGGAAGAGGTAGACAACCAGAATTGGGATAGGGAGAAAAATACTGAAGTCCATTGTAAATCATTCTGAGGATGGGGAACTTCGAAGGCGCGGCCACATTATCCCAAGGACGATGACAACGACGATGATGATCTGTGGATGACTACTAGATAATTTGGTCGAATGAGCACAAGGGAATTATGACATGAGTTTTCCAGGCGTTAGCCTTAAGGAGAATGCAAAGTGGAGCTATTTATTGCGTAAATCTTAGTATTTTATGTAACTTTTTAAAATTTGAAAGTTGTGTACAGCATAATATGAGATGTATTCTTAACAATTTACAGGAAAACAATATGACTGTTTTGGTCAAAGACGGTTCAAGCATTGTTTAAAATGTATGTATGTTCATGAACCTATTTTTTTAAAAAAATGTTAGGGATAATATGAAGTTTTGTTTAATCTATATGCATATATATATATATATATATATATATATTAAAAATAATTAGAAAAGCATAAAAGGATAAAACACTAAGAAACGGTCACATATATGCAATCGCTATATTTCGAACTACTAGAGTTCTTCTATGGCAAGAAGGCAAATCTTCTTGTTTCTTATTGTTTTATCCTTTTATGCTTTCTAATTATTGTTAATTTAGTTACATTGTTAATAATGTTATATTATTCTTTTTCATATAAATATATATATATATATATATATATAAAACCAATTCCATTTTATGCCTTTTTCTATTGTATTTGGTTCAATTAATATATTTTCTTAAATAATTTTACAAAATTAATAGCTTTTCGCAAAAAGGTATATTGTTTTTAATAATATATAATTATAATAATTATATAATAATTATATAATATAATTATAATATATAACAATTATAACAATTAATAATTATATAATAATTATAATAATATTATAATAATATAAAGAATATAATATAATATAAAGAATATAAAGAAACAAAGCTAATATATAGTTGTAAAAGTACGCAAAATTTCAGAAAATTCATTATATTGTTTCTGAGATTCAAGACACTGTACTGTAAAACTAAAATTTTTGGAAAGTTAAACTCAACATTTAGAATGATAAATATGAGTTAATTGTTTGTTGAATTGGATCTAGTAAAGCTCAAATAAATACTGAGAGTCTTCCTGATCATTATTTGATGTTCTCCTGCATCTTCTCATTCTCTGGGCAATGATTGGCTGATATGCACTCCTGAAGTGATGTCTAAAAATTCATTATTGACATTATATTTTCTATACATCATCAAAAGCAGCAATTTCTACCATGTTAGAGAACTTTTCGGACATCATTTCTACATTAAACTATTGAGACTCTCGTCTGACAAAAGAAAAATTGAAGATCTAATAATTGGGGGGAGAAGTTTTGAAGATGAATCCCAATTTATGTACCTAGAAATAATAATAATAATAATCTAAATGAATGTATAATGGAAAGAATCCAAATAGGAGATGCAGCCAATTTTTCCAAATCTTCAGTTGATTAGACGTAAGTTTATTGGTAGAACTATTAAACTTTGTATCTATAAGATGGGTAACTTGGCTGCAGAAACGTGGACCATAATATGGGCTAATAAAGATATCTTGAGACCTTTAGAATTACATTTTTGAGAAGAATTTATGGTCCAATTAGGGGTGAAGAGCGATGGAGAACAAGGTATAAGTATGAACTAGATAAATAAATAGATAAACAAGATATAATAATATGCAAAGAATGCAGGAAAGTAGGACGGAAAAGAATGCTAAAAGGAAAATTGCAAAGCAGGAAAATAGTGCAGAAGTGTTGTAGAGACAATTAATGATCAGGAAGCTCTCGTTTGGAACCTGTGTTTTATCAAGAGAAAGAATTTAAGTTCTGAAAAGGCTCTGAAAGTGACTGTATGACTTTCGCGACTGCTTCTGAAATGCAACGTTTTTGGTTCATAACATCATCTTGTATTTGCAGCAGCTTTCTGCACAAAGATCAAGCTGAAAGTTTTCATCGGTGTGGAAGTGGTGGCCCTGATTGCCTTTATCATTTCCTGTACATCCGTAGTGTCTGCTCTTATTGAGGTTTATTTTGATTTCTAGCCTTGAATGTACTAGAAAATCTTCCCATAATTTCTCCGCTCTTTGAATCACCACAGTGATATGGCACCACTCTAAATCCATTATTAGCTGCTGTTTTAAAGATGAACAGCTTCTGCACAAATGCAAAAACACAGCTCATTGCCTAATAGATAAACTAATTGATAGTTTGCCTGTTTATTAAACATAATTGTTTACCTTCTATAGTCTTTGTAAGCAATAAATCACCAAAAATTATTAAACTTCAGTATATTTCTATACAATGGAACATAACACTATGAGCATTGAGACCACTTCTAATGGAATTCAAAAATAAACATTTAAGAACGTATAGTTTAAGCATCACAGAACGAAATAAGCATAATATTTAAAATTTTTAGTTTTTTAACCATTTTCATTCACATATTCGCTTAAAAGCAGAAGCAATTGCCCTGAAAAAAATCAGAAAGATCTCAGCTGAGAATTGCAGTATAAAATGTACTTAAATATAGATCGGTTAATAAAAGTTAATAAGTTAACTGAAAGTATTTAAAACACTCAACTTAATACTAGAAACCATTAAGGAAAGTTAAGCCTTTATATCTTTCTTTTTGATCATGCATATGGAACATTAATCTAGAACAGAGCTATTTTCATATATTTGTGCCTTAGAAGATAAATTAGATGGAAGAATAATTATGATGAGTACAAACACCTGACAAGATCAAAGTGTATCTTCAAAGAAGGAATTCCAAAGCTTAAAGTTGAAGAGCAGAGAAAGAAGATAAATAGTAATAAAGAAAATTAGAAGAGGGAAATGTGTTAAAGGAGTGTTTGAAATATGAATAGAAATCTTTAAAAAACGGGATGGGGAAAGGTATTACAAAGTAACTTATGAGCAAACGGTTTAGAAGATACGTGGAAGCTAAGGAGAAAAATATCGAGATTTTTGGAACAAAGCGAGAAGAAGATGAAAAAATAATGGATGGGTAATTTAATGGCAAGGTTTCACTAACTCTCTTTAGGTGAATGAAGCAAAATTAGAAGACGGAAAAATATATACAGTAAAGAAGGAATAGTATGAGTGGTATGAATAAGGGCAGGTAAATAGTGTTTAACGTCCGTTTTTTACAGCTAAGGTGGTTGTTGATTTGTTTTATTTAAGGACTTTCTTTAACCTCTCAGGTCATCAGCGTATAGGCGTTGGACAGTGATGATACATCAGAAGGAATGATAAAATAGGAAAGGAATTTTTACAGGAAGGAAGCGTTTTAGGCCTAAGTTTAGGGTACCTCCCCGGCATTTGCCATTTATGAGGACTGGGAAAAATTGGAAAAAACCTCGGTCAGGGAGCACGGTCCTGGCGGGAATCGAACGCCAGACCTTCCGCTCACGAATCCGTGCCTTAATGACCTCTACTACCCGTGGGGCTTTATGAGGGCAGGTGTATGTATGTTGAAAGAGTTGAGAAATAGTGTAGAGCAAGGTATATGTCTATTATGTGAGGATAAAACAGATATAGAGCGCATAATATTTTAATGTAACGAAACGAAGAACTGGAGGGATAATTTTATTTAGAAAAAAATGGAGAAATGTCGACAAAGAGTTACTATAAGGATTGTAGGAAATTGGGGCAATTCTTATGTCATGTGAAAAATTATGAACAATTAAAGGAATAGCACGAAAGAGAGCATTAAGCCTGAACTATCTTAAAGTAATGTTTTATTGTCGGTTTGGTAATAATATATTTTTTTTTTCCTAAAATAATCCTTTACTGCAGTTTTTGAAGACAGTTTGCAATGAATGTAATCTTCGTTGATGACTGATTCTTGTACTAGAATATCTTACTCGTAAACCTCATAGATCTCATTATGAGCTCTTTTTATGAGGATTCCCAAAGAAAAAGAAAAAAACAGAACCATTATCATTTGCAGTTTTCAGAGACTGAAGGTGGGACAGATGTGGTCGACTCTGATAGAGAGAAGCGGGCTAGGCCCAAGAATCTTGGCTTATCGCGCTGTACCCGGCTATTATCCTTTATTAATCATCCAATGTCAACGGAAAGCAAGCCTTCACTCCCTCCCCTCCAGTTTTCTTTCTCTGGTGTGTCCGATGGTTTACAGATTTTCGGTGAAACTTTAGAATGTTGATTACAGGAAAATTTTATAAGAAAGCAGCTATGAAGCGATAAACAACCACACGAAATAGAAAGAGAGGGGGGGAAGTTGCTCTTAATTAAGATTTGCAGCTAGATTAAAAAGGTTATTTCAGAAATCAGGACACTTTTAAAGTCCAAAAACTAATAAATAACTGATGTAAAAATAAGACAACCTTATTTTTTTTTTACTAAGGAAAATTGTTTAACATTATACAATCTTTCTTCATTTTTTATGTTCTCTCTCTTATGTTATAATCATCTTAGTTATCAACCTACTCTAGGAATTGTAGCAAAAACTTTGTCTGATTCATTAGAGCTAGTACATTTTTTAATTTTTTGCACATTAATTTGAAAAAAAAATTCTGTTAAAGACTTTTGTTTTTTTCAAAATATACAAAGTTGGTTGAGCTATGCATCAAAACATACGCGTCTGATCACATTTATTTAAAACAACCCTCTTTCCCTATCTGAAGGCTTTAAGTTCTGTATCATTTACTAATGTACATTTCATGCTGTCGCTGAATTTGTTTCTTTCTACTAGTGTGACGAATCTCATAGCAATGTGGTTGACCTGTTAGATTGAAGTTAACCGTCTATTGTCGACTTTAAAGTTGAAAATACGCGAAGACAAGATCATTTTTAAGTATAACCGAAATAAGTAAAATAAAAAAGTTAATTTATCGGTGGTAAATTGAAACAAAAGCGCATCTTAAAACTGCAACGTCATTATATCAATCTGTAAGTTTTATTCTCATTTTTTCAAAAAGTTGCTTTTCAAAACTTACCATAAGTTCTAAATAATTCATAAGTTCAAGATAATTTCATGAAAAATTACATAGACATTCTTCTTAAAGAAAGCAATATTAGTATTTGTTTTATTTAAAAAATTAAGTATTTTTAAAATGTTATAATGGGGAAAATGTGTTTAAAATTCCGATTTCAGAAAATAAAATTCTCAGTATTTAAACTACAAACATTTTTAATAATTTTAAATTTTCATAACACATGGTATATTTTATATTATAATAAAGAATGTGTTTTAAACATTAAACACACAACATTTAATTTAAATTTAATATATTTTATTGAAAAGAAAGTGAATATGTGAATAATTTACAAATTTCTAAGTATCAAAGGTCTCTGTAGCTTTCTATCAAAAGAAACACTTGTGATACGATCCTAGAGATATAACATTTAACAAGACATTTCTGAGAATTGCTGTATATCGTAATGTATAATTAAACTCGTGTACGTATTAGACAAAAATAAATAAATAAAGAGAAAAATAAAAGAAAGTCATTGAAACTCCTGTGTATTAACAGACTATATGTTCTAAAATGTATTATAGGATATTTTAGGACAATATGAATTACAGTGACAGAGGACAGAAATCCGTAACGGTTTAGTTAGCATTGCAGACATCATTATCTCTTAAACACGGGACAACATAAAGAAAAAGTGTTACTTTGGGCAGTTATCGAAACATTAACCCTTTGGTTACAAAATGCTCAACATAACGAGCTTGGGAACCGCGTCAACATGAACAACAAAAACAAAACACGAGCCGCAACTCCTGCGGTTGTTGTACGCCTACTGCCATTATGTGGGTACTAATATCTTTTAACATAAGAGGCGAAATGAATAACATCAAGTTATTAAATAGCGATTAAGTTAGTAGTAGGAAATAGTATATTGAAAACTCTTTTTGTTGATTTACACAGAACATCAATAAAGGTCTCAGCATCTTCTCAATATAGCAAGCATTAGAATGTATGATCCATGCAAATTAAATACTTTATTTGCAGTACTTTAAACTAAAAGCTATATATACACTGTGCGATCAGTTTTGTTTTACTCTGGAGGGTTTTGCCTAAGGGCGAGCGCGCCGCTCGTTAGCCGCCCAGCAGAATCTCGGTGATTAGCGGAGGTGAAACAATGAAAACGACCATATAACATTACACAAAACAATTTAAGAGACTCGTTACTTACCAAATTATCAAATGAGTTGTTGAAACTGCTCGCCTTCATTCTCCATATATACTTTGGCGTCTCTTAAGGAAAGTATTTATTGCTCGCTTTAGTTCTTTTTGAGAAATCCGGACAATTTGCCGACTAAAATCTTTTGAGTTCTTGCTTGGTACGCGGGTTCGTCTTATGTCGCCATTTTTTAATTTGCCCCGGAGATAATAATTAGGTAGTTAAATCGGGGAACCGAGGAGGCCAACTCTCTGTTGTCGAAATAGATTGTGAATTGCACTCGTGGAATCATTCGCAGTGTGAGCAGTGGCAGAATCGTGTTGAAAAAAATGCATCATCACGCTCCCTGGTAGTTAATTCGCTGCAAAAAATGGGTTAGTATGGTAATCACATAAGTCACTGTAAACAACTGTAGGTTCAAAATAAATGGTTCAATGATTTTTTCACCACTGATTTAATACATAATATACATAAATCGTTGTAAACACGCGAGGAATGATACAATTCATGCATACTGTCGAATTGAGAAGCGAAGAACACAACACAAATAACTGTGCTGCGACTGCAACGATCAGCAAGGTCAACAAGTAAGCAAGCAAGCGGGCTTAGTCACCCCTCCATGACGCAGCAAACGAATGGGGACCGCGTGGAAAAACATGCTGATAGCAATGTGTATATAAAGAAAGATGTATATTCAATGACAAGGGCCTGCAACTTATATTTTAAATATTTTTTTTAGATTGCAGTAGAATATAAATATCTGTGAAGAGGGTATTGTTTTCTAAGTGGTATCAATAAAATGCTTTTCTTTCTCTCTCAGGATGGGAATAAACTGATGTCAGTATAGGTGAGAAAGACGGGTACTATAAACTATCGATAATGTATATCGATCCGGAATTGACAAGTCTAAGAACAACAGTTCAAGCCAAGTAAGTTCATTGTATCTTCAAATGTTTGTTATTCTCATGTGTTAGAGTTGTGTTCAGTTCTTTTGAAGCATTTTACTAGTGAGCAAACCTCGCGCACTGTAAGTTTGCACTTGCAATTCGTTATTGTGGGAAAGAGAAAGCTGTGAAGGACATGCAACATCCTGCGCCTGCGCAAAACCTTCCTAATGTAGCAGCTACTATTTTTTTTTTTTGGACGAAATATTAATTATATGAGAAAAGTACGCGCAAGGAAACAGGTAAATGTGTAGGTATGCAATCTTTAGTCTATGTAATTAGGTATGTTTATAATAATATGCACCCAAATAGTTCCCTAGATTGTAATATACAGTTTACTTTACACTATGTTCCGGCAGTTGTCCGGAAGGTCAATGTACGCATGTACGGCTATATGACGTAGGCAGAGCGCAGAGATGTCGTGTGTTAGTTCTACATAGCTATCTTTAACTGAAATATTATTTAAATGGTCTGAAAAATTCTTGGCTTAACAATGAAGAAGCGAGCTTTCAACTAGAATATTGTTTTTCAACATTATCTCCCATATTTACTTCAGCGATGCTCTAATGTCATTATCTCATCTTTGAAGTGACTTTCCACAAAGTCAGCAACTGCAACGCCTCTTGATTTAATTAAAATAAAAATGAGTCAAATTTGGGTAGTACGGTGGATGCTCAAAAGGCTTACTTTAAATATTTCAATTTTACCATCACATCACTTTTGTGGTCAGGAGCATTGTACAGATGAAAAATTATTTTTCTTCTGCAAGCCGGGTCTTTTCTTATAAATCTCGTAAGTTTAAAAGATTAAAACGTTACTTTACATTTTGGGTTTTTAGCAATTATTAAACTTTCTTTAGTTTCCCAAAAAACTGATGAAATAACTTTTCCTGCAGATAAAACCGACTTTGTCTTCTTTGCTGCTAAACAGCTGCCTTCCGTCCACAATTTTGACTCTGTTTCGATTCTGGTGTTTGATGATTAGTTTAAGTCTCACTCAGTTTTAGGTCGAGAATGTTGTTAATACGTTTCAAACATTGTTGTGATATTTTCATACGCACGTATATTATGCACCGCCACCGGTGGGTCGCTAAAGCTCGGAATCATGAGCGGGAGGTCTGGGGTTACATTCCTGCCATGACCATCCTCCCTGACTGAGGCTTTGTTCCAAGTTTTCTTCAGTCCTTACAAATGCCAGAGAGATACCTTAAGCTTAAGCCTGGAAAGTTTCCTTTCTTAAATTTTTTTCCCCTAAGTTATAATTATTTCATTTCATATAACATCTGTGCCCACCACTTGTGATGCCTCAGCAGTAAAACGAGCGTTAAATAAAATAAAATAGTCTATTTTGAGAAAAGTTTTTTCATGTGCAATTGTTCGTTTTAAATATAAGTTACGTGCTCCTTTGAAATGCCTGTGGCCTCAGGAAAATTAACTCGCTAGTCATCTAACAACGTGTCGTGTATTAGTTTAATGAATTCTAATGTTGTTACACTTTTAGGGCGCCCTTTACGTGGGTCATATTTGGCACGAATTTCATTTGGCGTTAAGCTATGATTTACAAACGACTTTATCCTCCACGATACTCAATTATATCTATTTTATTGAATATCCAATTCACACATGCTTTAGAAAGCTGTATCGAATAATCAATTTGAAGCAATGACCTTGCTATTTCAATTGAATGCAAGACAGACGTATCATGTAAAAAGCATTTGAAGAGTAAAAGGGTAAAACAATCAAAGTCCACTTTTTACTTTTTTACAGGAATGTAATTTGAAGTTTAAAAACACTACAGAAATAAGCACACTGGATATATCCATATGGATTTTTCTTAAGGAAGTTTTCTAACAGACCATTCTTTTGAAATTGGTGTCATTTGCAATTTGTTCATGTTAATTAACAATAAAATGCCAATGTACGCATACTTTTAGATTAAAACAATCAAAGTTCACTAACTATATTATGGATTGTACCACATTATACAATTTGTTCATGTTAATTAACAATAAAATGCCAATGTACGCATACTTTTAGATTAAAACAATCAAAGTTCACTAACTATATTATAGATTGTACCACATTATACTAGATAATTGCTGAGGAAAATATAAATATTAATGAAACACTATTGAAAATCATTCAATCAAAATTATTCATTGCCTATTACAGGTAACCTCGAAAAACAGTTGAGTATTTTCGGAACACAATCTCTTCAGGCATTGTAGGTCATCATATTATGCCTTGAAAAGAGGAATTAGACTGGAATAGGAAGGGGCAGGCCGCTCATAGTCTGTGGACAGCTCATTTTGTCAACAATAACATGGTACTACCAGTAGCCATTGTAGGTAGTTCGACTGGCTAATGATTTCTCGTATTCCTCTTATCTTCATTGACCAAGTCTATTTGTATTCTTTATTAAGAAATGAAGACCTCGATTTAAAAATATCCTGGGAACACTGCATGATATTGAAGAGAGATGGTTTCACGCAGCATCTTCCGATGTGCTCATTCCAATCCAACCGCAAGTTTAGCGTGGGTTTTTTGTTTTATTTATTACATTTCATATAACAATGACCTCTGATGGGAAAAGTCACTTTTACTAATTCAAATATATTGTACTTATGAATGAGGCAATAATGGGTTAATTTTAATGTTGGCTGGGACACGAATCACAAAAAATTTGCAAAATTCGAACTGATGGATACAGGCAGGTGATAGAAACAAAAGTCAAACAACATTAATGCAATCTCATCACCTCCCTTTCTTGCTACGGTATCATTCACTGTAGGTGTTTTACACAGGAGTGTGATGTTTTCCCCTGGACACTATTTTTTCTATGCTGGTTTTATGGACATGTTTTTTTTTTTCCTGTATGAATGTATTGAAATGTAGTGCATACCTAAAATCCATTGGCACCAAAAACCTCAAATTTCATCAAAAGTGGACTTTGATTGCTTTTCCCTCGAACCCTTCAATTATTTTTCCAACTGCAAGTCAAGTCCAGGACATTTTCAGGAGGCCATTTTTGTTCTAACAGTTTTTTGTAGGTTTCGAGAGGTTTTATCCTTCCATCGTCAAGATATAAAATTATTGAACTTATTTTACAATAATGCAACAACTTTAACGGTAGTAATTCCAACAGGCATAACCAAATGGCGTTCTTTCACTTGTATTGTTGTCCTTAGGCCTTATCTTATAAAATATAAAGCTACGGAAGTTTTCCAGTTTTCATTTGAAATCCTCCTGCTTTTGCTTGTGTTCATGTTGCTAGCAGAGCGAAACACCGTCACTCAATCACTCGGCTGGTAATTTTGTGCCTCTAAAAAGTGGTCTAGAAAGAGTCGTAACAGTAATGTGTTCACAGATAATCTCTTTGCAATTAGGTTTACAGTGTATTATTAACACGCGCATACCCATGAGGAATATACCACACAGCAACTCCACCAGTATCTGGAAAAGAGATCTGGCCGTCATACGTCGGCAGGAATTCCGACGTTCTCTCCTCTCCGTTCAATTACAAGATGTAGTGGGTTCCCCGCCCACCTGGTTTGGCCATTATGCGACGTGAGAGAGGCACACGGGTTCGTTAGTTGGTGAGGATAGCAGCCACATCATCTTAAGACAACTCCTCCCCTATATATACCTGCTGTTGAGGCATAGGGCCTTCACGGTACATGAGCTAATAACGTGTGTGTGTCTATCCCAGCGCCTCACATAAATTACAATCAAATTTTCGGGCGATATCTTTTCCTGGCAGAGCTATCCCACTTTAATCTCATTCCTTCCCGTGGTACATTCTTGCAAAATTATACCTGACGCGAAGCTCCGGCGCACGTATTAAAAACACCAACAGGCCTCGATTCCAACGAAGATGGTTAGAGAATATAGGTATCGACAGCCAGTGGAATCCGTTTGTTAATTTTTTAATTATTTTTGTAAATTTAAATATATTTATTAATCATTGCTTATTAAACATTTTACCATGTGTTAATATTAATCTTAAAAGAATAATTATTTATATAACTAGTGTATAATGTTGGTATTTGTGACACGAGTGAATTGGCTCACGCGTTAATTTTCACGAGTGTTCAGAATGAAGATAATAGACGTTTTGCAGACGTTTTACACATTTTAGTGTTGAAAAGTTTTTAAATTAATAAAAGTGTGCAAAATATGGTATTATAACCTAGTAGATATGATGTATTATATTCCACGGTTTCTTAATCTGATTTCGTCGGTCCTGCTGGTGTCATGGTAACCATACTTGCCTTCTACACCCAAGATCGCGGTTTCAAACCCGGCCAGGATCTATGGATTTTATCTGGGCAAAAAAATCCTAAGTGTAGCTTCCTTCGGAAGGGAAGTAAAGCCGTGGGTCCCGTGTCGTACATTTACCGCACGATAAAGAACCTCATGCCTGAAAGAAGAGACCTCTGAGCAAAATTTGTCGGCCGTTTCATGCCCTGATTTGAATGGGACGCTGATGACTTGAGATGTTAAGCGTCCATAAATAAAATAAATCAACAATTAATCTGATTTCTGTGTTATTTTGTTTTTATTTTAAACAAATCAAATAGAAATGGATACTAATTGCGCAATATTTAATATTGAAAATATGTGTGTATATTGTTCCATAAAAAATTATAAAGGAAGTTGGTGGTAGCGGAGGGTTTGTTAATTCCACAAAAATCGAAAAGTGCATACAAAAGGAATGTGTAAAATTGTGTATATGGATAAAAGAGAAACACGTAGTACAACTAATGAAAAAATCTTGTTGGCACATTTTTCAGAGCTGGAAAATATATAACGTTTATTGTTTATTAATATGGTTAGCAATTTAAAATTTAGATCCTTAGATCTGTTTATTTTTTCCAGTCGAAGATTGTATGCCTTCAAAGTTCTGGTGTGTATATTGTATGCCTTCAAAGCTCTGGTGTGTATATTCGAAAGTAAAAGCAATGTAGTAAGGTTGAGGAAGTTTTCTGTTAGTAAAAAGAGATTTTCCAAGATAAAAGAAGTTATTTTATGATGATTAATAACTTACATTATTGTTGTGATTTCAAAGCATTTGTTTAATAACGTGATTCTCATTTTAGAATGTTGGTATGCTTGTTAGCTTTTTCTTAAAGGTACGAGATGTTTGAAACTGTGTTGTGATCACTTCATGGAACACTAGTCGCTACGTAACATTTTTCCGGTACCGGTGCCAGAATTGGGCTAATTGTGACCGATTTATAGCGCCATAAGCGTGTTTTAATGCTAGAATCGTATAAAAAGTAATTAAATGGTTTTGTCATTCTACGTACTCAAATGCTGAGTTTTTTCTAAAACCGTTAAGTCTGACAAATGTATCTTTTATTAGGAAAAACTTGAAAAGAATGTATATAAATATATCTCAATATCTTAGCCGTACTATAAATTAGAAAGTTTGCACACTCGCCAAAAAGATCAGAAACGCAATGCAAACGTTATGCTTACATAAAATATTGTCCTCTATCACAGATTTTTCAGCTATGAATAAAATGTTTCAGCATATAAAGGGGGGGACGCACGCGCACGCGCACGCACACACATATATACACGCAAGGCAAATATTAAAAATAATCATAGTGCATTAAAACTTCTTTACTCTTGCCATAAAAATGGAAACTAATGCTTACCAACTATGCAAATTTATCTTGAAGTATTAGTCGATGAGCTCGATTCAGCATATTTCTCTTAAAGTATTCTTTCTATCTTATTCTGAATTGAGATGGAAACGGTACAGATTATGCAAGTAGCTATATCACAGAAGAGGCAGAAAAACGACAATGATTCATTTTTAAGTGGCAATAACACATAGCACTTACATCCTAAACAATGTGTGATATAATATATATATATATATATATATAATTGAGAAGATATTCCGAGAATATACTATTGCCATTGCCTCGAAGTGCACTGTTTGCGGTTCGATTCCGATTGAGATAGAGTTAACAACCGAGGATACAAGTCCTCCAGCGAATACTTCAAGCTATGGGTCCGATCGTAGATTTACGGCAAGTTAAATGACTCCATACTTTAAAAAAGAGGTCCCTGATCAAAATTAACGCCCTTTACATGTGCAATTAACACCTTAATTCCTTATAGATGGGGATAGATGTGATGGTTTGACCACATATCACTGTGCCCTCTGTAGGAAAATGAGCATAACTAAGTGCTAAATGGTATAGTAACCTCTCTCTCTTAGAGAGGAGGCCAAGGAAAAGCTGTCCGTCGATTATATGTTTGTATCATCGAGTAAGTTCTCTATCGAGATGTTCACTCGTTTAATTTCACATAGCCTTCTACTCTCCATGCTTACTGTGCTGATGTTTCTTCTTTGGCGTTTTGCAACTCCAGAATAACATTCACAGGCGGTATTTAACTCTTAAGCCATTTTTCTATTTTATTTAATAAATCGCATATGCCAGAAGTAAGATAGCTAAAAAATAAAGCTAGAAAGAAATCAGAAGCAAATTTAGCCATTGTATCGTCAGGCTACAAAAAAATAAAAAAATAAAAAATAAATATTTAAAGAGTATATTAAGAGAACTGGCAATAATAAACTAAGCTAATAATACGATAAAAATGTTATTTGAGTTACTGAATGGAAACACAGACCCTTCAGTTAATTGGAAGACTTTTTATAATTAAACGTAATTGATATTAAAGTAATATGCAGCTAGATTTAGGTCGTAGCCTTCAAAGACGGATACCAATTATTTGGATCCATCACCAGTGCGCTTTATCAAGGGCAGGAACGTTGGAGACCATGCTGAAGGAGAGAAACTCAATGTGCATATATGTGAGAAGGCGAAACTTGCAAATCAAGAATTACGGGTCGTGTTATTACTGCAGACAGATGTTTGAATGGAAGGAAAGTTAACGAGAAATGGATATATCATAATTTCATTAGAATAAGAGCTGCGAATATGTTTTTGTTTTGTTCGTTTTTAGTATAGTTTTATTTTTAATGCAATGACTTTGTTTATTTTATATAATATTTTAAGAATATATTTTAATTACTTAATAGAAATGTAAGGTAATATTTAAGCAACTCACAATAATTTAAATAAGAAATCTGTTCTATTATTATGTTCACAAGTATATTTGTCAACTGTCCCCTCTCTCTAACCAGATTCCCCTCGAAATTTGTCGTTATGCAGTCGTTTTGCACATTATGGAGAATGAAACAGCTAAAGATAAGTGAAGGTATTTTATTTTATTTTGAAATATAGGAAACCTCTTGTGTTAAATGACAAAATAAATTTCTCTATAAAGCATGTTGTAGGATACTGGAACAGGCATCAAGTGAGAACATGGACAGAGGCAGGCCAAGTAATTTCTACAGTTGTAAACTCTCATCGCACACCGACAGATTGCACGCATTTTTCACATATTCATCTTGATGATCATTAGGTCTATTAATGATTTTATGATTGATAAACTACACCTGTTGCTGCTGTAAATGAAAAGAAATTTCTCTTGCCATCCGGCCATGGCATCTTGAGAACGTTTCGAATCAATAGCTTTCTCACTTTCTGTTTGCAAACCCGTATCATTAAGATATTCGCGTTTTGGTACATTATTTAGCAAATGCTGGGCCATTCGATATTCTCTTAGTTGCTTACTATTGTCCCTTCCAACTTTAAACAACTTCTCCGTCTTAACAATCTGAGGTAGTGTGCCATAACCTAACCTGAATGAAATGTTTTCAATTCTGAATAATAGCTACTTAACAACTTATGAGAAACTTCTAAAATGAGTAAAGACTACATACTTTATATGAAATGCGAAATAATAGTTCAGACGAGTATAAATGAGCAATTATTCGTTACTAAGTAAAAATTAAGTCTTTTATTACACGAAGCAAAAATTAATCACTGTAAAATTTCGGGATAATGATAATTTATCACTTTTATACAGGTGTCATCGTCCAATGTTCGTCCTGTTTTCAAAATCCATATAAACACAGAGTTATTGTATTTTGCTTTAGTGGAAAAGAAACGGTAAACCCATGTGCCTTATCTTCTGATTCTATAGGGGAGAGTCACCGTGATAGGTGATGGGGAGCTTGTGTACAGATTGTTTGTTCAGTTCCCAGCAAGGACACGGGGAATTTTTTCCTCTCTAACTCACTTTGCTGTACAAACTAGTATTAATGTTAAATAAACCTAAACTGTGGTTAGAGACGGCTTTAGCGTAGAGCTGGCATCTATCAAGTGTGCGATGTCATACCGTCGCTTATCCCAAGCGGAGTCGTATATCTACTACGTATCAACTAACCTACCTAACCCCTCGTTATACCAATCATGACTACAGAATTGTATATTCCCTTATATTGCCATTAATTTAGTTCATTCTCAAATTTAACCTTATTTTATGCAAATCAATTAATAACACAAGTAATATTCCTGTTGAATTAGGCTCAAATTCAGGCATTTGGTAATAAAATATAATTCACTATGAAACAACAACTTTTAGTTTTGACATAAATATTTAACTTCTGCAGAAACAGTCATGATGTACCACATTTTTTAATCGTCTTACTGCTAATAATTAAGGTATTTACATTTACATAAATTAATAACACTGCTGCCTTAGAGAAACATGCCTCCTAAAACCAATATCGCGGGTTCGAACCCGGCCAGGAAACCGATGGATTTTTGGGAGTAAAAATATGGCTTCCTTCGGAAGAGAAATAAAGCCGTGGGTCCCGTGTCGTACATTTACGGCACGAAAAAGAACCTCAAGCCTGAAGGAGAGGCCTCTGAGCAAAATTTGTCGGCCGTTTCACGCCCTGAGTTGAATGGGACGCTGATGACCTGAGCTGTTAAAGATCGTCCGTAAATAAATCAATCAAAAAAAAAAAAAAGCTGCTTAGAGGAAATAAATTCCATTCAATTTTCAACAAATGCTATTCAGTGCATTATGATAAATTGTTTAAAACATTTTTAAAATATTTCGGTATATGAATATATATGCATGTGTATGTGTGTGTATATATGTGTGGGTGAGAGAGAGAGAGAGAGAGAGAGAGAGAGAGAGAGAGAGAAAGAGAACATGTGAATCTATTTTTGCCAATTTCTTTTTTAGAAATTTAATTTTCTTTTTAGTTTGGTTGACACATTAGACTGCTTATTGATACTCTGTATTAATTTACATATTTAGAGCATTATTTCCTTTACAAAGTAGGCTTTAACGTTTAATTTTAAATAAAAACATGCATAGGACATTAAATTGCGAAAATATTGTATATTTTCTAAAGATGATTAATATGTTTTACTTATACATTTGAGAGTACTTGTATAAAATACTATTTCCCTCACTGTTATGCTTTTCAATGTTCACAGCTTTTTAAATAATAATGTGAGCAGTTATTCCTCAAGTAAATCGTTCCTTAAGCCATGACAAGAGCATTTACAAGAAGCAAAAATGTATTAATGAACAGTACCCTTCGTATATTTTATAAATGTTGTACTATATGCTAAAACTTTAAAAAAAATCATTAGAACACATTAGGTTCCGTTCGAAAAATACATGTTTTAGTTGTTCGTCTATTTAATTATCTCCTAACCCAGAAATACTGTAATAGCGTTAACAAAAGCATTAGCAAAACTAAGAAAACACTTAACGGTAGGGGATATCGTTATAGGTGTGTTACATGAGAAGAGCGAGTGTGTCTCTGGTCTTCTCCATAATTGGTATAATCATCAGAAACTCATTCACACAGTTATTGCATACGCAGGTCAAATATGTGTTTTCGTGACCGCGGGATGTTATGCTTTGGCCTGGTGCAGTGGGAGGAGAAAGGAAAGCGGGATGATTGTAGAAAAAAAACAAGACAAGATGAAACGCCAGAACGCTGGGAGTGGCTCATGGACCGGGTCCAATCGAGATGGACCTTAAGAACAAAGGAATGCATGTGGCCATGTACCCTACTCTTGCAAGTTAACACGATGATTCTTCTCTTTGCAACCTTTCATTGCTCTATTATTTTGGTATAATTTGCGTCCTCTAATGCTACTTAATATTCGTTTGAATAAACGAAATCTTTGATATAAGACGCAAAATTGAGGATTATACGACAGTCGATAATCGTTTAATGAGTTCCAGCAAAGTGAATTAGATACTATTTAAAAAAAAAAGTTTAAAATAAACCTTACAGAATACTTGATGTTTGCATTTTTATAATCTTGTGTAAAAATACGCATAAGTTATTGGAGAATTTCCCCAGGGAATACAATATATCACCAATGTTTATTTATTCCTATACACGTTGATAAAATAATTATTAATGTTATACGCATTGTGATAAAATAAGGCACTTTAGAGCAAACAAACCTGCAATAGCATAAGAGGGAAATGAAAGAAAAAGCAAAAGAATGAATAAAGAACTGCGTTATATAGTTTATAAAATATTATGACAACATAAATCAAACAGGTTCCAGTAAATTCTTAATTAAGTAAGATGTTTCCACAAGTTTCGAAGTGATGCTGTATAAGGCTCAGATATGGAATTGTATTTAATTAAGTGTACAACAACGCAGAGAGGTGCGAATGTGCAGAATGAAAGGAAACCCTTTGCCATAATTTTATGGAATAACTCCATACTAATTGTCACTAAAGATCTTATAGCACAATTGGAATATCTACATCGCGTAGAAACGTAAATCTGGTCTCGGTCCTATTTATCGGCTGCAGAGTTAGCCACCTTGTTGAAAGCGGAAGTTAAGGCTGGCCGCACTCCGCAGGTACACAAAAGTACGGAAGATAAACAAGGAATTCCAGCAAGCCGGTTGTAAGATATCTAATTTTATATGTTTATGTGAGGAACACACTATAGAACAGATTTTGGCATTTTTGAATTTTTTTAATAGTGTTTAACGCCCGTTTTTACTGCTGAGGCACCACAGGCAGTGGACACTGGTGATTTATGAGACGAAATGATCAATTGGGAAAGCATATTTTTATTTTAGGAAGGAAACGTTCCAGGCCTAAGTTTAGGATACCTCCCCGGCATTTGCTATTTATGAGGACTGATGAAAAACTGGAAATACCTCGGTCAGGGAGGATGGTCCTGGGGGAATTCGAACCCCGGATCTCCCACTCGCAAATCCGCACCTTAACGACTCGACACCCGTAGCGGTATTTTTGAGAACATTAGTAATGTTGCGTAAGCACGCTGTAGTCTTTGCTGTTGCTGATTTCGTGGTGATCCGAATCCATCTGCGCAACCGCCGTACAGCAGACCAACTTGCAGGCTATAAATATAGTTTCTTCTGTGGAACAAGAATTTTTGCGAAGTATTTTTCATCAGCAGTATATAATATTTTATTTATAAATGGAACAACAACAGAATACAATTTTAGGTGTTGTCGTGTTGTTTCACCGATAAATATAATATATATGTTTTTCATCCGCTGTCTGAATTCATACATTTCTATTTTGATAGATAAGCCGAAACAACAAATGATGTCATTCGCCATTTTTTCTTAACTGGAAAGACTTAGAAGTAAATTGATGTGACATTTTTATGTGAATAATTCGGGTTCGCTGAGTTAGATTTGGCATCACTGAGCTTAATTTGATGTAAACAAAGTTTTTAAAAAAGTGAGCAACGCTAGTCTTGAACTTGTTTCTGCAATAAGATATGCAAACAAACTAAATTTAAGAAAACCGTCATATATTTCGAGATAAAGCAATGTATCAATGTAAAAGAGTGAACCTCCCCTATTAGCGTACACCAGATGAGGAACTGATATGTCCAATATGTTTGGGCTGGAAAGAATCTGCTCTCTCCTCATACTAATGAGAATATCTTTCCATAAACACCTTCGAGAAGGAAGCTCATCGAGTGTAAAGCTCTTCACAAGAGATTTTGTTATGTTTTCATACAGGAAAATAAGAGCATTTAGACCAAATGGCAGTTTTCATGCTGAACCTCAAAAGAATGCAAACTGGATTTCGTAAGAAACTACGTTGTCTTTCAAATGAATATTTTTATCACTTATTCAGCAATTATTTATAAGTTAAATTGTTTTAAAATTCTTTCGCCTTTACTGTTATTATTTCATAATTATTTACAAAGATAAGCAAAATAATTACTTGCTTTAAACATTTTTGTCCCTTTAGATGTACTTTTCTCACGACCTGTTAATCACAGCTTTCTCATATTTTTAAAATAGTTTGCAAACATGGCATTGGTGAACAAATATATAATTATAAGTAATATTAAATTTTTTGAAAATATTTACATATAATGTCATAATTTTATGCGAATTGGAAACCATAATTTATATATTCCAGAATTCGCATGCATAAGTTAAAAGCTTTCACCAGTTTTATAGAACAATGTTGTGTACATGGACAAAAATTCATAGCTCTATATTTTATATAGTTTTTGATAAAAATGCACCTAAAATTAAAAATATACACGCTATGGCAAATGACAAAAGATGATGTTTGTTGTGTAACAACATTACAGTCATATTTAAATTGCCTATGCTCTAAAATCTCCACCAATTGTTCTTAGGTATTGGTTTTGTAAGAAGAAATCTTTGCATCTGAGAACTCCAGTGCAGGGTAAGCAATGAGACTGATCCAGGACCAGCGCTTTCTCACCACCAGTCTCCGCAATCAGTCAGACTCAGGTTTATTCTTTGCTTCATTCAACTTCATCGGGATGCTATATGAGGAACATCTCGCCCATTGACCACTTTGAACTTCATTTTGAATGTCAACAATGAGATTGTCTTGAAATATTTGAGGATATGGCATCCCATTTTTGACATGTGCACTCGCGTCTTAAATGAAAAATCTTCGACTATGGGCTAATGAGATAAGTTATATATTAAAGGTACAATAACAGGATAGATATAAGATGAATATAAATATTGCTTCAGAATGGAGCTATAAACTCAGTTTATGAACCAAAGGAATACATACTAAAGAAGGGCAACAACAACAACAACAACAACAATAATAATAATAATAATAATAATAATAATAATAATAATAATAATAATAGCAATGATCTCGAGTGTCCCTAAGACACTTTGTTCATCACATTTCACTCGTTTCGAAGTTAATGTTCGATGGTTGTCCATGCACTCCTACTTCATGCTATTCTGAACCATTGTGGATTTGCCTGTGCCGCGTAGAAGTCTGCCCATCTCCTTTTTGGCCTGCCTTTGTGTCATTTGGCTAAGTGCGTGTTCCACATGATGGTCTTATACGTTCATCTGTCGTCCTGCATCCTCGCTGTATGACCTCCTTATTTTCACTTCAGTCTCGTGGCTCTTTCTGCGATGTTACATGAGCTAAAGCTTCGTTGGATATTTTGTCCCTTAATGTTGTTCTTAATATCCTGCGTTCTAATTTCCTTTCGGTTACTTGTAATGCAATCAATCTAATTGTTTGTAGCCGACCACGACTGGCACCCATATAGCATTACTGAGTATATGTAGATTTATAGAGTGTTATTATTGGCATATTACCTGTAACATGCCCCCTTTCCGAGGACCCGTACATCTACCTAAAGTTTTATCACATCCTAATTAAGAAAAGGATTGCTAAATAGAGAGGAAAGAAAGGGAGTTAAGATGTAAAGATGTAGAGAAGTTCAATATTTCATTTATGTATTTCACATATATGCTGAATTTCAATTCTAATGAAGATGAATGCAGAGGTTTTAGGTTTTGTCTTATTCTACATTTAATTGTAAATTATAAATTTGGATTTCTAAGGGGAAGGCAGAGCCATTTAGGATATTTCAGTATGTTACTGCTGACTAATTGGAGACATGTTTTCCGTCATTGTATCGTTGGAAGTTATCAAACGGCATATTAGTATAATTGATAAACTAATGAAATAAAAATCACCTATGACATGTAACGAATTGTACGTGTTTCTTAATAGTTCTAATAATGGAACAGGATATTCGTTATTATTAGTTGATATGGAGTGACGTTTGAATAGGCTAATATTAGGTACTCATTTCAGGAGGAGATTAATACGAATCTGAGACAGGGATTGCAGCGGTATTTTATAAAAGGAATGGGGGTTAATGAAAATATATGTATGTAGAGTGGAGGGAAGGATTTGGAAACAGAAAACTTGTTTCATAGGTTTTGTATGTAATCTCAGGGGAAAATAATTCCTTCCATCCAACGATGGTACCGCTATCTTATAGTTTTGCCACGGCTGTTGAGACTGCTGCTGGATATTTTTATGATCCTGTGACCATAGGGAAAGGAATCTTGGATATTAGTAATATTTTTCGTAATGGAAGATGGAACACAATTTATTATTCCTACACTATTGCATATAAGATGTACTGCACTCAACTAATAAAGCTCATCCAGTTAATATCTTGCAATACTAGCTACCGCCCTCCACTAATTGAACGGAAGTGAGAAAGCCCTTCCACTGATATTGCCCCGCTAAATCCTCTTGCAAAACTGACTGCGGGCCACAAAATTACAAGCTAAATAAACATGGTCTACGTGACTTTTTCCATGTAGAATCAACTAAAGCGGTTGGCTTCTTCCCTTGAAGAGGTTATCGGCCTGTCTTTTCATCTCTGTCGTTTCAAAAAGTTTATGATGCCTGCCCTGCTTAAGAAATTTTCTAACAGAATACCCATAAACATCTTGCTCAAGGATTCATTACAAATATTGTTACAATAGGCTACAGAAATTCCCAGGTCAGATTTTATGACTGGGGTAGCTTTCTGCACACTTGGGAGAAAATAACATTTTACACATTACTGAACACTTGTACAAGAAAATGACATTACACTCATGGCTACAACGAAGTTACATAAAACTATTTGCTACAATTAATCTAATTAAATATGGGGGGTCATAAATACTGTCTCAAGGTTCATTTGGTGAACTGTAGGAGACGATTAGAGTGTAAATTGCGAAAAGTTAATGAGAAATGAATTATTATTTTTTGTTTAAAAAAAGAAAGTCTACTAGGAATAAAAGATGTTGCGAATATGACAGGTCAAAATTAATAGGATGCCTAAGCAGAACAAAAATAGAACATCAGAATTGGCATCTCCCATTCCTGAACCCAATAAGCGCTTTAGAATGTATGTGTGTTTCATAACCCTATTGCAGAGCCTGTAGTACCGCAATGCATAGCTATTTTTAATGTAATGATAAAGTTCAGCTAGGGTTTAGCATTCAGAAAGAAGAAATTGCTGTCATAGCTTATGAAGGAATGAAGTTTGCAGAAATTTGGAAGACCTGAATAGTCAAATAAAATAATTATCAATATGTTTTAGATTTTATCAATTTACTTTTTAGCTTAGAGATAACATTCTTATTATGCTTTTTATTCAAATTTTCCTTTTCGGCGGGATAAGAAATTACAAGCTGCTTGCGGTTGTTACCTGGTGATGTTTCAATTCAAGGAGACAATCGACCGTAGCATCGAGAAAGAGGAAGCCTAAAAAAGTAGACGGGACACAAATCCAATCAAACTGCTTCTTTATTGGCTCTTTTGGAGCTGTGGGTAAGGGGAGGGGGAGGAGGCATGCTGACGCTACTGCTGCCAACACAAAAATCGCGCCTGTCATCAGGAATTTCCATTAACACGTCTTCCCTCCTCCCTCCCTGGATCTCACAAACGAAAACAGAAATTCTTTCCTTGATTCAGGGTCGGATTGGTTGAATTGTTGAAGTACAAAGAGTGCATTAGTAATCATAGGGAAGTTTGCGTCAGAGGTAATAGAATAACGCACATATTAATTGAATATGAACTTTATTCACGTAGGATGTCGTCTCCATTTTCACTAACGATGAACAGTGTTGCTTTACCCGCTGACATTAAAGCAGTCGACACCCAGATCGTGTTCAGGTTAAATAATATAGTCTGCCTTTTTCTCCGGCAGTCTCTAAGAAGAATGGGAGAGGCGAGCTTTGTAGACTTTGTTGGTCATTCAATAGGAATGTTTAAAAAGTTATCCCTTACATGAGTAAGTGATCGTTTAAAATTAATTATGTCTTCAACGGCATTGTAAAATTAGGGGAAAAAAGCCCAGTACTCAAATCAACTCCAAACTAATAGTACTCACTTTTCCGGAAACATTTTTTTCCCCAGATTCTTCCAGTAGATATACTTAATCAGGCATATGCGCCAAATCTTTTGTCCTGACCATAATATGCGCAGATTTCCCTCCCTCATAGCATTTTAGTCTCCTAATGGAAAGGCGACAAAATTGCTGATGTTCCATAACGAAAATGACCGTACGAAGCTGCCATTCCCATAAGCACTGAAGCAATGCATAATTGGCCAATGCATCAGTGGATTTGGCACATGAGATCGGATTAATTTATCAAATTGTTCATCATCAGATAGTGTTTACCAAGTTTATTTTTTATTTATTTATGGACGCTCTTTAACAGCTCAGGTCATCAGCGTTGTTTACCAAGTGAGTATCTTAAAGTAGATTTCAGAAATAAGGAAACGTGGGTGTGTTACTGGCCATTAATGTTGCAATATATCTTGAGTGTTCATAACAGTCATGCGCAAATGATGCCTATCTTTTCGTTCGGTTGTTTAATGAGCCCAATTTGATCCTTCACGTCTGTGTGTTCGTTATACCTCGATCTACTGAGCTCGTATTCATTTCTTTCTGGATGCATTTCGCCCAAAACGAGCATCAATTTCTCGGAATGACATCCCGAATTCTCGGTATACTACAATTCTCCCTTGACACCTGCTGGTAATATTGTCGTATTTTTGACTAGTGACACTCATTCCTTCTGAGAAAATGTAAGGTCGGTTTAATGCGTCTCTTGTCAACATTGCAATTTTAATGGCTAGCAGTGTAGATGAAATGCAGGCTTTTCTTCAATTGCTGATGAAAGTTTGGTTCACATCTTCCTTCGAACAAGAGAGAAGAGCAAACACAAACTTAATTTTTTCAGAAAATATGTAATAAGGTTATATCCAAAGAATTTGTGTCAACCTGGAACATCAATAAAAACCAAAAATTTGGAGTAAATAAACAAACGAAACATATCAAACTATCCTAACATAAACACTGGAGAAATATTGGTGGTAAATTAGCAATCAACTTCAGAACACTTAACGTTTTATTCTGATGTTGAACTTCGTGTTCATTTTTTACAACCACACCGCTAATTATCTGAGAAAAACTCAATGAACCTGATGCAGATTAATTCTCACGTCTTGAAATGTTTCCCCAATAACTTTAAATATGATCTTAACATTTAACAGAAAGGTGGGTTTTGTCTCCAGTCAATTAAGAGTATTAAGTCCTTAGTCGATGAATGCTCTCCACCGTGACTCAGTTAATAGCGTGTCTGATGGGCCCAGTTTCGATCCCCGATCGGGACACGTTGACTAGGTAACGGTTATCAACAGTTTTTCCCTTAAAGGGAACGAGGAGGACCAGATCTCCATTTATCCATTTCATTCATAGTCTCGAAAGACCTAGAGAGTTGGCGTTACGTAAAACACTTATAAACAAATAAACAATATTTTATTGAGAAGAGTGTAATATGCAACATTTACGTATACCTTTTATTATGCTCAAATCGTTGCTTAAGATGTTGGTTTTTATGTTTATGTTTTTTATGTTTTCTCCTTAGAGAATAACTTAACACAATTCAGATAGTGAACTTTGTAATATTAAGTTTAATAGTTGTTTTAACATTACTAGTTTAAGACCAAAAATTACTTATTTTTATATCTATTGTTTACACTGAAATATGTACACCCCTGATTAATTAACACTTGTTTATGAAGAAAAAAAGAAAGAAAGAAACATCCTGAGATTATTGTGTGAAATCTCTTAACATTCTGGAGGAAAGGGGGAAAAGAAGAAAGGGAGAAGAACTAAATAGAAAGGAATGCATGATAATAGCAGTGAAATCATTAAAAATGATCCCATCAAGTAGAAATAAATTCACAAAGGAAACGCAACATTTTGAAAATAAAATTAGTAGATGGCATACTCATAAAAGGGTAAAAACAAGTTTAATTGATTTCTGTCTGTAATACGATATAAATATCGAACAAAGGCTCTTATGTAAACCTGCTTACTGTTTAGTTTTAGAGGCAGTTGAATCATTCCCTCACAAATCTTCAAATGCATACCTTCCTTGAAACAGAGAAAGCAAAAAAGAAGAAACAGCAATAACACAAGAAGTTAATACTTCTCTTAAAGAGAAAAAAGAATAGAATTCATCTTCAGGGGACAAAGAAAATGAACAAGCAATCAAAGAAATCAAAATAAATTAGCACAGAAGAGAAAGGAAGAGAGGTTTTATCTTTTTTCTCTTCCCCTATCCTTTGTTTATACCTTCAAACATTATCACCATCTTCGTCTGCATTACTATTGAAAGGACAATTGCTGAAACCGTTTGTTTGGCGATTTTATTTATTATTCTTAATTTATGCCGTATATCCACAAATCTTTCACCTGTCAGCCAATTAGATTTATTCATATTGTTTAGCTTGTTATATATTGGAAGGAATTAAAAATTACAAAATTGTGGAAATGGAGTGTATTACTGCAGAATGATGATAAGTTTTACTTATTAGCATTCTGTTGTGCTTTCTGATTAGATTCAAATTGTTGAGATATGTATTTTTGCTGTAGACGTCTGTCAAGTTGAATCATCTGGATTCCGTAGCCTATGGTTCTTTAATTTGTTTAATATTTACCTCACATTTTATACCATCTGACAACAAATTAAAATGAACATAAAAGTTTTAATTAAATAGATACACAGAATATAAATAGTCCTATATATAGAAAATAGAGTTAATTTTCTAATTTCAAATATTTTGTTTTTAAGTTATCAAAATTTAATGTATATATTTGACACAAATATTAAATGAAATAAATCTACTTACATAACAAAAAAATTAAGAATATTAGTAAGGAAACAAAAATACTTACTTGTTAATTTAACTTTTACGGCAACATATAGCCTCTGATTTACATATGATCTAAAAAAAAAAAAATAAATAAAATGGCAAATCAGTTTTCAGCACAGAGAATAAAATCGACACGTTTAAACTGCAGAAATAAGAAATCAACTAACGTTACTTTATATGTAAATAGGATAATGGATAGGGTAGAAATAATCCAATGCTGGATAAAACAATGACAGATAAAAGAAATACTGCATATTATTTGAATTTTCAGTCTCCTTTCTTTAGTTTTCTGTTAAGATGCATCAAGCATTTACGAGGAAAGTAAATAGTGGCAACACTGTAGCCATGCTGTTAATGAAATGTGCATCCAGAGCTGCTCAACACACTCAGCGTTACTGCAGATGGATGAATACAACATTTTCAGTAATGGTGTAAATTTGGACGCCCTAAAATGATTGTCTGTAAAAGTGAGCAGTGTGCATGGATTAAAATTGGATGGCAAGAATTACAAACTTGAGGGAATGTCATGCAGATCTGCCAGAAGCCTGTGGCAATGAAACTTTGTCATATCGAACGGTGATTTGTGGGGTGCCAGTCTTTCGACAAGGCCGCAATAGAGAGAAAGGTGCATCTCGTTTAGGTCGTCTTTTTCTTGACGCACATTACGTTGATTTAATTCATTCACTGTTGGAGGTAGATCATCAATGGACAGTAAGTTAGCCGCAGAAGTCAGAGTAAGCCACGCTGCAGTGTTGTAGTAGGGAGCTCCTTCTCAAATATCAACAAAGCTTAGCTACGGATGTACAGTTTCTTCCAGAGGTGTGACGGTCACTTGCTGTGGAAGCAGATTACATTGAAGGAATTAAAAAAATTACAGATTCTGCAATATATATTACATTTTGCTTTTTTTTGAGTTCAAAGCTCATCCTTATGTTACAGGTTCTAGTTTTCTTTCTTTCCAATGCCAGCACATTGTGCCATAGCTTATATGCATTCCCTCCTGACATGACAGTATTGTAGCAGGCTTAAGGCTAAGACGTCCATGTGGCTCTTCTTCGTTGTTTCAGTGGAGATGGTATAGTCCTGATGTACCAGGGGGAGGCCTTAACATGGGTAGTTAAACATTGTCTGTATGAATGAAATGAATTAATGATTTTGCAAATGAGTATGGCGTTCTTATTGCCTTAAAGCTTTCTGGCATTCATCTCAGGGTAAAGAAAGCATTGTTTTTTTTTTTTTTTTGGATGGTGTTTAACGCCCGTTTTTACTATTGAGGCACCACAGGGGGTGAACACTGATGATACATGAAATGATATATTGGAAACGGATTTTTTTTCTTTAAGGAAGGAAACGTTACAGGCCTAAGTTTAAGGTACCTCCCCGCATTTGCCATTTATAAGGACTCAGGAAAACCTGAACAAAACTTCAGCCAGGAAGGACGGTCCTGGCGGGAATTGAACCCCCAGACCTCCCGCTCATGAGTGCGCGCCTGAACGACCTCGGCCACCCGTGGCGGTGGAAAGCATTGTGAGATGTATTGACACAACTGTAACCAATTATTTTGATTTATTACTACAAAATTGCTGCCACCATTTAAGTCTGTTAATTCAAATTTAAATTTTGACGAAACGGGTCGACAACCGGTTGAAAATAAGGATACGAATGTAAGAAGTTGAACTAAAGAGGTTCTAATTCACTTTATTTTTTCAAAATCAAAATGTATTTTATAAATTATTTAATAGAGAATCATTAACATTAGGTTAACGTTTGCCTTAGGAGAGCCTAAGGAGAAAATGGTATAAATATACATTTAGAGCGGGACATAAAAACTGGCCGTAGGCTCGTAAACAAAAATGGACTTGTAACTGCCGCGTCTATTTGCGTGTCGACATAGTAGAGTTTGTGAGCAACCGTGCTCGAATATGCGCGATCACAGTGAATGTAAAAACTGATGGGCCTTTGATGTTGTTTTTTGGTTTTGTTTTGTTTTGTTTTGTTTTGCGTTTTCTTCCCGATTAGCAACTGATTCCGTTACACGGTTCTTTTTTTTTTTATTAATTCTTCTTTGTAGGAATACTAATACCAGGGATTTCTGCCGCATTTTCATGCATTCCTCTAATTACATCACTTATGGGTTGCGATTAGACAATGTCCTTCTTTTTTCTTTCCCCTCTCAGCCAATATTCCTTCATTATTTGGCTCGTTGTAGCCTTGGCTGTGAACACACCCGAGACTGGCCTGTCGTGGGCAGTTTGTCTTGTGTTCCAGTAATATTGCTAATGCTTCACAAATTAAATTTCATTCAATGCCGTACATTACTCAACCAAAAGAATCATCATAATGCCTTTACCCTGCAAGGAAATGTTTAAATCATTTTAATAGATTTAATGATTCCCCTTAGTGGTCTTGGCGCTCTGCTCTGGACTCAAGGTTCAAGGGTTCAAACTTTTACAAAGTTCTTCGGAAGGAACTTAAAGCTATGGGTTCCGTCTCCTATATTTACGGCCATTTTACGTCCAAGTAAAACACGTAACAAACCTTTGATATAAACCATGTAAGTAGATGATATTGGTTTGCATATATGCTAAATCAGAATGTATTTCCTTCAATCCAAATTCTACAATTTTATACCCTAACACCATCATTCAGAAGAAATAAACGATTTCCCGAAACTGCGCTGCCGTACTCTTCAATATTTAGCAACATATCATAACCTTGCAACAATGATACAGGTGTTGTGATATTTGCTTTAGTTTTATCCTGAACAGAATTTGTATTTTATTCAAATAATTAATTGTGTGTTCCAGCTTCTAGCTGGCCAGAAAGGAGTGAGCTTCATATTCGGAAAAAGCTTACACATATGATAAAAAAATGGTGGGAATTTCAGAAAGAATTGCAGTAGTAAAACAAGCCATGAAACTACACAACAGCAATCACATAAACTTCGCTCCAACAGGAGTCAGCATTGAAGAGGAACTGGAAGAGTACAACAACTTAGAGGCGGCACTGAATAAATACGGATCATAAAATAACTTCACTGTGGGAGATATGAACAGTAAAGTGTATAAGAGAAGTCATGATGACGTAGAACCTGTTGGAATACATGGCTTAGGGTTTAGAACAAGAGGGGAGAAAGATTGATCCAGTTCGCACAAGAGCATAGATTGAAAATAGCAAACATGTTCTTCAGGAAATCACCTGGACTTGGCGATCACCAGCTGGCGAATAGATTATATTTTATGAGAAAAATTACAGACGTGACAGATGTTCAAGTGTTAAATAACCTAAAATTTAGCACGGACCACAGAATGGTACAGACAAAAATAAGGATGAAAAAAGAAGAAAAATAAATAAAGACACATAAATTAAGTACAGAAAACGTAGACAAGGAAAATATCCAACACAAACTGCAAGAATAACTAATATAGGCCAGTTTTAACAAAGACAAAGGAACCCTTGAACTATATGATACCCTAGAGAATTGCATAAAACAAGCGAGCATCAGGCCCTTGATGACTTCCAACTGGAAAAATAGGAAGAATATACACTATACAACTGATGGTACACAGGGCACAATTACAGCTAACGAGAGACACATCGCAACAAAACAGATTGGAGTACGCAGAACTGGATAAAAGGACCAAAATAGAAATAAGGAAAGATATTCGCAATTACCGCACAAAACAAACGAAACTAATTATGGAATAATCAAAATCAATCAAGAAAGCAAGGGGCAATTTGAAAAAATGAACGAAACGAATGCTTGGACAAAGAGTCCAGAGGGGAAAAGTATAACATCGAGAAATGACATAATCAACTCGGCTACAGACTACTACAAACATCTATACTGAAGCTCCATCCTAACTCAGTCAAGGAGCCAGATAACAAATATCCCAAACACACAATTTATACCTGTCCTACACAGCGAAGTTCGAACTGCCAAAAACAAGCTCAAGAACGGAAAGACTCCAGACGAAGATGGAATAAAAAACGAATTGCTCAAGCTTGCAGAAGATCAGCTAACACCCAAAATCACCAAAATCTTCAATGCAATTCTAGAAACAGAACACATAACTAAACAATGGAAAACCAACATAATTGTTGTTTCTACACAAAAAGGCACTAGAGATGATGTAGGCCACTACAGAGCTATAAGCTTGATATCAAATATATACAAACTGTTCACAAAGAACTTAACTAGAAGAATAACGAAGATTCTGGATGAAAATCAACCACCAGAAAAACCGGGTTTCCGTACGCAAGATCCAACACAATAGACCATCTCCAAACTATAAACCAGCTGATGAAGAAAGCAGAGGAATTCCATCTAAATTATACATCGTCTTTATTGACTATAGTAAGATCTTCGACTCAGTTGAATAGTTGAATATATAAGCATATTACACGCTCTGGCCGTTCAAGGAATATAGGCAAAGTACATTCGTATCCTATACGAAATCAACAGTAAAAGTTTTGCGAAAGTAAAAACAGAAGAAGGAACCATTCCGACTAGAAAGAGGAGTTCGCCAAGGCGATCCAATCTCTTCTAAATCTTCACCTGTGTAACGGAGCATATATTCAGGAAAATGAACTGGCATAATAATTTCGGAATCAACATAAACGGCAGTCGACTAACAAATCTATGATGTGATCTTATTTGCCAAAACACCGAAAGCACTGCAAGTTAATGCTGGAACAATTATGTGAGCATAGCAAAAATGCAGGGCTGTCACTAAACAAATTGAAGATGCAGTTAATTTCAGACGATCCTGAAACCCTAATAAAAATGGATGGAATAATCCTCATATATGGGAACGAATATACATATCTAGGACAACAGATTTCCTTCCATGATAACACGGAAAAAGAAGTACAAAGAAGAATCTCATTAACCTGGAGACCATTTTGGGTCCCTAAGTTTATATTGTTAGACCGAACACTAATTAAGAAAATCAGATTCCAGACGCCGAAACCTGTGTATACTCTGTATTACTATATGGATGTCAAACATGGTCACTAACAGAAAAACAGAAGAACAAAATTCAAATATGCCAAAGAAAAATGCAATGCAAGATCCTGGAAATAACTTTGCAGGACAAAAGATCTATAGTATTAATAAAACAATTATCTCAGACAACAGACATCACACAAATAGCTAACAGAAGCAAATGGCAATGGGGCGGTCACGTCGCAAGAATGCAGGACAATAGGTGAACCTACAAGATCTCCATGTGGGACCCCGAATGGGAAAAAAGACAAGGCGGACCCAGAAGATGGACAGATCTCTTCAAGGAACATACAGGTCCAGATTAGTCAAGAGTAGCAAGAGGAAGAGAAAAATGGAAATCTCTCGAGAAGCAACTAGTGCAGTGAGAAATGGAGTGACCAAAGAACAAATCAGAGTATCTTGAACAGCAGACGAACAACTAGCATGGAATAGCTCAGTTCTTAAAGCTACTCCGTGTATTATTCCTGTGATTTGATTTGTAAAATCTGGATAAAGCAACTATTCGATAGGTAGATTTCTGAGTCCAGCAAGACATAAGAGAGAAAAGAAAAAAGCGAGGAGAATGAATAAAAACAGTCATGAAGCAGCACTATATATTACGATTATCAGAAAACGAATGAAAGCAAAATTATGATATAATATTTAGTTTTTTTTTTTTTTTTTTTTTTGCCATTTTCTGAAAACTTAAGTTTTATTCATGAAATTCCCCCATTCTTAGAAATAATTCAACCTAATGATGCGAAGTTTTTTGTGCTCTATTTCCTTTACTTTAGATGTACATGAAAAAATTGAATAAGTTAGAAATACAATTTTGAGTAACGGAGTATTTTCAAATATTAGTAATTATTAAAACTATTGGTAATATTTTTCAGAAATTAGTTGTTTTCATGTTTGCATTAAATGCAATGGTAAGTTTAATTCAGCTCATTAATATTCTTCCCACTGCAACTTTTCCTCCCTTTCTGCTACGAAATTCTTCATAATGTTTAATTCAACAACCACCCGTTGATGCCTAGATAAGAGTTGAATTAGGAAGAAAGAAAACCCCCGAATGGATCGAAGAAAGATAACTTTGGAGTTCGAGAGAAGAAAATGTTCAAAATTTGTTATTTATTAAACAGTAAATAATTTTTTTAACATGGAACAATACTGTACTCTACGACATCACTTGAAAGTTTAAATTAACTCAGTTTCTATATAAATACAATTTTGACATTTAAAACATCAAACCAATTGACGGGTTAGTATGCTTTTTAATGTTATTATGATTTGACATTAACTTAAAAAATGATACACTATACTTGTTTCTATTACAGCTAAACAAAACAAAGAACAAAACCTACAAAGAATGAATAAATCTTAACTACCTTCATAATACTAAAATAACTGGGTGGGTTTAATGGAGAAATCTTCGGCCCTACAAATTTTGAAGAAAAATCGAAACGTGCGTTACCTCCTTGGTGCCGAAGCATTCTCTGTCAGTAGGCAACAGTAGAACCGAACTATGTAGAAAAGATTACGTCACATTGTTCTGGAAAACTTCTTTGCCTGTGTCAACCAATAGCAATCAGACAAATGTAACAAAAACTTCCAGCGTGAACAGGGAGATCAGGATGGAAAGAGGGGTGGCTGTTAAGTAACTAGACAGGAATACGTGCACTATCACTGCCTACAAATAGCCAAACATTTACTTTATTGTGCCCCAGGGTTTTTGAGAAACAGAATGTAAAACATGGAAAAATGTTAAATTATTTATAACAATATGTGCACAGTTGTTAATAAGGTTAGATAAAAGGGGAGCTTTTATATATGTTTTATGAAATCTTTAAGACTTTGCACAATTGTGTGATTTGGAAAAATGATGTTGATAAAGCCTAAAGGCACATGCCATCTGTACCGACACGCTTGGTACGGACTCTGGGGTTTGATTCCCTATAGGACCGTCCTCCCTAACCATGGATTTTTCCAAGTTTTACTGAATCCTCATTAATGGAAAATACTGGGTCGGTACTCTAGCCTTAAAGTTTATTTTCAAATGTATAGTTTTATCTATATCATTAGTGTTATTCTGATGCCTCTGCAGTAAAAACAGACGTTGAATGTTGTTGAAAATGCTCCACGTATGTTTAAGTACAAAATACGAAGTTAAACGTTTTGCAACCACAAACTCGTCCGAACCTATGTAAACTCTCTGCAAGTTTCTTGCTAACAGCAAACTGTCCGACTCAGTCGATGGAATGCCAAGGGCGGAAGAGGGGCGTCATCGCGTCTCCTTCTTGGCTATTGTTGACGTCTTTGAATTTGCTGTCTTTGACCTCTACTGTATCCTGGAGGACCAAATAGACAATGACTAAGGAGATGGAACTAGTGTAGTATAAAAAGTGGAAACAATGAAGAAACACGAGTGACGCAAAAAAGCGAGAGGGAATCCTAAGTTGAATACGAACTGGATGAAAATAAAGAAAATGGTAGTTAACATGGAGGACAAGGAAGATGGGGTTCTCGGATGAGGAGCCAACTTTCCAGAGAAATGGAGCTGCTTTTCTTCGCAGAATGACGAGGGAAGATGGAGTTGAAGGCGGCGCCCTTCGCGTTGAACCATGAAGAGGTAAAGTCTCCCTGATCCAGTGACGGAATGGCTACTGCGTTATAAAACCTGAGTAAACTTAACTTTGATAGTATTTTCTATTAAACATTTAAAAAAACAAAACAATACTACCCCAGCATAGTATATAATATTAGGAATTAATTTAGAGTAACTTATAATTATTTCTAGACATTTTCTTTGTCGAACATCTTCGTTATTGATAATATCTTGCATTTCAATGTTAATAGTGAAGTGTTCAGTTTTATGTAATTTAATGCAAGCTGCATAATCCATATTAATTTTATAATCTTTTGAACTTAAATTCCAAGTCAAATATGACCTTGAGCTTCCACTACTGGTAGAGTAAATTGTAAATAGATCGATATTTATTACATGTTTCTACTTCTATTTCTTGATATATTTGTTTCCATTTAGGTTATAGATCACCTAAATGTCTTTATTATTATTATTATTATTATTATTATTATTATTATTATTTATTTATTTATTTATTTAATTTTCAAATACAATAGAGCTCCATTCCATATTATGGTATGCTAGGATTACAGTTTTACAATATCTTGCGGAATAATAACTACATAAAATAATAATAATATGAATAATATGAAACGGATATAATATTTCAGTTTACATAAATATGAGTTATAAATTTCTGAAATAATAAACTGTAGGAATGTTTATGAAATATATCAGCTAGTAAGTGGAGGAATGTTGAAGATATCTAATAAAAATATGTATTTTTATTTAGTGAAGAGTAGATGAGCCACCTTTCTTCTGATGTTTCACTCTGCACATAATCATTGTGGTGTGTAAAACTAAATCACTGAAGATATTTTTTAAATTTTCCATGACCACTAGCAATCTGAGTCAAACCATATGCGAGTTTAAAGAATTTTGCGTTCAGTCAGCGTAGCAAAGTGGGTAAGAGAAAATCCTTGCTGAAAATTTGTTTTGCATTGCCTGTATTCCAATTGTTTATGATGTCCTTCGTAAGAATGGTTTTTAACATATACGTGACTGAACAAATTGTACGGTTATCAAGATTTGACTTTGAAGAATTTTAGCAATAAAATCAGTCTTTCTTTTCGGACGTCCTTTGACTCAGAATAAGCGTAGTACTTTAAAATACATACTTTCTTATTTGTGTTGTAAGAGGGTGGCATTAATAGAGCTCATTGCAACCTGTGAATCACATAAATGCGAGAAAGAATTTTCAACACGAATATTTTCACACAATAATAATAATAATAATAATAATAATAATAATAATAATAATAATAATATAAATGAAAAATAATGTAACTATTGGAACAATATAAGTAAAAAACAGAACTAGAGAGGCAGAAATAAAATATATTTGTGTTGCTATTAAGTGTTTAATCTATTTCTGCTTCTCTAGTTCTTGTTTTATATGTATAAATACATCTCGGTAAATGATCTCATCCTACAGATTGGTGGTAACTAGGCAAACCTTTATTTTATAATCGATGGGGATTGCAGGTGCTCTCAAGTGACTCGCCGCATTCACCAGACCATACAATAAGGGAGTTTATCTTTATCTACTGTGTACTGTGCATTTTGCTCCAGAACTACTCCTATGTTTTTGTTTTCCTTTTGTATGTAAGAATATCTACAAAGAAAGAGTAAAATCTAATGTAATGCCTAATGTCATTCACTTCACATTAAACCGCCATGGGTGGCCGAGGTCGTTAAGGCGCGTACTTGTGAGCGGGAGGGTTCGAATCCCGCCAGGACCGTCCTTCCTGACTGAGGTTTTTTCCAAATTTTCCTCAGTCATAGCTGCAAAATTCCGGGGAGGTACCCTAAACTTAGGCCTGCAACGCTTGCTTCCTTAAAAAAATCCTTTCCCAATTTATCATTTCATCTAATATGTCATCAGTGTCATCGCCTGTGGTGTCTCTGTAGTAAAAATATATACGTTATACACAATTCATTCATTACTTCACATTAATCTAAAGTTATTTGCATTTACTTATGTTCAATGAAGCAGATTGTGTTTTAATTGAGGTTTACACAATTAGGAGTTTAAATTAATAAATATTACAAAATACGCATAATTACCCTGTTCCTTACCAGAAAACAAAACAAAAAAATTACTTTCATTGGTATTTCAATCCCGGACCTTCATTGCTAAAACCTAATGCGCAGTGCAGCACAAGTTGGAATACATCGAGAAACACACAGCACCCAATTTGGCCAAAATTGGAACAGTGTTTACAGAATAGTCGGTAATACTCCGAGATGGTATAACTTCCCAATCTGCAGATTGAGAAATCTCTCTCGTTATATTTACTATATACATATATATAATAAAATGAAAAATAAAATAACTCTTGTAACAATATATCTAAAATAACAAGAACTAGAGCTGCATATTTGGATGAAACATATTTATGTTAATATTAAAGTGTTCTATTTGTTCCTCTTCTCTAGTTCTTGTTTAATATGTTGAAACATATATATAATGAATAATTAAATAACTGTTGGAACAATATATCTAAAATAACAAGAACTGGAAAAGCAGAAATGGATGAAACCTTTAAATGGCAGCACGGTATCGCAATATTTCGAACTGTTGTTCTTCTTCTTTAAAGGCAGAAGACAAGTGAAATCAATATAATTTTTTTCAACTATTTCCGTAGTTTATATCTGGTAATGAATGATAATGTATGTGATCAGAGGCATGAGAATGAATGAATGCATGAACACACAAAAGGATTTTGAAGATTAGTGCAGCATGATGAAGTTAGTGATGTGATCATAAAATAAAAAAAAGTTAAATTTTAGAAACAGGTGACATAGCTTTGTAAAATTGATCAGAAAAACACAAAAATATAAACAAAAGCGGTAGAAGGAGTGAACTTGAGCAAAGAATGAGGGAAAATTATAAATGACATATAAAGTTAAAATAGATAAAGAATATCATAATTCAATATGCTCTTTAGAGCGAAACAGAGACTATTGCCTAATTTCTAATGCTCTTTAGGTTCATGAGATTCTTTTTTGTACATCTCTTTCCATTTTATCATGGAAAGTGCACATAAAAATCGAATTCCGTTTTACTTGTAGTCAGGAAAATAATGTGCAGGTACTCTATTATAGTAGCCAACGGGACCTCTCCACAATGAAGAACATGTGTTAACATTTATAAATGTCTCAGTTTGATAGACTATAATGCCATAATTAAGCTATTTTTTCATTTATTTTATGTTATCTTAAAAAACATTTTCTTTATAAAAACCTCAGTTGAACTTTTAAATGGATAACATTTTAACGTTCCTAATGCTACTAACCAGGAAAAGCCGCGATCGATGAGAAGTAAACATATCTGCTCCTTTTCTTCCCCATAAACGAGACAGGACATGAAGCAACAGTAAAATATTTGAAAGACATCACACTACAGTTCTAGCGGCCAGTTCAGTGAGAGAAATACGTCAGTGTCACAGTCAGATTTTGACCGCGCGAATTTATTACGGAAGAGTCCAGTTTAAGTTACATAAACAATGTAATTAGATCTTCGAGTTGATGCAGCGAACTTTAGCCTTAGGGCAAATATGCAACCAGACTTAACATCACGCGACGGATGCCTAGCCTGTCTTAAAACCTGCAAGTGTCGAATGAATTAAGACTTCAACTTGAGCTCAGAAGAGTATCATTCCAATAAAGAATTCCCTTCCTTCAAGCCATTAAAATCCATGTCCCCTTGATAATTCGATTCTCTGCTTTAGAACCGGAGAAATAAGAAACAGCGAACTCCAGACTTCAAGAGCGAGCAAATCAAGAAGATCAGCGCAAATTCATCTAATTATTCAACGCGTTTAAAAACGGTATAAAATTGCCCCATTAACATCGCCCACCATTGATTTTCGTTCCAATATGTTCGTGATAGATAGCAAGGTTTCTAGGATGATAAAATTTATAAAAAGTATATATTTTAAACTTTATAAATATATTAAATTTTGTATTGAAACGATTTTGTTTATATAAATTAACACTTTGGAAATTTTAAGCTCTTTATGTCACTTATTTCTACTATTTTAATTGACTAAACCTGCTAACTCTGATATACTTTATTATATACTCGCTAAAGTTAAACATTTCTTATGTACTGTGTACCAACGAGGTGATAGCAAGTCTTAAAAAAAACATTCTCATGTACTTTTACTTAATACAACACAGAGAGGCCAGAGGCGCGATAAATTGCTGGGACATGTGAATTCTTTCTGCGGGGGTAAGTCAACAAGTAAATTTCCTTATTTTATCACCCCATAACACATTAACGGAACATGCTGCAAGCTATATATGAGCAATTGGTAGATGCAAAGTCACTGAAATGGCAACTTAAGCAGCGACCACAACAGTTAAATTATGTCGAACAAGTGTGGAAATAGTGCCCTGGTTTTTTAGAGCAAAGTTCGGAGTGATCTTCCATCATCAGACATGCGCTGCAGTACACGGGAGAAAGATGGGTGGCGTTTAATTAGCTGTCGGTACACTTTAATCTTTCGTGGGACCTTGTCTATGAACATATGGTCTAGGCCAGTGCAAATAAACTGCCCGTCCAATAAAAATATGAGAGAATGATTACCTAATTAACGAATGACAACTTTATGCTGTTGAGAGTTACACACTTTGTCGCGCATCGTCACAAATGAGTGCAAATGCACATTATCAACATGTAAAAAAGTTGACAAGGTCGCAATTGCAGGAAGGAATGAGGGTGCCAACTATCTTATGGGTCATTCATGAAATTATTCTTGTTGATTTTATGGAGCATGATGCAAATTGATACAGGTGTATATCATAAGACATCAATTCGATGTCTACAACGCTTATAACTCTGGATTGACACTTTCAGACACCTGTTTGGAAAAATGAACTATTTTAAGGCAATGAAAAACTTATTTTATGCTTGAAGAAATTTGGTAATTACGTCAAAACGTTAGGATGTTCTCAAATAAAACAGTCTTCATTATCTTGACTCGTTCACCGATAAAATTGAGGGAATCTTACATTTTGACTTGCCTCTTAATACGTAAATATTTTGTCAATCTGTCGATATGAGGGTAGTTCCTTGGCAGCTTTCTCGCAGGTCAATCAGCACAAAAGTTACGATGTTTTCATTATTGAACTACTGCAATGCTTTGGTTTTTTTGCTATTTCTTGAACTTCAACAAGTTCCTCAGTTTACACCAATCTGAGAATTTCCCACTTTACTTTTTATTTATCCCTATACTTTGAAGCGTTCAAAGTCATTTTGTCTTAGCATAGTGTACAGATTCTAGTACAACTCCGGCTAGGGTCGATGGATATTTTTCGGGCATAAAAATTCTAAATATAGCTTCCTTCGGAAGAGAGGTAAAGCTGTCAATCCCATATCGTAGATTTGTGGCACGTAAAACAACCTTAAGCCTGATAGAAGAGATCTCTTGAATAAAATCTATCGGTCGTTTCATGTCTTGAATTAAATGGAGCGCTGATAACCTAAGATTTTTTGTTTTGTTTTTACTGTTAAACATACTAAGGCATCGCAGGCGGTGTACACCGACGATAAATGAGATGAAATGCGAAAAGATTTTTATTAAGGGGAGAAGCTGGTAGAAATGATAAATAAAAATCGCAAAATAATTTTGTTTCTTTATTTGAAAGTGCATATCATTGAGATAATTATCCGAAACTTTTATTTTGAAATTCGAACTACAAATGGTATAAAAAATTGAAAATGTAACATATTTAGCTATCGCTTACGATCATCCTTTTGTTTCCTGCATCATGTGGTCACTAGGAGTAGTCCATTTGAATGCTTTTGACTAAATTGAGTGTTATCTCTATGAAGTATAATTAAATATTTTGAAAAATAAATAAACAGAAAAGTTCTAAAAGAAATAAAACGTCTAAATAAAATAATAAAAGGTCAATATATGTAAATGTTTACTGCTACTAATTTTATTGCAATCCCACTATGCTTTGTTAGTCATGAGCAATAAATATCTAGCAAAGAGTTAAAAGAGATTCAAAATATTTCTTGGAGAGTGAAAGCCTGAGCATTATAATGAGAAAGGAGTGGGAGAGTAGTGCTGTATTCTATAGTAATATTAGTGAATGTAGTTGTAGCAACTTTCGGGTACCGATATAACATAATTATTAATGACATAATAAATGCAAAATACCTGAAATGTGAACAAGTTGTCAACAATTTTAGCTCCAGTACTTACAGCAGTTTTCATAAAGAAACATATATTACGTGATGCAGCCCATTCATTGGGTTGGAGTTTTTCAAATTTCGGTACCCCCTGACTTGCGCTCTAGTGTATTAAATGCATTTTTTTCACACACAAGTCGTGTGTTAGGCTAAGGTTTGGGATCAGAGTTAGATAGGAACAATTCACTACCGAAAGTCGAACCAAAGACTCTTGGCCTGAATAAGGTATAAGGTATTCGTGGTTGAGATCGGTCAGGGCACGATAGCTTAGATGGTAAGAGCATGGGCATAAGTCCCGGCATTGACCTCCACTTTTTCCTGTATAACTGTAATTACAAAACGTAAGTTGTCTATTGTGTTGTTATAAATCTTAATTCTGCCTTTCATTAGGTATTTCTGTCAACTTCCGCAACATTTATAATAATTATTGTCAAATTCATCAATGAAAACATATACAGAGTGAATCCGAACTGCACTAACAAACTTTCACAAGTTGTTCAGGGATCTTTTCGGAGTGTATTAATATATGGAACCCATGGTCTCTCGTGGCTCATTACCGGGTAAATTCATTTCCTTTGCTTTCGTTTTGTTTAACTCGACTACCTTTGTATCTGCTTACTCGGAACATGATCGCTTCCAAATAAAACGCAACCTTTCACTACTCTAGTAGTGATAGGCTGATAATTCACAGGCGTATATGGTTTCAACATGATGGGGTGCCTGTACATTTTGCAGTGAATGTTAGGAAATACCTTGATGAACAGTTTAATCACAGATGGATTGGCCATGGTGGTCCTGCTTCATGGCCACCTCGATCACCAGTTCTGACACCCATGGACTTTTTCTTCTGGGGTCACGTGAAGAGCCTAGTGTAAGTGCCTCCTATCAAAACTAATATGGACCTGGTTGCTAGGATTGTAGCAGCCGCTGATGATGTGTGCCAATCTCATGGGTTGCTACAGCGTGAGCGACAGTTCATGAGGCGTCGCTGAAAGTTTGTCGTGATCATGACGGTCGACATTTTGAACATTTACTTTAAACAGCGTAATTTGGGTTTTTCATGTCTTGTTTGTAATGTTGATCTTATATCCTTAAAAATAAATAATTGCAATTGTCAGGATATGATTAATAGTTGATTAATTGGTAGCGGAGCATAATGTAAACACGCTCTACTGCAGTCAAATGTTGTGTTTTATTTGGAAACACTCATATTCCGAGTAAGCAGACACAAAGGTGGTTGAGTTATTACAAAATGAAAGCAATGAAATTATTGGGTAATGATCCACCGGAAACCATGGGCTCCTTATATCAGAACACTCAGAAAACTTCCCGGAACAACTTGTGAAAGTTTGTTGGTAGAGTTCGGATTCCATCTGTATAAAAAGAGTTTAAGAAATGGCTCTAATGTATGACTTTTCCCATTGTTGCTAAATTTATAATGAGAGTGTTTGCAGTACACAACAGCAAAGCTTTGTATCTCTAAGTTCATTACATTGCATGGGACAGGAGATGTGTTTTGTCATAGTATTGTGCGTGTGTTAGTCTATCTGGGTATTTTGTTTGTTCACTACACATAAACCATATCGGAAATAATAAGTACCAACAAAGTGTATATAATTTATGTGGTGTAGTTTAAATTCAACCTCGTGTGATTATCTTTCATTCAGTTTAATGTTTGGAAGACTCCAGGGGAATTATTGTTAGAAAAGAAGCCAGTGCCTGTAAACTCTTCCAAGGAAAAGGACGTAAGAAGTCTCTATTCATTTTTGGATGAAGGAGAACAAATGTGGTATGATAAGGTGTTTGAAGGATACATGCATCAATAGCAGTGCAATAACAAAGAAAACAAGAAAGAGAAATAAAAAAGAGTAAACCTTAGAAATATATTAATGTGTGTTTAAATAATGTATTTTTTTATATTTTCATCAGGAAACATAATAAAAGCGAGAAGACAGATTATTTTAAAAAAACTGATAATGTCCTTTAATAAAACACATTTTTTAACAATTTATTTTAGAAAAATAGCAATAAATTGCTATTGTTTTATTTTTCAACTGTAATACTATTTTATAAGTTTCTCTTAATGCATTTGTGCCACAAAGAATTGATGTGTTCCTGAATATTTACATTTAAATGTATCTGAAAACATAATTTATCGTCATTCGACCTTATTCCGACCATGTCCTCAATTTAAGAATATATATATAAAATTAAAATAGCACATGTATCATAATATGTACTGTATGTGTTTGCCATATCCAGGAATCAAGGTATGGAGTAATTTTTTATTTGTGATGGAGCATTTTCTGCCGTGAACACGAAGTTGCCTAATATCAACCATATAATGTAACTAACTCTGAACTCTGCCTAGCGTTCCGATGTAATCAATAGCAGTTACTGACATGGAGACAAAAACTCGTTATTCCTTTCCCTCTAATTCACGTATGCTAACTCGCGTTATGCTGAAGTCTTGTTTCCATCTCTAGTTATTAGTAATTGCTTATTTCCATATGAATATCTTTGGTCTTTTATAATAATAATAATAATAATAATAATAATAATAATAAACAAAATTAAGAATTAGGCCTAAACCCTTTTCCATAACATATGGACCGTTTGATTTTAGTTACATTTAACCCCTACAGATGTCAAAGAAGAGGTTATCAACCTTCCTTACAATTAATAGAGCAAATAATGCATTTATTTATTTCCAAATATGTCATCATCATTGCAGTACTTAATCGCACTTCAAGTACATACTTTATGTGTAAAGTGTAACGACAACAATGCAATCCTCCCACTGAGAATGACGTAAAAAGGAAAACGTATGTGGAAAATATAGGGTGTCTCATAGTGAAAACAATTTTTAAATGAGCGCCTTTGTTGGTTTGGTAAGTTGCCGGACCTTAAATTTGACTGTCTGTTAATCTCTTTATATTGCGATTAACAATTGTTATTAATGTGTATTGTTATGAGTTAAAATGGAGCGATACACGAAGGATCAATTTGTCCAGATTCTGAAAGTGATCTGTAAGTCGATGAATGTGATGCACAGACCGTTCGAAAACTTTATGTAATTTTGTGTAATGTGTCAACAGTGCAGAGACCGGTAAGGAAATTTGAAGATACAGGATGTACACTAATCACCTGGGAAGTCCTCGTCCATCGGTAGAGAATGTTGCCCTCGTCAGATAGAGCTTTGCTATGAGTCCAATGAAGTCGATTCGCCTGTTATCAATAATTAACCATTCTGAGAAGCAGATTGCAGCGTATTTAACAAAGGTATGCATCCTTTTAAGATCAAACTAACACAAGAGCTGAAGAAGATAGACTATTTGTAGCTTTGAATATTTACTTCTCTCGCAACGGCGATCAAAATTGACCATTGAAATCGTGTCATTTGACACCATGCGACTATTTTTATGTGAGTAGGTAAATCGCTGTATTTGTGTGGACTATCCACGAACCATCCTTCAACTTAAGGCAGAAATTAGATGGTTATGGGTGAAACTCAGCTGGAACTTTGCTCAAAAGTCGCTGAAAAGTTTGCCAATAGGCTAAAGGTGGCCCACGAAGCTATGGAGAACATTTGCCTGATGTTTTGTTTCATGACAGTGTTGCGTTTCATATTAACTTAATAATATTACCACTTTTCATTGCGTAATTTATTGCTAAAACAAAAATTGCGTCCATTATAGGACACATTTTATTATACTAAATAGAAACTCAGGCACCAAGTGCATAAAGCTAAATAATTGTTTTAGTTAGATAGTGATGGTCACTAAATCTCCAGTTCGATAACGAATGGAATTATTAACTTTAAAATTTATTACTGTTTGAAATATTCCGCGTAATGAACAGCAATGAATTACATTCTCTCTTTCTATAAATTTTTAAACTAATCATAGATCTTAGGGAAGAATAAAATGATTTAATAATGTTAGAAATGATCTCGGATTTCTGAAATTACCTGGTGAGATGAGATGAGAAAATTATGTAAAGGAAAAGGAAAATTGAAGCCGGCATCTATTTGTTAAGAGGCAGTCTTGTATTAAACTTTCTTCTCAATTTTAGAAAAATAAAATCCATGAAAGAAAAAAAAAAATATGAAGAAAATGAAGAGGAACTTGTCATCAAAGTGACCATAATATAAAATCCACCTTGAGTAAAGGTGTTTTGTACCTCGATTGGCTTTAGTGATTTCGCAACTTGAATCAGTAATTCTTCTTTTTGGACTGGGTTTGGATTGTTAGGAACAGAGGAGAAATTTCGGTGCTTCAGCCTTGCTCAACGGTCATGCCTACCTCCCCAATGACAGCACCTCTGGAAGAAAGGGATAAGGTGAGAGACACAATGGGTTTCCAGGATCCACGTGTGGTGATACACGAGTCCCTAGCATTGTTTCCAGATAGAACACCCAACGGCGGAGAAACCCTCAAAAGGCTCGCTTCTATACCAGACGCTTTTCTAAAAGCCTTTCTAAAGAGCAAGCTATTGTCACACCTCGCCCTGGCACTTTCGACTCTATAACAGAACTAACGATGTGAAATACAGGAGCGGACAATTCAGAATGGCCAACACCAAGGAATTTGAACCCGGAACTATCGGAATGCGAGACCCAAGGATACCGCCTGAGCCAAACTGTTCGATACCCTTAAAAGTTCAATGTCTCTAGTGCTGTTATAGATATTTCTTCCATTTTCTTGCTGCTTAAACTTGTCACTGTTTATAGCAAAGAATCCCGGTTTGAGATGTAAGTCAGGTCGGGATGGTAGATATTTTTCTTTCCTGCTGTAAAAAGAAATATCTCTTTTTGTCTTTGGTCACCAAAATTCCCTGGACATATGGATAAGTGCTGTGCGTAAAGAATTTCGAAATGTAGCACTTCTCTGATGAAAGTAAAAGCTACAGCTTTTTAACTCAGTCACGAATTGAGCATGAGCGAAGGACAGTCCCGGGGTTACACATGTTACTGGCCCATGACTGCATCCGTGAGTCAGATCTGCGCCTAAGGCATTTCCGTGTACACAATCTGTGTCTTACTTTGCGTGTTTATTTTAGTGGAATATTTAGAGGAGAAATGTGGCACGATATCCTGTCATCTTGAATTTATATCTGTCATTACAGAAAGATAATCAATCCCTAAAGTTTTTAGTTCCATCTTATTCAACCTATATTTGGAGTGAATTTTGAATAAACAGTCAAGCGGTCAATCCAAGAGTTTGCTCTCTTGTAGATTAGTGAACTGAATCACATTGCAGAAAATGATGATAAATAAACGTTTAAGAGGAAAGTATCCTCACGCGGGAGCTGCGTAAACTAAGCGAATTCCTCGGCAAGAATTTGCCAAGGTATTGCAGAGTGCTAGAGCAGAGAAATTTCTGTTGCTAGATCGCTTTAAAAATTAGTTTTTCTGGCGTTCCACTTCTAATGGTTCGATTTCCCTGATTTTCACATATTAGTTTTTTTGTTATTATTTAATGGTATATACCGAGTTTCGTTGCTAAATAAGAAATATTGGTGCCGCTATAACGATTTTTAAATTTTGTGTTTCAAGTTTCCCAATATGCTGATTTCACTGCTTTTCAGAAAATATTTTTCTTGTTTTATTTCAATGAAATATACCGAGTTTCCTTGAGGAAAAAAATCGCAGCTACTAGAGCGATCTGTAAATTTTCGCTTTAGGTTAATCCCCACTTATAAATTTCGGTTTTCGTAAACGTCAGCTCCTAATGGTCCGGTTTCCCTGAATTTCAGAAACTGTTTTCTTGTTTATTTAATGGTATATTCAGAGCTTATTTGCAAAAAAACATTGGTGCCGCTAAAGCGATGTTTAAATTTTACGGTATAGGTAAACCCCCACTCCTAATAGTTTGATTTTGTTAAATTTCAGAAACTATATTTTATTTTATTTCAGAGGCATACACCGAGATTTCGTTGAGGAAAAAAAATTCAGCCGCTAGAGCAATTTTTTTTTTTTTTTTTTAATTTTTGCATTAGCTCACTCCTGATGGTCCAGTTTTGGTAGTTTTTGAACTTAATGAATATTTTGTTTTGTTACATGCCGAGTTTCGTTGAGAAAAATTAAATTGCAGCCGCTAGAGTTTTAACAGGCATACACACACACACACACACACACACACACACACAGATATGCACATAAAAGTATCGTCATTTTTGTGCCTTGTAAGCAGAATCCATGGAGGTTTGAAAAAAAAAGATTAAAAATATTTTCGCAATTGCTACATTCCTTCGGAATTTGCTAAATGGCGTTGCTTAACTAAGCTGTTGCAAGCTATTCGAATATAGGTGAAACCGAATCAGGCAATTAAAAAAAATATCTAATTTTCAACCCATTTTGAACTCCAGTATACAACTTAAAACCGACTGGTATTTTGAAGTAATAATTTTGGCAAAACAAGTGTACGAATTACCGTTTATGTTTAACAATATAATAGGTTCCTCCTCAAAAAGTCTCTGTCTAGCATGAAGGAATATTTCACCCAAAACCTATGCTAAAGTTTTTACTTTTAGAATATTTATATACCATTTATATATTTTTATATACGGTCATTGTTAATGAGCCCAATGTGCATGCCGTATAATGTTTGTAAGTTCCGGAGAAATTAGTTTAATGTACAATGCATAATAAGTATTGTAATTAAATAACATAGACAATGTTTTAGAGTTGTTATAAAATACATTTCAATGTACAATGACTTCTGCTTTCTCGTTTTACAACAGTTAACACGCTGTACCCTTTTACTAAACCTGGCGCTCTGACAAGGCCATGCAACTTTAATTATTTCACATAACTTGTTCATGTTTCCGAATAAACCATCTACGGGTACCGCATACCAGACTGTTTAATGTTTGTTGCAACTCTAAAAACGCAAGAAATATTTTGGGCATCGAAATTAAAGTTAGTTTTAAAATGGAATTCCGGTGATTTCACAGCATGTCAGTGGATTATTAATATATCTTCTAAATAAGATGTTAAATTTATGATAAACGTTATAAAACTGTAACTAGTACTACTGTTAACCATAAGGAGTCTTTTTTCTCTTTTCTTTTTTTCCATCCGATTTATCCTCCTTTAAAAAGCTTTTCATGCATTGAAAATAAACATTTAACTAATATAAGGCTTACATTTCTCATATATACATATATAAGCAACAATTCCCCGTAATATATATATATATATATATATATATATAACTTAACGGTAAATTATGTTAGCAGAAAAAGATAAAACACAAAGAAAAAGTCACATTTGAGATCGCTATATTTCGGACTATGGCCATTGCCATAGAAGGACTCAACGAGTTCTTGTATTTTATCTTTTCCTGCTATCATAATTACTGTTAATTTGTTATATTGTTGATAGTGTTCCTTTATTTTGATTTTTCTTATATATTGTTTGCACCTCTGGTGCTGTTTTTAGCTTTGCTTATTAAGTTTAATTTGCTTTTGCTTTTACTTTGCTTATTAAGTTTAATTTGCTTTTGTGTGTTTTGCTTTTGACTTCTTTACTATTTATCTATTATCATTTTAATTTTATTTCTTACTTTCTCTGTGTTTTCTCATAGACTTTATTGCTTAAAGGCCATAGAAAGAAACACTGTATGGAAACATTAAACGCAAATTTTATAATATATTTGCTTTTCTAAGCAGTATAGAAACTCAAGCAATGCAGTCACTTGATGAAAGCTGTTGCAAGTACCTACTAACTGTTAAACACGACGGATACATTGCAATCATACACTTGCAAAATGGAACAATGGTTTATTTGTTGATGCTGAACAACTAATAGCCATCAAAACATAGAAGAATTTGTACGGTAAATCTGAATAGTATAAATTTAAGCTAATGACCGAGGCCTCCACTTATCATGTCGATGCTGTATTGTTGACTATTCCCATCTGTTGAAAACCGCAAAGTCCGCTCCCCTAAAGTAATTTGACTCTTTGAAATGATTCGGTCATTGGAATACTTGGTTCCCGATTTCAGTTGACCACAACATATAGTTTAATTTATATTATTTAGACATTTTTCCCTCTCCTACAAGAAGTGGGTTTTGACTGTAACATCACTTTTCGATTAATAAGGTGTACAGAGACTTTTATCACAATAGTGATGAAGGCCATAAAAGCATTCAACAGTGAAACACTTCGTTTGGCTGATATAGGCCAATACATTCATTAAAATGTACATGAGAATTGTCTATAAAGTGCGGGGTGGAGCAAAGGACGCAATAGACAAAAGCAATATCTGAATAAGATATACTATACAGTCTCTGGATACCTATCTCTTTAGACTATACAAAGTATAGCGAGAAGGATATCAGATAACATCAACTCTGGTTGATAATCGCGAATTTAAATTGGAAAATCGAGTGTTTATAACGAATAAGCTACTCATAACCATTTATGGGCTTAAGAATATCCCTCAGTACATCAGTAATCCTGTCAGTCAGCTAAATGCGTGAATCCTGTACAAATCCCGGATTTAAAAATATAACTCATTTGGCATTTGATTTTTCAGCTATTGAATACGATGCAAACAGCTACTCAAATGTTTACTTCACGCTGTTTTACGTATTTTATAGAGAATTCTCGCGTACATTCTTGAAAAAGTGTATTGTCTTATATCAGTCAAATGATATGTTAAACAGTTGAATGTTTTAATGTTCTTTATCTCCATCATCAGGTAATCCTCTTTGCAAATGGTTAACAGGAGCTGTTTCTGTTCGAATCAAATCCTATCCCTTGTAAATCATGTGTAGACAAGGTTTGGAAGAGGATTAGGAAAAATACACCTTTGTAAACCTTGTCTATCTTAGCTTAGTGTGGAACAACATCTAAGCACCATGTGCACCATTCTCGATCAAATCCGTGCTGATCTCGGGTTACTAAAACGTGATCAAACTTTGACCCAGTGAAACTGTAGTTGCGGTGCATCATAGTTCATTTTAGTTCAACGAACCGCCATCAGCTGACTGGGCGCTAGGTTGCTGAATGATCACGATTCTACGATAATTGCTGAAAGAAACGTATCTAACTAGTGCAATTACAACCTCCTTGTTTTTGTATTGTGTTGATTACTTATGTAAGTAAACACAAATGGAAAACAAATAAAGACCCGCAATTTTTTTTCAGCTTGAGATATACGTTCTATTGGAACTAGTTATTTCACATTCCAGTAATCTGGAATATAAAAATATTGATTCATGTTCTTAAAGGAAAAGAAATGTGGAATGATTTAGCCAGGCATTTTAACATAATACCGGACGAGTTCTAATTACAAAATAAATAAATAAATAAATAAATCGTTATTTGTTATTAAGCCATGAAACGCATTCATGGGTGAAATAGGGTGATTGCGATTAGTAAGGAACTCTAACCTCTGAGTTATTCCATTTACTAGCCACCACACTGTATCTTTTGATAGCCGGAATCTTTCCTCAAATTTGCTGTCCCCATACTCTTCAAAAGTGTCACTTCTTTCCACAACGATCGTTTTGACATTGGTTCCGATTGAAGTGATCCAGATAGATTATCTCGTCGTCAATATTTTCAAGATAACGGAAATGGGCAGCCATTTTGTGTAACTTGACCGCAATCAACGGAGTTGATAAGTCCAGCACCCGCGGTCAAAATTAACCATAATGAACTACCTCGTTTAACTTTGATCATTGTCGATGCACCGAAAAGTCACATTGAAAGAGATCAAATGCCGATTTGACCGTCTTGAAACAACGATCGAGGAATGATGCACATGGTCATAAGTCGTTAAGACACAGGAGGGAGCAGGAGGTCTGGGGTTCGATTCGCACCAGTGCTGTCCTCCTTGACTGAGTTTTTTTTACCAGGTTTCTATGGTTATGAATCCTAAACTTAGGTATTAAACGCTTTCTTCCTTAAAAATTCTCCTCTCCATTTCATCTCGTTTTTCAACTAGCAATAATCGCACTTCTTTGGTTACGATATGGCTTCTGCGCAGACTCAAAAAATAACGGATAGTTCTGCTAAGAGAATTTTGTGAAGAGGATGAGGAATGGGTACATATTCTGTAAGAATGTAGCCACTGGGAGCACCTGAGATAAACACTGTTTCCTGAAAAGTTTTAAGGCAATTAGAGGAGGACTGGCATGCTGGGACCTATTTGTGAACCACGCTAATTTGTTGAATATGGGCATTTTCCTGGACAAAGTTTGCGAAGCTAGAAGCAATTTATTTTCTGGTTAGAACGCAATAACTAGTGTAATATGTTTCTATTCATATATCTGTAAATATCGTTCTTCTTATTTTAATGTTTATTTATTCTTATAATTATTATTAATGTTGTTTTATTTCATTTTTATTTGTTCTTGTTTCTAATTGTGTATCATACTTAAGTATGTATGGTCTAAAACCCATGCATAAGATATATTTGTAATATGTTATAGAATTCAAAACGATAAAGTTACCTAGTGCTATTCATTTTATCTCACGTTCTATCAGTGTCCACCCCCTGTGATGCCTCAGCAGTGAAACAGGCGTTAAATGTATTTAGAAAATTCATTCATTGTTTTCAACAAATGTAATGGAGCATAAAGACGGAGTTGGCGGTAAACCATTCTCTGGCAGGTAACTGTCGTCATATTAATATTTGGTCATTACATGAAACAAAGAGAGCTTGTGAGAGCATCTGACGTAGCAATTAACAGAAACTAAACGCACATCTTACAACAACGCATGATATAGCTATCAGCTCTCTCGGTAGATATGAGGTTTCAAATGCCTTTTCTGGCATCAGCTTTCTTTGTCATCTGTTGGTTATCTCTGAAGAGGCTACTAGCTATGGAGATCACACTTAGTGATTTTGGTAAATATAAAAGCATTAATTTTGCATAAATGTTAATGAATAAAGATTAAGGGTTCCTCAAGTATAAATTTAAATCGTTCGTTTCTTTTGGAATTAGTGTTAATTCAGAGTGCGACATGATTTATAACAGATGTCATGTCATAGGAAAAGGACAATGAAAATGCTGTGAATGTGCGAGGTAGTCGCTCTCCGCCGCCAAAGGTGGTGTGATGAATCCAGTAGAGCCGCCAGGGGGGAACAACTGCAACTTGCAAGTCATCACGTCCATAGAAAAGAAATGATTTGGAGGGGGAAATGTGGCTGAAAGAATTCTCTGTTTTTATACCGAAAGAAAGAATTATAGATATTGCACTATCACAATCTTCTTTCTTGTGCCACTCTCTTAAGTTTTTCCTTGTCTTATCTAAAAGCTTTATCCGTAAGAATAGGAGGGTTAAACAAATATCTGCTACATATATTCACGTCAAATTATTGTTTTAATCTGTCTTTTTAAAACTAGAACTAAACACTCTGAATGTTTAGATGACAGAGCAAAAACTTTCATGATTGTTTAGTGTTTATTTATCTTATGCTTAAGAAATGTAATCAACTGCAACTATCACACTTCCATTGCCAAACAGCAGTTTTAATTGTGAATATTTTTCTTTTCTAAAGTAGAGAGTCTGTGCAAAAGTGCATTAGAATAACTTTTAAATGTTATAATTATTACCTGTTGTTTCAATTTTACACTTTGCTGATTCATTATTGTAGTATCAAAACGTTTAACTTGTGTTATTTGATACTGTTTATAGCTTAAGCAAAAGTTTGCTTTCTTTTCGTTGGTTGTATTATAAATTATTTATTTTATTGCAGATAGGTAGTTTGATTTTTTTAATAAAATTTTATTGATTTTAACAAAATAAAAATGCGTTAAGAATTCATATTTGTTGGTGGTTACATAACAAGTGCATTCACTTTTTGTTTTGTCTTATATACATATACATGCATATACATGTGTATGTCTTCCATACATATCCTGGTATTCGAATATTTGTTGGATTATTTATTAACTAAACATAAGCATATTAGGAAACGTGTTATGTCTAAGCTGGTTTTTGTTCGGTTTTCTACCTCCTATCAAACTTGCAATGTTTGATTAGTTACTATCAAGTTCTCTTAACATAAATGTACTAAATTCTATCTACCGAAAACTGATATACGAGTGCACTGTCAACAAACAATTTATCCTTCCGCGCTAATACTGGGACGGAACGGAGGAGATAAGACACTGTGACTGGACATAGACAGAGGTACAGGAAAGCATGTGCATCGAAGCTTGAAAACTTTCTTACATCTGTTCATTGGTTATTTGTATTTGTTAATAACTGAAATAGCAGAATGAACGAGGAAGAATTTTGTGAACTATTTACCAAGAAGGAGTAATGCTGGTTTTGTGCTATGATCAACAAACACGTGCGTCCGTTGACATCGTATCTCCGCTTTTGTTAAGCAGTACATTTGTTACTTTCAAATATAAACATTGATTTAAAAGAAGCTAAACATAAATAAAGAATTATTAGAAATAGTGCATTGGAATAAAAGATAAAAATTAGTGGAAAAACAGCCAATTCTGTAATGCTTCATGGTGACCAATCAACCACTGCTTAAAATAAACCAATATATTTAAAATATTCTATTTTTCACAAATTAAAGGCAGAATATGAAACGTTTAGCGAACCTCCAAGGTTGTAGTTAAGAAACGATTTACCAGGATCAAGTTTATATTAACCCTGATAAGTAAGCACTAGCATATAATTTATAAAGAGGTAAGCCAGAAATGTAGGAAATGCTCCATGCAAAGTCTTTATGGTCTATGTTTCTTGAGAGATAAATTTCTTTAAATTTGTTGCATTTATCATCAGTAATTCTTATATTCCTAATTATATAGTTTAGTCGCTATTTTATAGCCATGTGTATAATGAATGAAAATAATTTGAACTGTTATACGTTTTAAAGACAGGGACTTTCAGTATAATATGTAACACTAATGCTATTCTGCCTTTATGTGTCTAAAAACTGAGACACACTAAATGAAAAAATACGAGAGAAAATTGCAGATCATTTATCTTGTAACACACAAACTTTTACAGAAATAAGAGATCTTGCTAAACAATAGCATTAACAGTGCACAAAGGCTTAATGGAATAAATGTTTGGAAATGCTTTTCTTAAATTATTTATTATACCAGCAATTTTATATTAGCTGCTTCTGATGTTGGGAGTTTCGTTTTGGATGTAGTGAGGCTGGAGCATCAAATAAAGAGATGCATATCTTTCAAGTACGACTACAATTTTATTACTGGAAAGTATTGTTTGTTTTAAATGTAGATATTTTTCTATGTTCATTTTGAATCGTCTTTATAAAATTTCTCCCTTCATTCTTTTCTGTCCTCTGAATCGACCTGTTTTCTTCAATATTTTCTGTACTTTTTATTCATCTTTTCTTCCCAGCGGGGGCAATTGTAAGGCGTTTTTGGTAAACTATATTCATCGTCACGTTTAGTTAATTTCTAACTTTAGTGGCTTTAAAATGGGCTGTAATTTTTTTTCTTTTATCACCTTAACGCTCTGTCAGTTTAAAATATGAAACTAGCTTAGAAAATTCATTTCTATCGAGCATTGACATGCCTTCAATTTAGCAAATAGCTTTCACATTTCTACACTTTTCAAACTAATTAATTTTCCTGCTACAGATTTATATGTATGTAATTATATGAAGGTCATCCATTATGCTCAGGACTAGTAGTGTAACAACAGTGATAATATAATACCTATTTCCCATTTCAACTAATACCTATTTCCCATTTCAACTAACTTTGCCGCTGAGCGGTAAACGCTAGTGTAGTTGTTGACAAGTAATGTGAAAGCGGAGGCGAATCGAGCAGCGGAGTCGAAAACGTGCTGTAACATTACGGAAATAAGTAATACATACTTTTAATTATAAGCACCAAATAATTAGCTATATAAGTTTGTAATGTATTAAAATTGTATGTAATACTTATGTTGATGTTTTAATAAGCTGAACGAGACAAATGTAATCAAATGTTTGCTTCAATGAATTACATTTTCCGCAACTACTGTACAGATATGGCGCACACGGTTAAAATTACTTGTTATTTTAACAACTTATGTTGTTGGATTATACCTAGCAAAGAACTGAATGTTATCTTTCAATAGTACCTCACAAACCAGCAGTTTTTTTTCCCTTGTTGGTCTACATGTAATAACATATAAATTAATGTTCTTCGCTAAATTACTAGATGGAATGCATTTTTGGCAGTACTTTTCCAAAATATTTACTACTATTAATGCTCGGCAAAGATCTAAATTGAAATCGCCTGTTGTTTGAGATCGTTGTTCAGTCTTTATTGCTTTCCCACATGGTTGGCAGTAAAGGACGCTGCCATCTGAACTAAAATTATCCCTAAACTCTGCAACATTTTGCTGCAAACGATAAATAAATAAAAACATAAAATAGAACCCCAAAGAACAACTCTGCGAAATAAATTTTGCACTTTTTAACATCCTTAATAACCGTATTAGATGATTTGTATTTATGATTTAACCATAGATTTTTGACGACTCATATTTTTGTAAAATTTTGTGCAATGTTCATTGAGAGATAAAACAAATTATTGAAAATGTTTATCAAATTTATTCCTTTATTTCTTTACTAATTTTAGTATTGATATTTGCCCATATTTATCAATGTTGGGAAAATATGCATATTTTTGGCACTCTCTTGCTGTACTGTAATTGATTTATGTTAAATTGATGCGGTTAATAGCTTATAGTACAGTTTGATTCCTGATTTGCAGAATGATTAACATTTGTTTTGCAAGATATTTGACTTTGAGTGATTTGAAGATTGGATAAAGGAGAAAATGATAACTGAATGTAGTGAAGATATGAATTTCACAATTTTTAGCAGCAGCAAGAAATGCAGCATTAAATATCGCCGCCACATATGGTAGATTAGGGAAAATTGCACGGGAAAAATGACCTCCATAAATTTTGGTACGCAACGTTTAATACACAATAGTTTCATCATTAACTTCAAACTTTGCACCACATAAAATTAATGGAGGTTGTCAAAGTTAAGTTGATGATGCTCAACTAAGGGAAATTGCTGAAACAAATAAAAATGTGGAAAAATAAACAAAGTACCCATATTTATTCATTGTTTACATATTTGTACCAATAATTTTTATTTAAAATATCTTTTGTTTATTTAGATAGTTTTGATGTATGTATATTCAAGCTAGTGCTTTTTACAATAAAAGGAGTTTCATAGCCGATATCGGCCCTTAAGCTGAAAGAAGCACATCAGAAGATGAAGTTTCTGATTTATTACGAGCAAAAGTTAAAATACCGCACGGGCAGGTGCTCACTCAATTGCAACACTTATGCAGATGTTACTTATTACAATGTGTATTTCTTAAAAAAATTTTTTTCAAGTAGACATTGTCTATTGACAGCAAAAAAATAAATCTAGGGGAAATTATAATGCTAATTGTATTTTTTGCAGGATATAGTTCTTTTTTGTATGTCATTTTATATAATAATTTTGTTCTAATATTGCATTCATTTTTTTTGTTTGTCAGATATGAAATATAAACTTTTGGATTAAGTTATTTCTCAAGAAAAATTATCCAGCGTGTGTAGCTTAGTTGGTAGTGCTTGTATGAAATAAAAGTTCCTGGAAAATATTACTTGTAGGATCAATGTTTATATATATAAAATTGTAATCATTATAAATCATTATAAACTCATGGCTTGAAATGCAGACAAACTGAGCTTTGGAATCCATAGAAAGGACACCACACGCACACATAGTGCGATAGTGCGTTATTTAAAAATAATAGACCTAATTCCATCCAATACAAATGTGCGATGTTACAAATCGAATGCCCCAGAGCTTACCTTTAATGACGTGAATAAAATTCCAAGGGAGCCAGATCGGGTCTGTAAGGTGGATGTGGTACACAGAATATTAAGTTTAGCGAAAAATTGGCCTCCGGTTAAGTAAACTGAAACCGGTAGAACTATAAAGTATTTTTTTTTTTGTAAAGAACGCTCTTCCCAACGGCATACCTTAAATTTACTATAGCTTTATTAATTAATAGCGAAATATAAATTTGCATAAGAACACCTGGACGATTTAAGTATGGAAGAAAGTGAGAGCATCATCATGACTGGGTAATGAATTCCATTTTCTGTGGACAATATCGAGATTGTTTACTAATTTTCCAATCAATTATCGGAACGAGAAAGACACTACCATTATATGAGTCATACACTCACTTTACGTCACATCAACCTCGTGTGTGTTATTAAAACTGCATAGGATATGAGACTTACAGCCAGCATCACCCACCCAACACAATTATCAAATAGCGACAACAACAAGAAACTCGTTACGTGACTAAATGTAGTCAGGAGTTGCGGGGAGTGGGACAGAAGATGGGAATAGCTGAGCGCTGCCGCGAAATGCAAGCTGGGCATCGCCCATATAACTAACGAAGCGGCGTCGGAAGACACTGACCATTATTGTTCTCCTGCGGGAGTGGAATTGGCTTGGCTCATCAGGACCCGATCGGCACCGGCAGCACCGGCGTTTCCAATCCATAGAAAACAAGTCACGCTATGCCACAACAATAGACAGACTCCTCCTCCGAAAACCCATCCCATCCCCACAGCGAGCCAGCTACATGCTGGATGATAATATTTATCAAGCTCTTTTGATGGTAATGGACTCTATTGAGCCCTCCCGTCTCTAATGATCTCCGTAGTGACGCCATTAATCAGGATCTGCCTGCCTGCCTGCCTTTGCGTCGCAGCAGAGCCCCAAAGGATTTGTCGGGTGCTTCTCGGTTCTTGTGATTAAAGCGATTCATGGAGAATTAATGGTTGACAAAACAATGCTAAGGTATTTGTATTGGAAGTCAGAGCGGTGACCTCTCACGTGAGTTCTTCTTCTCTCTAACTCCCTACACCATCTTGGTTTTGACGGCATCTAAGAAATGAATTGAGAAGTGCATTAGGAAAACCGGAGAACTTTTCAATTTTGTGAAAAAAATGAATTATTACAGGAGTCCATAAGAATGTGAAGTAAAGTACTGTCCAAATGTTCAAGGCTTCCATACCAACGGCTTTCAGCAAGAGCTTCTTGCTTACGTTTATAGTAAATACCACAGTGTTCAAAAAGTAAGAAGTGATAGAATTTTGATCTTCCACTTTCATAAATAGTGGTCATGTGAAGGACGTAATTTACAAATTGCCACAAGTTCTTTTCAATAAAAGTTAGTAATGAAATTGCAGTTATGTTTAATGCTGATATTAATTGTTTAGAATGGATCATTGTTTCTGTCTCACTGTACAACTGTACCACAAGGAGCGTTCTTCACAACATACTTAAATTGGCTTCAAGGAGCTACAGACACTATAAGAACCAAATAATTGAAAATTGATTCATTATTGAAACAGTGTTTTTGAAACCACTCGCGGCTTTGTAAAATAATCAATATAATATAAAGGGCACAGCATATGGCATACGTGTAAAACTCAGAATGAAACCAACAGCTTTTAATTGCAGGATCCTCATTCCGCTATGCAATCTAAAATTGATTTTACCGACGGAAGTTTCTGAGTAAACGACCTCACCACCTGCCGAGGGGAATCATTATGTGCGGTTTTTTTTTTTAATTCTTTCGCTATTGATTAGGGATAAATAGTAAATAATGTTGTACCCTTTACGAGGTAGCTGCCCGAAGTGACCTCCCCTGTAAGCCATATCTGAATATTCCGAAAAGATTTTGTGACTCTCCCCAATTCATCCTCCCCAATATTATAAACTACCTCTACGTTTTATTTCAGGTACATTTTATGGGGCTGAAGATGTAGCAGCCGAGTAGCTTTTACGCACTTCCGATAGATAAACCAACTTGCTAGGCTAATCACGTTAAAGACGCATTTCATCAAAATTTTCTTTTGCTAAAACTCGGTTTTCTTGTGAGTGAAAACGCCTTGGTTTAAAACTTTGTTCACCAACATGAAAATTGCACTTCCCGCTGAAGATGTTACTCCTGAGAATTTGGCATGAAATTCTCTCATTTAGCGCCTGAATGATTTCTTTTGCATCATTGTTCTAGTTTTGTATATCTCACTCTCGGCGTGACCGCCACGGGTGGCCGAGGTCGTTAAGGCACGGACTCGTGAGCGGGAGGTCTGCGGTTCGAATCTCGCCAGGACCGTCCTCCCTGACTGGGGTTTTTTCCAGGTTTTCCTCAGTCTTCATAAGGTACCTAAACTTAGGCCTGGAACGCTTCCTTCCTTAAAAAAAAAAAAAAAAAAAAAAATCCTTTCCCAATTTATCATTTCATCTCATGTATCATCAGTGTCCACCGCCTGTGGTGCCTCAGTAGTGAAAACGGGCGTTAAACACTACTCAAAAAAAAAAAAAACTCTCGGCGTACTCCACAATACACAAATACATGTTAGTAAGTCTAACATGCACTTCCTACTGGAATACAGTTGAAACAGTTGGCGTGATAAGAACGAGTAACCTAATTAATTGCCTATATCAGCAGCGCTTTAACTCCAATCTTACCAGGAATCGCTTGTCCACTTATGATCTGCCGGCTTACGCCAATTTCACAAACTCCGATTGCGCAGCGGAAAGAAGGCACGGTATAAATGTTATATATAAAGGTAAATCAGTCAAAATTGAACAGAAAATTTAATTCAGCAGCAAAATATTTTTCGTTAATTATTGTGAATTAAGAAGATGATGGGTTTAAAAAAAAACTTGTAAAAAGGTAACATTTCGTGTTGTTACAAAACGCTACTGTAAAACTGAAAGGACATTTTCTCTATAAGCTTGGTATTGCAAGTAATTGCTAATTAAAGAAAATTCTTGCATGACTGATCCACTTCAATATCAACGCCGCTCTTGAAGCGACATCCGTAACATTCGGCTTTCGTCGCTAAAGCAAAGAATCTTCTGAGATATATAATGGCAAATACCAGGAGGGCGTCCTGATTTCTCGTTAATTTTTTCATACTAAAGGAAATACCGAGCCCTTGCTTATAAAGCTCATTTAGGTTCTGTTTGCTTACATTTTATTTGTTTATTTGTTTTTATTTCTTTACTCGCCGGTTGGATAGCTGGTTTAAATGGCACTTAGAAGTTGATGCTCCGCTGAACCATCGAATCCCATTCACTGGAAGAGATGCGAAGTAACAATAGCATGGAATTGAGAAAACATCCGGAACGAAAGAGGGAGGCTCTTCTTTTAGAATTCCAGAGAATTAAAGAAAACTTTCTTGGAATCAAAGTACCACCAATAAGCGTCCAAGTACGGAGAAAAGGTGGCACTTTTCTTGGAAAGGCAATTCCTCTAAGGCAGATTTGGGAAAATTTAGTTTACTTCTGTTATAGCTTGAGATAGAACTATTGTTCATAAGTATATTTTGACTAATTATATATTTTTGGTTAAGGGATGCGATTATAACGAACATTTAAAATAAATTAAAAGTTCGGAGTGTATTTATTATATCAGATAATATTTTAAACAGAAAGCCATGCATGGCTTTAATTTAAGTTTATTTAGAAATAAAACTTTTTGGAATCAAATTGGAATATATTTTTAATAGAATATCCTAGCAAGCACGTTCTGGAATTCGTAGTGGGAGCTACAAATTTAGATTTTATAGTTTTTTACATTTTGAAACCCATAATTAGATATATTTTGTTATGTTTCCCCATCTTGTGCATCTACTCATAAATGTTTCTCTTGTTCATATAGTTTCCATTCTTGTATTCTCTTTGGTAAGTCTTCAGTTAACATTTTTGTGGCCAATGCTCCATTGCTTTTTAAATCGAATTAACACCTAATTTAACTTGCAGATATAATCATAATTCTAACATAACGTTTTTGTTCCTAAATTATTCCTCTTTCTGCTGTAATTAAACTTTTTAATTAACCCTTCAAGATCCAATATTTTAAATATGTTAATGTTTCTAACCAATATAAAATATTCTGCTGCCTTTTATCCCACAAAATTCTGTAGAAATATTACAATTTTCTGCATTTATTTTACTTTTAATTTACTTGGTTTGTTTTCCATTATTCGTAAATGTCTTGATATTTTTTCTTCTGCACTAATAGAGACGTGTATTTTACATAATGCATATTTATAATTAGCTCCCAATATTTAAATCTTTTTGAATACATTACAGTTACATATTTAATATTACTTTTGTTTTTCAAAACGGGACACAGGTAGAAAGACACGAGAAAATAAACGAAATAACTGAGAGCTGATATGTTTAATTTAAAATTTTATAACACAAGAAATAACATTTCAGGCATTTGCAGATATCCTGTAAAGACCAAAATTTTCGATAGTGAATAAAAAATAACGTGTTTTTCCTAATAATTATTTATTTATTTATTTATTTATTTTTGTAATATTTGGACCTCAAAACGTTCTAATAGTTTAGAATACACTTTTCAATGATGCAGAATACATTGTAGTTTTAGCACGTAAAAGGAAAGTAGTAGAAATTTGTAGAAACTGGTAGATAGTGTTGGTTATATTGTAAATTTTTAAATTTACTTAATAAGTTAAAGTGCCACGTAAGTAATAAAACTTACTTAATTTTATTGTCATCCATTGTGCCCAAGAAACACAATAAATTTGATTCTTAAATCATATCTTCTCCTCTTGTAAAATCGACCTCAAGGCCGTCACACACTTTGTATATTCCAATCGGACAGTATTGGTTGCCAAAGTTTAATAAACATCTCCCTTACTTTTTCTTGTATAAAGCAATACTCATTTTAAAATCTCCTCGCAACTTCGATATTTTCATTCCAGTTTATATATGATATATTTTATGTTATACATCTACTTTAGGAGAAAAATAAAAAAAAATGTAAGTTCGGTGTAGTTTACATTATTTTCAGTGCTGTGGCCATCTTCATATTAAACTTTGCATGTACAGCGGCAATAGACATAAAGTGAATTGTTTCTTAGAGTTTGGGCCAGGAAACTGAGTGATATATTAGGATGCTACTAAATATATAAATACTATAAGCAGATAGTATGTAAAAACATCTTTAAATAAATGTAGGCTTATAAATGTTGCAAATGCTATTGGCAATAGATGGAGATGACGTAAAATATAAATATTTATAAAAGTAACTCAATATCAATAAGTGGATTCAGAATTTCAAATATACAAGTAAATGCCATGTTATTTTGAACTTAGCTAGTTAATAGTATATTTAATGTATAAATATTACATAAATGGACTCAATCGGCCAGGATATTTTACCAGAATAATCTAGAAAAAGAAACATTTGAGGCAGAAACTGCTAGAAAGTACAAAGTGTTTTGACATAATTAAGATAAAATTTTGTTTTGAAAAAACTCACCATTGAGAAATTTTAGATGAAGGAACTGCGCGGGATTATCCTGCGCTTTTAAGAAATGAAATATGATATATATCTAGAGTTTTAGAAAGAAAAATAGCACTAGTACTATTAGAAAACTAGTTTTCTACTAGTAGAAAACTACTAGCTCAGAAAGTAAATATGAGTAAAATATATTTCCTTATAAAAATACTATTAAGTACCCTCAATGGAAGTTCATTATAAGAGGAAAAAATGAAAGTCTTGAAGTCGATTATTTTAAATTAACAAATGCTGATTTTACATTTTTATTGCTAATATTTTTAGAAATAATATTTGAAAATGTTTTTCTTAGCTTCTACCATATTCTTCGACTTTGAGGGCACTGAATCTACCAGATTATTAACGTAGTTCTTTGCTATGGTCATCTATATATTTTTCACCTCCTCTTACAGCTCTGTGTTTGGTAACAAATTTAATTAATATGGTGCATTTCGTGCAATAAAGTGCACAATGTAAACAGGAATTTCGTAATACTCTATATTACTGAATATTAATAGTTTATAAATTTAACCAAATATTTTTTTCATCCTACAACTAAATGTTTTAATTCAGACATACTAATTGTCCAATTTTCCAGGCAATAATAGATAACAAATGCATCCTTTAAAATTTAAGCATAAAAAGGTAGAGGTTCCATTTAAAATTTCAACGTAAGGTGGTTTGGGATGTGGGGATCATAACTAAAATTTAATTATAGTTGATTTTAAACATCAAGTCGTTATTTGTGTGTTTAATTGAAACAAAGTAAAAATGTCAGTAAATATAGGATTCAAATTATTTTGGGTAAATTACAATTATTTATATTACATTAATAACCAATTTTCGAATCCCTATCTAATATACTTACATTTTTGTCTTTCTTGTAAGGTATACACAATTTTAAAACAATTTATTTCAGAAACACAAATATTACAATAAAAATATAAATTTTCCAAATTCAAATAGTCGAGTTTACCAGGCAACGATTTAAAAAACAAAAGTGTGCTAACAATTGCGCTCTCTTTAATTTCATAGTGGCTGGGGTTGAGTTTCTGAAATCTAGAATGTGACCAACATAGTTTTAAACTTCTCCTTCAATAACTAAATTGTTTTTTTTTTTGTTTAAATTAAATTTATGTCAAACTTGTTATACATAAGTTTTGAAATGTAATTCTTGCACTAGTTTACAGCACCTACTTTTTACAATTTTATATGCCAATATATTCTTTTAAGAAGAATTTCTTTTTTCATAATAAAATGTATGACTCGGAAATAATATAGGTTATATTTATGAAAAATTTTATAAATAAGACATGTAATTTAATATAATATTTAAGAAGAACACAATATACATTTTTTTCTCTCTCAGATATTGTTGTTTCTGATTTTGTCTAGAATGTCCAATTCCAATATGATTCGTTTATAGTTTGTCACGTATTTTCATTTTCAAAGTAAAGTTTATACTTTACAACTGAACTTAACACGCTTATCTTTCCTTTTAACTTTTTAGTATTATAAATGAGAATATTTTGTATTAATTAGTAGTTAGAAATGTCGATACACTCTTTGTGAGCAGAGTACACTTCACAGACTCTTTGATAAAAGCATTCTATGTTGAACCTCAGTTATGAATTCTTAATAATATTGAATTGCTGCTCTAAGTTCGTAACATAAATAATTTTATTACTGTATAAGCATGTGCATTATTCATATTATATATTCATATGAACAGTTAATACCGCTCCAAATGTCCCCTCCCTTCATATGAGAACATTTAGGGTACTTGCAGTGTCTGGCGGTCTGTTTGCTTTCCTTGTACTACTATTTGGAATAAGAAGAGATAGAGTGAGCATGTTCTGGCATCGCCCTTATTATGCAATGGTGAATGTCACTGGCCCTAGCCAAGAGGCTTCTATGGGGGCTGGGCGGAGCACCTCGCCGTAACATTTCACACGCCCTTCACCACACACTCAAGAAAAAAAGATCGCCGAGGTCAATGCAACTGATCTCCCGCCTCATTACGGAAAATACAATCAGATGAAATGAGTTAGCGCTGCGCTAACCCGTTCGTTTCTGCTGGAACGAAGGAAATTTTCCTTTTCATCCCCCTCAATACATGCCGTGGTGTGAAAGATACACATCTATTTTGTCACTTAGTTCTAGCTGTTGTAAGTAGCACGCATGCTTGGAATGTAACCGCCAGCGAAGAGGCGTTTGTTGCATGTGCCGGAGAATGTGAAGAACGCAGCTCCCTCTGGTTGCTATTTTCTGATGCATTCAAAATGAACTGAACGTGTTTAATGTATTTAAATTACTTTTACTAACTTAGAATAAACATGTCGTTTATTGATACTGAATGCTAAAACATTACAAATCTAAGCGATATGTTGGTCGCACATTTTTATTTGCAAAACATCTACATAATAGGTAGATCAATTTTTTTTTTTTTTTTTTTTTGTTGATTTGATTTATTTGCGGACGCTCTTTAACATCTCAGGTAATCAGCGTGCCATTCAATTCAGGGCGTGAAACGGCTGACAAATTTTGCTCAGAGGCCTCTTCTTTCAGGCTTGAGGTTCTTTATCGTGCTGTAAATATATGACACGGGATCCACGGCTTTACTTTCCTTCCGAAGGAAGCCATACTTAGGGTTTTTACGCTTGAAAAAAAGCCATCGATCCTGGCCGGAGGTAGAAATAAATACATAAAAAAATACAAGCGCGTTGAAACGTTACATCTTATAGGAGTTGGGCAAAAGTTACATGAACACTCTCCTAATACGCTGTGGGACCAACTTTGACTGTGATAACATCCTCAAACCTTCTGAAAATTGTGGCATTAAAAAAAACACCACCACCAAACCTCCAATGTCTTGAGATTTGCTGAGACGGACAACAGGCTCTCATTTTGTTTTGCAATACAAGCCACAAATATTCAAATCAGGCAATTGTACAGACCAGGAAAATAGGTAGTTTCGTCCACTTGCTCCTCAAACTCAACTTCGATCATTTTAGCTGCATGAATGAGTCATCCCCTGCTGAGAACAACGTCTGGACAATTGAATGAGCATGGTCACCTAAAATGGTTTCATAGACCATAGTTACCTTTATTTTCCACGGGGCAATAGTCCCATTGACCGTCCAAACCATGACAACTTACACTATGTTTCAGTGTTGGATGAAGATAGTTTGTATTGTATTGTATTGTATTGTATTGCATTGTATTGTGGGAAAGAGAATAAGGGTTGGAATACATTATGTGTCCATTGGTAGGTAGTCCAGTATTCTTGCACCACTGAAGTCTTCCTCTCCCCCCCCCCCCCTATTTTCTTTAAATTTCAAGCGATTTGACAATAGCAGCTCTGTCGTGAACATTTTGTTTATACAGCTACCTGTGCACCGACATAGTTGAAAACGCGTTCTCTAAACTCATAACTTCAGTGATAGTACTCTCTTCTTCTGAAAGCAGCAGTCTTCCTTTATGCTACCTATCCCTACCATCAGTTTTGACTTTCTGCCACTATTGTTTAGCAGATGGACTTTGTATGGTAAATACAGCAGCTCTAGACACCCCCACTCACTTTGCAACCGTCACGGGTTCATCAACTAATCGGGTATCAACAATTTACGTCATTGGAAGTCTGAAAGGTCTGACCTAATGGTTGATCAGCACAACAGGACAGGCTTACTAGTAGCTCATACCGATAGCAGCGGGATCAGTAAGAGGAGAAAACAAAACAGGCGTTTAGTGTTCGTCAGTCCTATCAGAACAAAACTACACGGTGTTCATATTATTTTGTCCAACCCTTGTTTATGTTATGTGCTGACTATGATTATAAACACTTGGCTAGAAAGGTAACCATACTTTCAATGGTTGTGATTTGCAAACAAGTGTAACAAGCCAATCTGCACCTATCGCATATTGTAAACTGTTCCGAGAATACGGATTTCCTCAAGTTCTTTCAGTACAAACATTGGGTTAATTCATTTACATATTTCTCATCCCCATGACAACCAGGGCAGAATTATCCATATGTTTCTGAACTTTCCAGTTCCTGAGTTTAAACAATTTCATTCCCAAGCTCCCGTTTTTCTCTAAAGCACATGTACAGGAAGTTTTTAAATGGATATTAAATACTCTAACGGCAAACAACTAATAAAAGTATATACACAGTGCGATCAGTGATGTTTTCCCCCACGTCGCGAGGATTTGTGCATGAGCGAGTCCCCACTCGTTTGCCGGAGAGGGTAGCAAGCCTGCTGGCTTACTTGTTGACTTCCTGATTGTCGCATTCATACCGCAGCTATTCCGGTTCATGTTGCGTTGTTCATATCTTAATTCGACAGTATACATTAAGTGCATTAAGCCTCGTGTGTTTACAACGGCACAGCGTGTCTTTATGTACGATTCATATGTGTTAATTCAATGGTAAAAAAATCATAGGAACATTTTTTAAGCATACAGTTGATTATGTTATGTGATTACCATAGTAATCACTTTTTCAGAGAATTAGCCGTCAGGGAGCGTGAGCATGTTTTCAACATGTCTTGTACAAACACATTGTGAATTGCTTTCAAAGAATTACTCGCAGTGTGAGCAGTGGCATAGTAAAATGCGTTGGAAGAGTTTTCTTTGTAGGCAAAAGTTTGACATATTAAGATTCATTGAAAGTGATAAGGTTTTCGTTTTAATGCAGAATATTACGAGATGCATTCAAGTTATAACACCCCCGATTTTTTTTCTCAGTGCTGGAAACAAACATACGCTTTTGTTTAAAAAATACTCGGGCACTCGTTGTCAATGCGTGACAGAGACGGCAGCACTGTATAGCACAGAGATCTCAAGCGGCAGCGGCGAGAGTAAGGACTGCTTTTGATACTTAAAAATAGCTACGTTTTCATTATAAGAGCAGGTGTAATCATTCATTTTCTCCATTTTCGCGGTTAGTCACCGATTGAAATTCATCATCAGTTGAGCGAGTAATGTGATGGGGTCATGCATGTGATTAATGTGCGTTCATGGGTGCGACAGTTCAAGGAAGGCAGATAACAACGTCGTGTGACAACAATCTCGGCATCGCACAAGGCGGTCTGACGATATGATGGAGCGAGTGGAGAAAGTTGTTTCGGAGGATCGCCGAATGAGTGTGGAAGACATCGCCTCCAAAGTTGGCACTTCCGTCCTCATACACCATCCTGTATGAAGACCTGAAAATGCGAAAAGTATCCTCCAGGTGGATGCACGAATGCTGAAGGACGACTACAAGACTGCGCCCGTGGCGTGTTGCCAGCACTGTTGACGCCTGATGACGAATGAATGGGACGTTCTTTTCATCGATTGTGACAGTGGATGAGACATGAATGGCGTTTTTCAATCCTGAAATGAAGCGCCAGTCTGCTTAATGGAAGCACTCAGATTCACCGTCACCAAAAACATGTCGGGTAAGCTATGTTTTTGGACAGCTATGGAGTAATCCTTACTCGTTGCGTTCCAAAGAGCACTACGGTGACAGGTGCATCCTACGAAGATGTTTTGAAGAAACTCCTTCCAGCATTGCGTGACAAACGGCCGCAAAAGGCTGCACGCGTACTCTTTCACCAAGAAAACGCCCTAGCATATCGGGAGAAGTGACGTAGCCATTTCTTCATGAATTTCTTCTTCATGAAGTGATTTCTCATGCTCCCTATTCACTTGACCTGGCTCCTGGCGACTTTTGACTGTTTCCAATGACGAAAGACACTCTCCGTGGTCGCATATTCACTAGCAGTGCCGCTATTGCATCAACGATTTTCCAGTGGTCAAAACAAACTCTGCAGAAGCGTTTGCAGCGGCTATGGATTCATGGCATTGTAAAGAATGTGCACGGCTGCAGGGAGATTTCGTCTAGAAGTGACACAAGTTTCAAAGTTTTCACGTAATCAGTTAGTAAGAAAAAAAATCGGAGGTGTTATAACTTGAATGCACCTCGCACAAAGCAGTCTTGTGAATAACTGCTTCTCTTGATACAAATTTTGTATTATCTTATGTGGTTTCACGCACCTCCCGTACCCCGTATTGGTGCCCCAGTATCCAAAACCTTCCTCTTAAATGAGGAATGTCTCTCGCAAATGTTGGTGAATTCGTAAATATACTCTTGCACAAAACAATTGCCTTTCGTAAAAGTCCATGTGCTCCTAACAATAAGCATTCCTATCTGCAAGACCATAAATGTAGTGCATATCTGCTATTTCACTTACCAAATACATTTATTTCTTCACTCAGTAAACAAAAGACTATCAATGAAAATAAATGATCATAGACTACTTTAAAGAAGAAAATGGTTATAGAATGAAGTGCTCTTGAGAGGTAAATAAACGTAACAAGCCATAATATCTTTGAAACCAATTATTTTCAAGCCTATGTTTATATGGACTTTTTAAAATGTTTTGTTGTTAGAAAAATGTCTCTAAAATATCTGATACTAATTTACTTACACCTGTGTAACTCTTTAGCTATCTTAATTTCATTAACAGAGATTAATGAAGGTTTATTTTTCCTGCACTAAAGAAAACAACAGTGCAACAATGCCCAATATATCAATACAATTTCATTAGTTTCTGACTGGTAATTTCGCCTTGTTAAATGAAACGAATAAGCTGTAACAGAAGCTTTATTGAAACGCATAAAATTCTTGCGTTTATTAACAGAATTATAGGAATAAAGAGAATTCAAGAAGTGCTAAAGTATTTAAACATTATGGCCGTAATTTAACCTGAATAGCTTTGGTATGGTAAGGCGCGCGACTATAAACTGGACCGCCTAGGATCTGAATTCAGGTTGTTGTGTACCCAGCGTACTATCCAAATGAGTGCCTGGGGAGTTTTCTTTCGCACAAAATTCCCTGTGCTGGGGGAGGGAGGTACAGCGGTCGGAAAGTGTTGTTTCCATCTCTTTCTCTGATAAGGAATTCGTGACGTCTAAGTATTTTGGCGCCTTGAGCAGGCAGCTTTATCTAACTTCAGAATTCAATACTGATATCTTTCTTTAAATAAATGTGACGTTATGATAGAATTAAAAATATCAGCCTAAGTAGACCCTTTAAATTCATCTTTAGTTCTATTTGTTTTTCATGTCTTTTTTTTTTTTCTTACTGTTCCTCTTTCCTAGACCTTTTGTTTTTCATTCCGTTCTATTTTATTTTATCTTATCCTTTTTTCATCACATTTCGATTATTAATTATATTTTTATTATTCATACAATTTATATCCCATATAACTAAAAATATTTATTATCTCGTCGTACTGTGTTGCGAACATTTTGAATTTTTTTTTTTTTTTTTGAGTTGTCTCTTGCAAAATCGTTAAAAATCACTATCTCTCGGAATGTTATACGTGAAAGCTTATTTTACTTTAGGCCCTTTTTAGATTCATTGTGAATATTCCATATGAGAAGCTGTGATTTTACGTTCCGTCTTTCACTGCATTTGTGCAAACCAATCATTGGAGTGGCATTAAGGTAACTGCAGGGGTTGCCGGACTGCCGGTCACTGGCTATAACAGCTATTCCGCACGACTTCATTAGTGAAAATGAGGTCCCATGTACGGAGCCTTGATAATGGGGACGATAATTGTAACACAATGGGACTAATTACTGTGCGCAGCATCAACCCATCGTGATTAAAATTAAATGGAGAGCTGGGAGAGGGGAAGAGTGGGTGGACGTCGCTTGCTCTGCGAGTGGTAGGCAGATTCCCCTCAGTTACATACCATCAGCACACAGGTATTATTATTAATGAAATATTTACGGATGCTAATCCCATTAGGATAACCCTTGTTACACACAGAAATATGTACTGTTTTCACTTGCCACAGCGGTTAAATACAACTTAGCTTCACATTATGAGTCATCCAGAACTCTTCCTAATCCTGAAACTTTACAAAGAATCAGTAGGTACAGCGTATAAGCACAAACTATGTTGTATTCTTTTAAACAACTATGACTAGTATGTAATTACATTTGTGCTGTGGAACAAATTAACACAAGAAAACAGAAAGGAGCTTAATTGGTTTTTAATTTTGTATGGTACGTTTGCAGAAAACGGCCTAAGAAGCTACGAAGCGAAAATAAATATGTAAAAGGAGAGAAGAAATACATGAAAATCTGAGGAATAAAATGAACTATGAAATATGCAATGGAGATGATAAATAAGAAAAGAAAAAAAATACAAATATCTAAGAAGAGAAGAATACAAAATGGAAAAAAGAGGGAAATTAAAGGAAAAGGGACAAAAGTGCATAACAAAAGAGATACACTAAAAACGAATAACAGATCAGTGCTGAAAGATAGAAGGAAAGAAAAACAAAGGGAAAATGCATGGAAAATAATGAAAAAAAAAACGAGAAAACAAAGAGGATAGAAGAAAGTAAAAATTAATAAGGTTGTGAAAAATAAAAGAATATAATGGAGGAAAAATTGAAATTATAATATCAAAAGGAATGGAAAAAGGAAAAGAATAAGAGAAGTAACGAAAACGGAACAAAGAAAGAAAAAAGAAAAGAAGGAAACAAGATGCATCTAAACATTAATAATAATAATAATAATAATAATAATAATAATAATAATAATACACCTAACCTTAACTTCAATATTCAATTTTACGTAGTAACAAATTCACTTCCAAGGAACTACTCAATTATTTTGAACCAAGGAACATTTAGTTTTTAAATACCTATAATTTCAAAAAAAGAAATATTTTAACTCAAAATGGAACCAATACCTTTCTTCCTCTAGCTACGGTATTGACTGCCCCTGATATATAAAAATAATTGACCAATTAGCCTTCAAACAAGAAATTTATTATGCTTAGTGCTCTGTCTGAACTGAAACATTCCTTGCCCATCTTGTTATGTTTAAATTCGGCCCTTTAACATTTTTAGTATTGCTTCTTCTTTATTAGTAGCATGCGTATATAAATTGAATATCGTAACAATATTCGAGAATTGCATAACGGATGACGGCTTCGTTACCTCACAATTCCATTCATTTTAACAGACTTTACCTAAAATAAACCCCAGTTCACAATAAAAAGTGCTAAAAATCACATGATCACCACCACATTCAGGATATTGATCTTAAAGACAGATATATACAGAAGTATGTTCTCTCTGTTTACTAATAAATGAAGTATAAAATAACGAAAAATACATATAAGAAAGAATAACCGAATGAAAAAGGAAGAGAAAAAAGAAAGAGAGAGAGCTAGATGGGAAAAAGGAAGGGAGGAAAGAAAGGTATACATTTCTTCCCTCTTTTTCCCTCCATTTTCTTCTTAATATCTCCCCTTTTTACTTTTATGCTGCTTAAATTTCCATACCCCTATAATTTTTGTAATTAATTCAATTACTAGTAAGTGAAAGATGCTCTTTAACTATTATGTTAGTATAGATTTCTGTTTTCATTAAATAAAAAGTAAAATTTGAAATAATTTTTATACATTTAAATTTCCTCGGAAGTGAGCAAAATATGTTATCAATACTATTACAAATTCTCTTCTTTTAAGTTTTTGTAATACTTTTCTTAATTTATTAAGTTAAATATGTAAACTAATTTCATCACAATAATATTTTAGATTCACCATTTCCTGTTAATATTGGATGCATAAAATACGTTTTTACGAATGGAAAGGCTGCTACGGGTATTTTGGTAGTAGCAAAGAAAAGTTTCGGGCTCTACAGGCATCGAGAATCATGGTGTTTCATAGCCAGTCAGATTTAAACATGGCATGGCAGAATCGCAGTCATAATCAGGATGCACTTTAAGTCACGTACTGTCATTAAGTGTGGAAGTTTTGAGAACTACAGATTTATGATCGATTACTATACTTGAACTTCAATTAATTGTTTTATGGCATGTGATTGAAAGAATTAATTATTTTAAAACAAGCTTAATACTCTTCTTGAGGTATCTAATTTTCGATCCTCTATTTACTCGCAATTTTTTTGATATTTTTCCCCCATCCGCAATCTCTATTTTTAAGTCTTGTGTACAACTGATTCAAAATTACTGAAATGTACTTACTAAGCTTTGGCCCGAAAGCTGACGTAACTGCTACACTTCTTCAAAGTTCTTCATAGATAAAATGCATATACTCGCATTCAGGGAAGATCTGCAGTGTTGCATAAGAAAGAATTGAGTACCAAAACTATAGGCCCTTTATCAGTAAAACGCATTTTGTGTAAAGTGTGGGGAAAGAGACAAAGCTGTACACTAATTCCAAGTCCTTCTAATTTGTCTATAGAACACATAATGATAGTATTAGTCAGAGCTAATAAATGCAAACTAGTAATAAATAACTTATAATACCAGGATTACTATGCAGATGACGTAATATTTAGAGCCTTTACTGATTACGTTTAATCAGACAATGGCAGAATTTGAAAAAAAAAATTGTGAAAAAATGGAAGTTGAAGATTAATATAGATAATACTGAAGTGATGTTCAATATGTGCCGTTATTGCACATTTTATATCTTCTTAACTAATGCCTACCCCTTATCACCTTGTTCATGCTGGCCAGATCCGATGGTTTTTGTTTTTTTTCTGGCGTAAAAATTCTAAGTATGGCTTCCTTCGGAAGGGAAGTAAAGCCGTGGGTCCTGTGTCGTACATTTACGGCACGATAAAGGGCCTCAAACCTGAAAAAGAGGCCTTTGAGCAAAATTTGTCAGTCGTTTCACGCGCTGATTTGAATGGGGCGCTGATAACCTGAGATGTTAAGGAACATTCTTAAATAAACAAACATAAAAAGTTCACGCTGTAAGGCTTTGTTACCTGCGTCTTATTCTCATTGATCGAGAAAGGCAAGAAAATTTTCGTGAATAATGTGATGTAACCTTTTCTAGCGTGATCGGGTCTCCTCTTCTTGTCCGCGAGCAAAGATTGCAACATACGTGCAGACATTTCTCCAAATTTGGTCGGACTCTGTTAGCCTGACTCAGTGATTGAAGATTAATTAAGGTTTATTCATTGGTTTGTAAAGGTTTAACGTTTTTAACTGTAACAGGAACTTGTGTGCTGTATTTTTTTTGAAGTTGTGTTAATTCAGGGTAATACTAAATTTCAATTTTCCGCAAATTTAAATCTTGTAAAATGTATTCTTCAGATTTTGATCTGATATTTTAAAATTTAAAAATAGTATTTTATATGGGGCAATGAGTTAATTTTCATATTCCAAGTTATGTTGCTGAGTATATAGGCATCTGAGGGAGGGTGTCGAACACAACAAAAAGAATTTGGTAGCGGAAATACATGACCAGTTTCAAAAATAGGAGCAACATTTTATTAAATGAGGAATGGCTAATGGAAGGTTATTAAAATGTTTACTTATCTGGAAACACGTTTTAATAATACTGGGAATTGGGAATAACAAACGGGTAGCTTTAGTTAAAGGAAAATTAGCATTAATAATGTTACGAAAAGTTTATTTATAAGCCCTTGAAATGAAGGTGAAGTAGTTAGAGACGGTGTATAAAGCAGTGGTAGAATAAAAATGAACATGTAATAGAACTGTATCAGGTTAAAAAAAAAAAAAAAAAAAAAAAAAAAAACTGTATCAATTGAACCAGAATAGAAGATAATAAATGTAATATTTAGAATGAATTTTAAAGCTATTTTAGATGCCCCTTTGAATGTGCCTAACGTGGGGGGTTCATGGCAAATATGGGTAAATCGAGTGTAAAGGAATTTGTATTGGAAAAAGTACTGAAGTATTGGTTTAGACCCCTGCAGTCCCCCGGTGGGCACATTTTAAAAGAAGGTATGAAGTGTCAAGAAAATTACTTGGGTGATCGGTGTTGGGTATGCAGGAAAGTCATTAGTAATGGAATGAGTGATGTATGGGCTCTGCAAAAATATTAGGATAAAGGATTCTGGAAGATTATTAGATTTAGAGTAGAAGATATTGAATGATGTGGTCACTATTGCAGGATAAATGTGCTGCTATGCATTATAAACATAATAGTAATAGAGCAAAATATGTTCATACGTTTAAAGGAAAAGAGAGGGAAAGATTAAAATGGTACAGATTGGGTATTTGGAAATTACAGATTAAAGATGTATCACTGTTCAAAACGCGTGCCAAATTTGTAAGGAAACAGAACATTTTATTCAATTGTCAAGGGAGGATTCGGAGGAAACAACTGATAAATAAGAAATGACTAAATATCAGCAAGAGATCGTACTTAGGGTCTTTTATCAGCAGCGGATTAGACTGTGGGGCAGTTTTTCGCAATCAAGGTGAAAATAAAATAGATTTGGTGAATAAACAGAAAAGGTGAGGGGGAAGAAATATTATTTATTTCTTATTACTAGATGTAATATATTTTAATGTATTACTAGGTACTAATTTACTTTGTTTATTTTACTAAGAGTTTGGATTAGCGTCAAATCATATCCTAGAAGACAACTGCTGTGGAACTAGGATTTGATGCAACTAAATTAGTTAATATATTAAATATTGTATCAATAATATGATGGGATTTTTAGGGTGTGAAAATATCGAGCGTAAATCTTCCGAGAGGAGAAGTCATGGATCCCGTGACGTTAAAGAACTCCATACCTGAAAAGAGATACGCTATTCCTTCAGGTGACGTTGGGGGCGATGATCTTACTACCATCTCCCTCTCTCTCTCTGTAGAAAAATAACTGCAATTGAAATTCTCTTTGGTAATTGCGATTTTAAATGTTTTAATGTAAATTCGGTGTATGCATTGAAATAAAATAACACAAATAATTTCTGAAAAATCAGTGAAATCTAATTATTAGGAAGGAGACTTTAACTGAAATTCAAAACTCGCCCTAGGTGAAGAATTCGCATAGTTTACGCAGTGACGGACTTTTTTTTGTAACCTACTTGAAATTCAATACCTCAGTGAACCAAATAAATAAATATATTATGTTTCATATTGGTTTCCCGGTGCTGGTTAATATGATTAGTTTCCTTTTGTTATTTTTCTAGGTCACAAAAGAAAATTGCAAATTGGTTTCTTTCTCTGAGTTTAAAAGAACTCATTTACATTTCAGAAGCAATAAAAAGGAATTTCATACGGAAACGGGATAATATAACTATGGTCATCTATTATTAGCAAACCTACAAAAGATGACACTACAGTAGGGATAAACTGAATACTATGCTGGATTTCAGATATGTCAGGATATACAACTGCTAGCAGAAAACTAAAGCTGACACTTTAGTTGTGGAGTAGTTAAGTGGTTATTACTTCAGTTCCAGATACCAGAAACTTTCAGAAGTTGCGATAAAAATAAAATATCGATAAAAATCGTTGAGTAAATAATCGATTAAATACTTTTCATGCTGATTATGGACATTTCTTTCTTTCTTCTATTTTGATTTTGCCTTTATGAAAAAAAAATATTTTAATTATAAATTTTTACTGTTTTTTGTTTTATGTACGGTCTGCTTTATTCGTAATAGTAAAATATGCCTACTGTTATTAGAAATATATTAAAATAATATTAAATGCTAATATTGTAATATTAAGAAAGAGAACATGGCAGCATAGCTGCGCTTCAGTTTTCAGATATTGTGAAACAGGTTAGCAGGCCTGCCTGTAGTTTGTTTTAAAAAGTCCTGAATGAAAGGGGACCAGTCCCCTTTTCTTCTTGGTTATTAGTGAGGCTGTTTAATCGACAAGCTCTCATATTCTTTCATCTCGCTTGAATTTTATAATAACTTAATAGAAAGGCGTCGTGAAACGCTCGGCGTTGCTAAACTTTAATAGAAGATGATAAAAAACGCTCCTTTTTGGGAGGGGTTGATTACCTTCCTATATGGAAATTATTGCTACATAGTCCAAAATTGCTTGTACATGAGAGACCCCCATCGAAACTAAGGCGGAGGTGCAGCCGGCAATTTGCGTGAAACTGCGCCACGACGAGCCAGCGACCGACACCCACTACTTGCTGTCATTAACGACCACCCTGCATCGTGATCCAAGAACAGGTATTTCATTCCCAACGGGTACAAGATGCCACTTCGATTGATTGTTTTCGGAGATTGCTAGTTTGGGTACACTATTTTTTTTCTTTGCTTTTTATTGCCGAAATTGTCGAGGACTAGAGATGAAAACCAACTGATGTACACCAAGGAACATTATGAAAGGAATTCAATAAAATATAGTTCCAGAGCAATCTCTGAATACCTCTCTTGCATACTATACTTACTGAAATTCAAATAAACAAGTAAAATTTTTGAATTGCATATTTTAAAAGCTTTTAATGTATATTGGATTCTATTTAGAAAAGCATTTAATTAAAGACTTTTATGTTATTTATTTTGTAAAATAGTCACAATTTAATAAATACAATCAATTTTGTACACAACAGATGCTTGCACAAAAATACAACCGCACATTTGGAGTTTATACGTTAAATAAAAGAGAGAAAAAAAAAACGAAAACAGATTACGTGAAGAATCTAGCTTAACTCTTTATTCCCAGTAACTAGATTAGAAATGGTTTATGATAACTTTATTGGTACATATTATAGCATGTTGTTTACCTCGAGTGCTTTTATATCCATTCATAACACAATGAAAATAGTTTTTGTATACTTAAATAGAAAACCTTAAAAAAATAAAGGAAAATGACAATGTATACGTCATCTGATGATCGACGGGGCGGCAGGGATTACTTTGGCCGATAAAGCTAGCTGGGCTACGCGAATCGGGGCGGGCGTAGTTCATCGAACTACTACGTGGACCTTGGGTTTTAAGCAATTGGTGTCGTATGAATAGTGAAAGATACCATCCTATAGTAAAATATACTAAAATATTAAATGACCTAATTTTTTGATTCCACAATGCCCGTTTATCGTTCCTATGTCTGTGTTGAGAACACTCGTGCTTCAGAATATTATTTGAAGAGAAATTATCACGTATCGAGTTAAAGCTGCAATACTATTCATAAACTAGTCAATAAATTTAGAGATACCAGAAGTGAACAGTTATCAGCAACATCGTATATGAGTGTATAGGCACCTAGGGCAGGGTGTCGAATACAACATTATAAAATAATTGGTAGCAGAGATACAGGACAAGTTTAAAAAAAGGGAGCAAAAATTGATAAAAAGAGGAGTGGCTAGTGGCAGGTTATTAAAAATTTACTTATCTGGAATATAAGTTCTTAACCTAACATTGAAAATAGAACTGTATTTAAAATATTTTATTCAGCATAATTATTTGTAATCTATACATTTAGCATAGGATTTCTAACCATGTTAATTTTTTTTTTCCTTGCTCTGCAAACTACTCCTCCATACTGCTTCATTCGATGAAATGTTTTTCCAATGTTAAATTTCTTTTTAGTATTGAAACACATTATAGTCTGAAGGGGTAAATCTGACGAATAGGGAGGATGGTCAATCAATTAAAAGCCAACTTTATTACTTTTCTGCTTCGTAATCAAGGACTTGTTAGCGGGTGCGTTGTCTTACTCCTTCCCCCACTCAAGCACACACTTGGAAAAAAATTCCGGCATTTTTCCAAAATTTTGTTCCCGAATTTTGGCCATTGATGTAGAATAATATACCCCTATCATGTTTTACTCCGTTTTAAATGATCTATTATTATAATTCTTCTTTGTCCCCAAAACGGATACGAGCATCTTCCCCGGAAATTTTTGGACATGAGACTTTTTGGGCGGTGTGAACCATCATGTTTGCATTACTTTGATAGATCTTTTCTTTCTGGATCGTAGTAACGGATCCATGTTTCTTCTATATTTACAATACGATCCAAAAAGTTGGAAGAATCATCTTCAAAATGACAAAAAATCGACTTGGTAGTTGTTAATCTGAATCCTTCTTGATCAACATTCAAGTTTTTTGGGATCCATTTATCAGTGATTTTTTTAATATCCCAATCATGATGCACAGTGTTCGTAGGAGACGTTAAAAGTTTCTGTTATTAATACCTAGAATGGCTTTATGGTGATTTTTGTTATTATCTTGTAATATGGCTGCTCCACCTAGTGTAAATGAAATTTTTATCTAACATAGTTTGATAAATATTAAATTACAGACAGAAAAAGTTATAAAAAACATTGTTAAAAATAATTCACCTCTTATTATAATTACATAATAATATAAACTAATAAACAATACAATAAACTCCATGCGTTGCAACTCAATTCATCGATCCTCCAATATCACATAATGCATAATGTCAACATTTTCGGAAGCGATTACAGAAACAGATCTTCCAAAACGACGTTAATCTGTAACATCTGATCTTCTTCCACAATTTATTTTAGTGACATATGAAGGACTATGATCTTACAATGCATCCACCATACTATGATGGACAAACAATTCAAAAATATATACTCTTTCACCAAGCAATACTCCTTGTTTCTCAAAATTCCGATTCCTTTTTAACTATTTACTTTAAAAATAGCTACACTTATGATCACCATAATTGGATAAACCATTAAAAGCAACATATTGTTGTCTGTCTTGGTAACCTCTTTCGGTTTTGTTGATGGGTGCCAGACTAATAACTTATCAATGTAACAGTGATGTATAGGTTACATATGAACTGCACGTAAACCAGCACGTCACTAGATTATGTATACCCTGAACTAAAAGTCCATGTTGGCTGTGGAACTAATCTTCAAGGGAGCTCACGTTGGAACATTGGTGCATTTCATAGCAGGCACGCATTCTCCATTCGATTAAATTTCGGCTCCTTGAACACCTTCAAAAATTAATAAGTGCCTTCAGACTAATCCATATTGATAACCCTTTCAATATAGTGTGCTTCTGCACATTGATGCAGAACAGTTTATCTTGAGACAAGACAGTGCTATCTAACAAAGCAAACACAAATTTCTGTGTATTGAAGTATTGATGCAACTACAAAACTATAGTTTCATTTGGGCAAATTTTACAATACCAACAGATTTATCTTTAAACATTTTACAAATCTCGGAGCAAGGAACTTTATCATACACGTGTGTATCACTTAGTGAAGTTTAGCAAGAGAAAGTACAGATTCGCCCCGGCTAAACAATTTCATAAAGATGCGAATTTCGTTCCATTACACGCTTCTGTAGAACAACGCTATGACCTCCCCTACTCTCCCTCAATGGTTGACTAAATGTGACGATCACTCATGAAATTTTAAAATATCTTATAAAATTGATGCTTCAGAAAAAAAAAACCCAGCCATTATTATGTTCTTGTTACTGGGGTGGGTGCCGGGCATCGGGACATTTATGGAAACGAAAGAGCAGATTAGCTGCCAACCCTTTGTTGGCCTTGAACCCATTGTTGGAATCAGTAAAGGGGGGGAGCTTGACTTCGGTCGTTGCTCTTCAGGTGCTCCAGGTGCGGGCTCTGAGGACCCTGAGTACTCCTGCTACCTCTGACGTTACTAGAAGCAGCGAGGCCGGACTTTTTTCGAACCCCTTCCGTCGAGCAGTTGTCCTAATTGGGGTAGTCTCGGCTTAGCAGTGGTCCCGGAACTCACGGGAAATTGAGTACCCACATGGACAGCGTGTCCCAAGGGAGTGCCTTAGGCGTGTACCATGGGTGCAAGATTTTCCTGAATCGCTGTTTGTCGTGGGGAGGGTGGTGACTTACAAAGAAGGAGACCTCAAACCGTGGTCTAAAGCAGCCAACTACAGCAGCCCTTATTATAGCCTCCCCATATAAAAGGAATTTGGTAGAAGGGGAGAAGAAACGCAGGACCAAGAAAGATAAGCCTGCTTAACACTACTTCCTGATGCACAGAATAAAGTGAAATATGCAAAAGGAAAGAAGCAAAGAACGCTTGCTGGTAAATATGACGAATCTGAACTTTCTGATCATCATCTGTCCGCTATTGACAGTACTGAGGGAGTCAGAACCGTCACCTAACGGGAGGAGGACGCAGGGTGCTCTTTCTGCCATGAAACATTTTTGGAAGACAACGGAGGAGAAGAAAGGGTAAAACGTGGTGGCATACAGCTGTGCTGGATGTAAAGAGTAGACTATCTTGAGATCACTGTGAATTATAGTGAAATTAGTGTATAAACTTACTCCTTAAGGATGTTTTCATTTTTTATACAGTTTTAGATAAATTTGTGCATTAGAATAACGTAGAAATATAGTTTAACTCAATCAATTTAGTCTTACTTTGTTTATTTCTCTTTTCTGTCCAGTAATTAATATATTTTCGACACATGTGGTCGTGATAGAATGTTTACATATGCTTGCTATAAATAAAATATATAAATAACTACTTCACATGCATGCTTTAAATGATTATATGCGATGCAAAATATATTACCTCTTTGATAATGAGTGTTTTGAAAATATAAGGGTAAGGACTATCCTCAAAGAAACAGAAACAAAACTGGGTGTCAAATTACGAACTTTTCCTCTACTAAATAAAAAGATCCAATAATGACTTCTCAATCATATTGTCTAATATTCTTAAGCAAATCAAAACATTTAAGCAAGTATTTTTTTTAAAAAAATATATTACATTGTAGATTTTCTCGTAAATTTGCATCCCGGAGCTGGTTATGTGTACTTGAAACTGTTTCACTGAATTAAACTTTAAAATATGGCAGAACTTTATGCATACGTTTCTTTAATTTAGCTGTCTTTATCCTTCCTCGCGGAGCAAGGTAAAGTTTCATTGTGTACAGTGTACCTTCGGTAGATATAATGGTTTACACGTTTCAACCGCAGTATCACAGCAGATTATAGACAGAAGTTTCAAATTGCCCTATTTGAATTGTTTGTTTGGATTGCGTAGCCGCCAATGCCAATGTACGTGATGTCCACTCCTCTACCAACATCATCATCATCATATGAGAAGAAACGTTGGGATCCAATCTGTGACTCCGTATAATGACGTGATAGGGTCCCTAGTCCGGCAATACACCGCCTACACAATGTGCGGCACGTCGCACACAGAAGATGCTCAAGAACTGATAGGGACATACTGAAATTTGCGTATGCACAAATGAAAACGTTAAATACGATTAGATTTTATAATATAAATAAAAGCTTACAAACTTCAATTAACATACAATATTTTATAATGTAAATGAATGTTTACAAACTTCAATTAACATACAATATTTTATAATGCAAATGAATGTTTATAAACTTCAAGTGACATACAATATTTGAAAATCTGTCGAAACTCCAGCCCACGGTTCATGAGTAGTTTTCTACTGAAATATTCAGAACTTGACTTAGCCCACTTCATATTTCTACACTTGTTTTCAAATAAAATTACATTTAAACTTCTAATTTATCTAACCCTTGCTTGCCTTTGCATTCTATATCACTAACATCAGGTTATTGGTGTTTAAGAATCAGACTATCAAATAACTTCCCACTCATTTTCTTACTAAATCATGCTTAAAATTAAACGTTATAGATTAACTACGAAGATGTTATATCACAGGTCTAGTTTCTTGCGCTACAATTTAACTTTACAATATGTCGTAAGCTTGTGCACTTGATACTAGTTCCATTGTTGTCACATCCGGTACAGTTTCTCCTAAAGCAAAACGGAGGTGATACGGGACAAATAATGTGCTACTCTGAAATTATGCTTCCGTCTTATCACATCTTCAGGTGAATCCTGTGTATTGTTACAGGGGCCTATTAAAATTTGTCCTTCTCTAGAGCATGATAAAAGACGATTTCAAGTGTTTAAAGAGGGAATGCTACCACTTTCAAAGGAAGATGGACCACACGCTCAAGTTTGTGCTCTAACGGAAGAAAACATTAGCACCGCTGCTGTCATTGTGAGAGAGGATCATTGATTAACATTAACAACCCTTTTAGAAAGTATGAGATTTTCACTGGGTGCCACCATCACTTTGGATACTGAAAAGATGCATATGAGACGTGTTTGTGCATAGTGACTTTCAAGACTGCTTGCCATAAAGATGCTCGCGTGAAGGTTTGCATGCAGTTGAAGATGATGTTACAGGAAGATGGAGTTTCTTTCAAAGGTAATCACTGGTGATGAAAATTGGCTACATCATTTCGACCCTAAGATCAAATAGGTTTTGTGCAGAATTCTCTATTTTAAAAAAATGCTGGGAAAGTTATAGTCATCTCATTTTTCGACATTCAAGGAATGATTTATGTGCATGTCGTACGTGCACACCCAACTGTAAGCGGAAAATAATACTCCTAAAAGCTGTGCAGCCACATTGGCATGCAACAAGCTGAATAATGCACGGCCCCACATCCCAAGTGCTGTTGCTGCAACCTATAGTCTAGATTCAGTCCCTGTTACTTTTCTCTTTCCCAAAATTGAAGAAATCCTTTTGTGGGAGGAATTTTCATCATCAGAAGCAGTAATGTAGTCTGCGTAGGCCTGTGAACGAGGTGTCAAAAATGGTTTGCAGAATGTCTTTGAAGGCTGGCAGAAAAGCTGGAACGGGTACATTGCATTCAACAAGTACTACTTTGAGAAACGTCATCAAAATTATGAAGATCAGTAAAGGTACATATGTGTCAAAAAGTATGCTCATTGTTTATTGCATAGTCCGCATAAAACATTACGTATTTTTAATTTACATAGACCTCAAAGTGTATAGTGAGAAGTCGAAAAGTATTTTTTCCCAAACATAATTAAATACTTTAGCATGTACAGCAAAACATTCTTCATGATTTATAAAACTCACGTTCAAACACTAAGACACACATTGATTATTTTTGAATTATATAAAAGATTTGAATATTTATTAAGTAAATTAAACAATTAAAATTTCACCCATTAGTAAATTTCCATCACTGCATCATTCAAATTCAGAAATAAAGATGTTGCTGCAAGACAATTTCATTTTTGTTCTAATTGTTTAATTATTTAAATTATATTTAAACGCTAAATATTTGCTGATGTCCTAACACATGTACATTGTAGTATCAATTTTGGTAACTTGAAAAATGTAACTGAGAAGATAAACCCCTCAGTTCTGATAGTCAAAATTCTCTTTGAGGTAATTATTAACCTCTAAATTTAGTGTTAATGTTTCTGTAATTTGCTGCAGTTGAGCAATGCAGATGTCTAAAGACAAGCCCCATTTCGAAACTTAAAGAGCGGATCTGCAGGAAAAGAATTATATACATAGGGCTGTTGACTTCCATTACTTATTAACTATTAATCAAAGTGTGAAAGTATGCAAATATTATTGTTTGCAGGGTCTTATAAAATAATAAAATCTTATCTCTCATACCGGTACCATCTAGGTCGTACTTACAGCTAAACCATTCTCAATACATTAACTGGATTAATTACTTGTGTCTCGCTGCATACACAGACAATAAATAACGCGACACAAGCACTTGCAAAATGCGACTGGCGTGGCAGAAAGCGGGAGGAGGATGACTACACGAAGCCATCTAGTGAGCAAGTGTGACTGTTTACAGAAAAATGAATATCTAACGTAAATTTGTTGCGTTTGTTTGTCCGAGCGCAAGGGTACTCGTTGTAAAACATTTCCATATCACTTGGAAAAGTGAAATTAAAATAAAAGGAATGACAAAAGCTACTGCTGCAAAAATACCTGGGGTAAACGAGGAATGAAACTTGGCAGGAGATAGTGAAAAAAAAATTGCATATTTTAAGATTTAGTCTCATAAAATTTGGTTCTTTACATTGGAAATAAGAAGATTTATTAATGTCTTCTCTCTATATTTTACCATATTTTACACTTTACGAAAGGAAACTGCTTCCAGGAGGCAGCCGTTGTAATACGAACAGGAATAGAGCTGTTCACTTCATAGCGTTACAATTTTTCTGCACATTTTAATTCACATTCCTCAGTGTGGGCATTAAATAATTTGATTGCAAGGCAATAATACATTTTGTAAATGTAGCAACGGCTCAAAGGGAACAGTGATTGGCGTATCTAAAACTAGTTTATTCCCAAAAAGCTCTCTCATGGATTCCACATGATGAGCACATTAGTAAATAAAAATCTGAACATTTGAGACTAAAGTAAATAATATTTCAAAAATAGGTGATTAACTTCATGTGTAGACAGTAAAATTCTTTGTTTCCTATATTTTAAAGATTCTGTTTTATACACTTAGGTCTTTTTAGTGCCCTAAAATAAGTGTCAAAATATTTATATCCTACCTGAATACAGGTCCTACTTCAACCCAATAAGTTTAAATCAGTGTGAAGCCAGAAAATTGACCAATCCGGTACGAAATAGTCGATTTCGATACCTACCAGAGCGCCATCATGCATGAAATGTGCTTCTAGACAAATGTTAAGTGAGAGTTTGGCCAGAAAAATCGCTATTTTTTTAAAACAATATATTAAAGGTTCGTCTTTATTTACTTTAAGATAAGGTGAAGAGCTTAATATCATTGAGTGATGTTAAAAACTTGGAAAGACTTTCCAGACCCATATAATCTTGTTGCACTATTACATATAAAGAATTCACTCCCAGTTTATGCAGCTCATTTTTAAGCATTTTGTATTTTTTTTTCCAAACTATACACTATGCGAATAAACATGCGCAAAAATTTACAATTCGAGAGAGATTTTAACACTTGGAGAATAGGAACGAATGGTCTAGACGCCAATATAATGCTACAGGCCTCTTAGCTACGTTGTGATGTGACGTTTGTTCATAGTGAAATGACATTTGAACGCTAGGTAAAGTTTATGAGCGAATACTGCACTTGAACTTCACTAATGTTCTGCATGTGATAGAATAAATCATTTGTTTACTGCAGCACCAAAATTAAGTATTTGTTTCTATTCTTGAGGTGCCTATTTTTCGATTCCCTTTCTATTCGTAAATTTTTTGTACGCATCCTGGATACACACAAGGACTCTTTTTGATCAAAACCTTCACCCTTTTCTTCATGAAATTAGTTACGCTGCTCCTTTCAGTGTAAGTCTGTCCTCTCGTGAGATTGTCAAAATGTACAAGAAATTGAAGAGTGAATCACTCTCCTGTATAAGAAACACAGCTATAGTAATAACAATAATGTTGCGCTATGTACATACGTACGCCAGTCGATATAATGACGGTAATGATGATGCTGATGATAGTGACGGATTGAAACAGGCGGCTATCTACCTCCCTCACGTCGTTGCCGTGGTATGTGTATGTGTGTGTGTGTGTTTATCTCCTTGTCAAGACAATACATCTTCAGGACCACACCCTTTTATTTTGCGAACCAGCGCATGGATATTCAGAGTCAATGCTCACGTATAATGAATGGCACGCACAAAGCCAAAACTTAACGCACATGTAAAGTGTTACTGAATCTTTGTGCAGCACATGCCTACGGTCCTATCGATGCGATTTCTTTACATATTGCGGGACTAATGTTTATCTATAATGTGAGAGCATTATTATGTATTTAATCATTATGCTAACTGAATATATTATAACGGTAAAGCTGTGTTGTTTAATCTCACTTAAAACACTGATCATTCATTAAATATATTTCTTAACTTAATGTCAAATTATATTTTTGTTCTGTGTTTAACCACTTTTTAATATATACCTAGAAGAAATTGAATAAGAATGTAAACTATACATAAAATCTAAAATGATTATAGGAACTCACCTTCAGCTCTTGAATGCTTTCGAAGACCGTACTCAAAATATTGAAAATTATTTAAATGAACAATTTATGACAATATTTAAAATCTAATAAGTATATGCGTAGCTTCAAATATAAAATGCCTGAACTATGTTCCATTTTAATTATATTGAGCATCCATCATCTAAAGTAATTGGTAGTAGTTATAGTTCAGATATTCGATTTGTGACATCTGCATTTAGTCTGTTTTAAATTCCATCGGCTAAATCAGGCTGGTTCCCTTTGGAAAGCAAGGATGTGGTGGACTATCGCCTATGATTAAAAACTATGTATAAGGCAGTGGTTAGGTCCTCACTGTTACATGGAAGGGAGGTTTGGGGATGGGGTAAAATAGACGGCCTAAATAAATTACAATGTGATTTCTGGAAGCGAATTCTAAGGGGGAGGGGAAAGGAGTACATACTTTTGTGTCCTAAGAGAGGTGGGATGCTGAGATGATGCAGTCTACAGCAAAATAAATGTAATTAGATGCTGGCTAAGAATAAGGATAACAAGCAACTCTGAGAGCAATATGCTACTCACCAATTAAACAACAGGCATTACCTAAAATGGTGGGCAGCGGTTGTGCGGTGGGAATTGTCAAAAATCGGTTTAAATGATATTTGACGGAGGGTTAATGAAAACGGTACAGCGTAGTGAAATAAAGTCAAAAGACGCCTGTTTGACATAAATTGACAGGAAATAGAGACGTGATGCATGCAGATGTCATCTCTGGATCTGCAGAGCAAAATTAAAATTAGATGGGGTAACGAGACCCCATATCATGGAGCTAGGACATAAAACAGAAGTCGGGAATAGACTTAGAACGGGAGGCTGGAAGGCACGTAAGGTTTTTGAGGAGGAAAGTCCATTATGCTCGGAACCGGAAGACTGGGTGCACATTTTGGCGAAGTGTACATAGAAGGTGGTAGGATAAAATTTCTACCCAGATTTATTTTTTACTTCCAATAGGGAGAGGCTGCATGGTGGGACTTAATTATAAATAGACAAAACTGGCCAAACCAGTTCATTTTTAAATAAAAGATTTATTTTAAGGACAAGAATTATTGTATGTATGGCCATTTCGTGTGTGTGTGTTTGAAGGCGTTTCTTCTTTTGTTATCATTAATTTCAGAAATGAAGTATTTTGTAAGAGCATAAACGGTCTTGCGACCCATACGACTATTATGTGCAATTTATGCATACCTAATTTAATTGGAATAATAAATACTACTACTACTACTACTACTACTACTACTACTACTACTACTACTACTACTACTACTACTACTGCTGCTGCTACTGCTACTACTACTACTACTACTACTACTACTACTACTACTACTACCACTACTACTACTACTACCACTACTACTACTACTATTACTACTACTACTGTTACTACTATTACTACTACTGCTACTACTACTACTACTACTACTACTACTACTACCACTACTACTACTACTACCACTACTACTACTACTATTACTACTACTACTGTTACTACTATTACTACTACTGCTACTACTATTACTACTACTACTGTTACTACTGCTGCTACTGTTATTACTACTGTTACTACTACTACTGCTACTGTTACTACTACTGCTGTTACTACTACTATTACTACTACTACTGCTACTGTTACTACTACTACTACTATTACTACTAGTGCTACTACTACTGTTACTACTACTACTATTACCACTAGTGCTGCTACTACTACTGTTACTACTACTACTATTACTACTAGTGCTACTGTTACTACTACTGCTGTTACTACTACTATTACTACTACTACTGCTACTGTTACTACTACTACTACTATTACTACTAGTGCTACTACTACTGTTACTACTACTACTATTACCACTAGTGCTGCTACTACTACTGTTACTACTACTACTATTACTACTAGTGCTACTACTACTACTACTGCTGCTACTACTACTACTGTTACTACTACTGTTACTACTACTACTGCTACTGTTGCTACTACTGTTATTACTACTACTGTTACTACTACTACTACTACTACTGCTACTGTTACTACTACTGCTACTGTTAGTACAACTGTTACTACTACTACTACTACTACTACTACTATTACTACTAGTGCTACTACTACTGTTACTACTACTACCACTACTAGTGCTGCTACTACTACTACTGCTGCTGCTGCTACTACTACTACTGCTGCTGCTGCTGCTACTACTACTACTACTACTACTACTACTGTTACTACTACTACTACTACTACTGTTACTACTACTACTACTACTACTACTACTGTTACTACTACTACTACTACTACTACTACTGTTACTACTACTACTATTACTACTAGTGCTACTACTACTGTTACTACTACTACTACTATTACTACTAGTGCTACTACTACTACTGCTGCTACTACTACTACTGTTACTACTACTGCTACTGTTACTACTACTACTGCTACTGTTACTACTACTGTTACTACTACTACTACTGTTACTACTACTGTTACTACTACTACTGCTGCTACTGTTACTACTACTGTTACTACTACTACTACTACTATTACTACTATGCTACTACTACTACTACTACTACTACTACTACTACTACTACTACTACTACTACTACTACTACTATTTATAAGCAAGGCGCAGTTTGTATTAATATGAAGGTTAAGTTCAGCTTGTCATCAACGCCACTCTCATACTATCACTAAGCACTAAATTATTTTCTTCTGTTTACTTAGAATGTTGCTGTCTGTGGGACTGGTTGATTTCCTCACATTCAAGGAAATTCCTGGCTAAGCTAATTCATTTTTCCTAACCAACCATATTCGACCTATACAAACGGGTAAATAAGGAAGGTATTATAATATTTAGCATCTGATACAATCATTCTTTAATAGATTTAATGACTAGTGGTTAAGAAATATTGCTTCTGTATACTAACATGCGTTAATCGGATATTGTCGTATTTCCTTTATAAGAACGTCTGAAAAATAATTTTCTGGTTCATAAATTTTTAAAGAGAAGCTGGGTTTTTTTTTTTTTTAATAATTTTCCTTTGAAATTTTGAGAAATTGGCGATACTACATATATAATCTAAAAATAAAAATATTAAACTATTGGCCTTGAAATAATAAAAATACAAATACCTTGTATTCACTTTTCCTAATAGTATACTTAAATTGCATGCAAGGATAAATTAATGATAGTGACTTGTGTTGGAAGAGGTTTTAGACCTTGCCAAAAACAACGCATCATCTGTATGTACAACAAAAAGACATCCAGGTTTCAAATATCATCGTAAATGTTATGCTGCTCTCCCAGCAATTTATAGATATATATGAACATTCTCGAAGGATGTTTCGGAAAGCTGTAGATTTACTGTCACTTGTACACGTCTCTCACAAAAATAGTTTCCGTTATACCTGAAAATATTTTTAAAGGAACTCATTAAATTAATTTGGCATATGTTGGCACCATGTACCGACATATCCAGTAGCAGCAGACATTCCTATCACGCCCTTCTGAAAAGTGTTTACGCCAAAAGATAATACGTTCTCTGGTTATCCAAACAATCAGAAGTTTAATTTGCAACTATTATAAGCTAACTTCTTTAATATACACATATTTCTTCTTTTCAGTACTCATTAAAGTTTAACAGCAGTCTTTCAAGCATTTGAAAATACCACAGTTTATGAGTTCTAGAAATAGCTTGGGCATTGTTGGTGAATATGCTTTGTGATTGCATATACTCATAATCTTGAATGGGTTTGGATTGGTATGAACAGAGGAGAAAATTTCGGTACCTCAATCGTGCTCAAGATTGGTCGTTTGTACCTATGTCCCCCATTTGATGCAGTTTTGGGAAGAAGGGATGGAGTGAGGGATGCATTGGGCGGGCAGGATCCAGGGTCGGGGAGGCATGGATTAAGACATTCCCTAATATTGTTCCCGACAGAACCCTTTTCAAAGCGCAAGTCACCGCAACACAGCACTTTAACGTCTGCAGAAATGATATGAGAGAGCGAAATATTCTTAGAGAGATTATTGTCTAAGCTAATAGGAATAACGACGAAAAAAAAAAAACCAAGGTCAGCATGGCCCTCCCCAAGTAATTTGAACAGTTTGGTTTTGTGTAACACAAGCCACATTTTCCTTCTAAATGGTATGCCTCCATTTGTAAATAAAGATAAGGATGGATTTCAGATTCCCTGTACATAATTGCTTGATATATCCCATCCTAACTATCTTAAAGAAAGACACAAAGATCTGTTGTACTTATAGATCCCAAAACTTCACCGTAACATTAGTATTTAAAACTTTTAACAGTTGACAAATAGTTTCTTTAAACACGCCAGGATCGCCAGGATATCTGCTTGCTAATAGCCTTACCAATGCTCTATTGTTGATTAGGTTTATTTGCGGACGCTCTTTAACATCTCAGGTCATCAGCAGTCATTCAATTCAGGGCGTGAAACGGCCGACAAATTTTGCTCAGAGGCCTCTTCTTTCAGGCTTGAGGTTCTCTTTCGTGCCGTAAATGTACGACACGGGACCCATGACTTTACTTCCCTTCCGAAGGAAGCCATACTTAGGATTTTTACGTCCATTGTACCGCCATGGGTGGTCGTTAAGGCGCGGACTCGTGAGCGGGAGGTTTGGGGTTCGAATCCCGCCAGGACCGTCCTCCATGACTGTTTTTTTTTTTTTTCCCAGTTTTCCTCGGTCCTCATAAATGGCAAATGCCGGGGAGGTCGCCTAAACTTAGGCTTGGAACGTTTCCTTCCTTAAAAAAAAATCCTTTCCCAATTTATAATTTCATCTCATGTACCATCAGTGTCCATCGCCTGTGATGCCTCAGTAGTAAAAACGGGCGTTAAACACTACTCAAAAAAAAAAAAAAAAAACCCAACCCACTTCATTGTAATAATCCGTTTCCACATATTAACGTTCATAAAAACCCGTTCAAAATTGTAATTGTGTAGTGGTATAACTAACGAATAACAGTTAGTAAGCACAGTGAAAGTATCAAGTAACATAAGAACGTACAATCACTCAAACTACAAGCTGATACTTGCACGTGCATTATTCGGCCTTGAAGTGCTTGGAGAAGCTGGTAGTTCAAATAACCTTACCAAGTTTCTAAGATATGTATTCATTGTTTGAACTCATTGTCTTGTGTTTATACCTGTAGAGGTCAGCATCCAGTTTTTCTGAATCTCTTTTACACGCATTTTTCTCATGATCTCCTGTTGGGCTATTTACCTCCTTTTTGTGAATTGTGACTTTAGTAAGTAAAATACGATATATATTTAGAAACGTTATGTCATTTCATCATTAATTTAATTTCTCTTTTGTTGTTAAAGAGCTTATTAGTCATAAAATGCAAACTATTTTCAAGCGAATTTTTAAGAATTAAAATATTACATATTTATGTTTATAGGGTCTTTTAGGGGTTTTTGAGCATGGTTTGGATACACAATGAAACTTCTTATTTTATAAATTATCAATTTGTGAGTTCATAGTTTCTACTCACTAGCAAACCAATGCACACTAAGATAACAGAGAAACACAAACAATAAAGTCGTTTTTGGCTTTTCTTTGTCTTCGTTGAACATGTCGAATAATTGGTGTAACTAAAGTCCTTTCACGCCACGGGTAGCCGAGGTCGTTAAGGCGCAGATTCGTGAGCTGGAGGTCTGGGATTCGATTCCCACCAGGACCGTCCTCCCTACCTGGGTTTTTTTTTCAGGTTTACCTCAGTCCTCATGACTGGCAAATGCCGGGGAGGTACCCTAAACTTAGTTCTGGAATGTATTCTTCCTTAAAAAATCCTTTCCCATTTTATCATATTATTTCATGTATCACCAGTGCTCGCCGCCTGTGGTACCTCAGTAGTAAAAACGGGCGTTAAACACCATTAAAAAAAAAGTCCTTTCTCGTCACTTCATTTGTTACCGCAACGCATTAACATTTAGCGTTGAAGTCCCTAGTATTAACTACATGATGTCCTTGAGGATTTATGATAAACACATTGTCAAATTGCGTTCTGAGTTACGGCAAACATTACGTAATATAAGCATTCCAGCCAAGGAATGGCAAGATAGAAGTTAAGCACATAGTCAGGTGTGCCAGTTTGTGCAATTATTAAAACAGAATTATAGGAAGCAAAAATAACAGAGTACAAGTAATGATTATGGCTAAATCGGATAATACAATTGAGTACATTTCAAACTGTACATTAATCTATTCAATATCTAGCACACTAGCAATTCTTGCTTCAATAAAATAGATTTGCACAAATGTTTCTACTTCAGTCATTCACTTAAGTTAGTGTAAATCATACAAAATTTCTAACAAGTGTATTATTAAAATAAATGCAAAAAATAAACAAAACGCTACAATTGCAAACAATTTGTTCCAAAGAAACGCCCAGCACATTAATTGTTGGCCCCTTTTTACATCCCCTGGTGAATGGTTTTCGAAAGTACAATAAATGGGCGATGACCTGCAGGTTAGACATAGGTGTTGTCCACCGAGGTCGTGTACCATTAAAAGGTCAAATCTCGTCACCCGAAGCTCCGCACGGTTTCTGACTGACCTCCTTATGGTGACCGGTCACCCTACAGACATTGTAAAGCACGTGTGTTAAACAGGGAAATATGAAAACAATGTGCCGAAGCTGCGTGGACACACCCATTTAACTGTTTCAGTGGCGTTCCAAACACCAGCAAGTGTATTTCAATATTGCTACAACATAATTTTGGATACTGGGAGCTTCAGAAAAAAATGAAAGAAAAAATTTCAAGCTACTTATTTTGGTACCACTGAAGGTAATCCATAAATATATTAAAATAACAGAGAAGTTCGTTAGCGCAAAACTATTAACTGCTCATATCCTTAATACCATTTTTGGTATTCAGTTCCCATACAACTTGAGGCTTTTTATCTTGCAAAGGATAGCAAGGAAATGCTTTAGCATAGTTTCTCACCCCCTCAAAAAGGTGTATATTAATAAAAATAAAAGGAATTTAACATGCACATAATTTAATATTAAAAATCTATTATAGACCAGAAAAAAGTACAAATCAAGTTTATGTAATTTTTTTCAATATTGTTTAACGCCCTGTTTTACTACTGAGGCACCACAGGGCGGTGGACACTGATGATACATGAAATTATGTATTAGTAAAGGATTTTTAAGGAAGGAAACGTTCCAGGCCTAAGTGTAGGGTCTTCCCGGCATTTGCCATTTATGAGGACTAAGAAAAACCTGGAAAAAAACTCGGTCAAGGAGGACGGTTCTGGCGAGATTCGAACCCCAGGTCTCCCGCTCATGAGTCCGTGCCTTAACGACCTCGGTCACCCTTAGCGGTTTATTTAAAATGCTGGGTGTTACCTTGAGATGCTCTAGCAAGGTGTAAAGAGGAAACAGTTAAATCAACAGCGTATCCTGCATAGGTCCAGGAATGATAAACAAGTGGAAAGTATATAAATTCAATTTCCAGTCCTGAAATGTTGAAATCACAAGTCATAAGCTTAAGTCGTTTTTCGTAGTTTACAAAGTATTATCTTGAGGGGCTGGGAGAAAATGTTTTGAACTTTATTGAAACATATCCCAGTTATTTATTGTTCGCTAAAGCATGTGGATTCAACATGATGGTGTCCCACCTCACTTTTTACATGGTGCTCGTTAATAATTTAATCGGATGATCCATTAAAACTGGATAGGAAGATAGATCTGACTGTACTTGATTTTTGCTTGTGGGGCCATATGAAAAGTCTTTGGAGACTGTAAAGGATCTCTTAGCTGCTTGTGACGTAGTTAGAATGTCTCCAAGAATGTTCGAACAAATACTACAAAACTTACAGTGATGCCATGCCTGCAACAAACAGGAGGACAGCATTTTGAATAACTGTTGTAAATGTTTTCGCAGCTTGTGAAAGTAGTGCAGGTAAATTTTTATATCTACAAAAATTGTAAATTTTCTTATTTTACTTTCATAGATATCCCATTGCAATGTTGGCCTATAACTTGTGACAAGTCGTTTCCGATGCTGCGTCCTCTATCTCAAATCTCAAATTAATACTTTTGCCCTTCTGCATTATGCATGAAAGTTTGTATCGTGGAAACATCCGGTTAAAGAAAAACATTACATTTAGGAAAAAAATGTATATTTCAATTAAATTTTTAACTTTTAAAAAAATAAATAGAGTTTGGAAACATCTACACATTGCATATTTTTCAAAATCAAAGAATTTGTTACAATTAAAATAAATGTTCTGTATTTTAAACCGCAGTAACCACTCGGTGTTCTTGGATTTCCAATAATAGTTCATGATCTTTGTAATTTTGCAATACGGAGTAGAGGTTAATAAGCCTTTTATAGAATATGATATTTATAAGGTTGTGGTAGTGATAATATTGATAAATATTTGTTTCATTTGAAGGTACAAATATAATATATGATGAGAGTTAGTTTCATGAGAATGGAAGCGTCTTGCCCATATTTTTATTTGTATCATTTTTATCTTTTCTTCAAGTGTGTTGTAACCACTGGGCATTCTTTTTGCTTTCACAGTAGGAAATTATATGAATCAATGGCCTAGTATACATTTAAAACTGACTGTTCGGGCCATGTATGTTGTACGGTTTCTGTTATGTTTGTAAAACACAAGTAGAACGATTCTTCAATTCATTTACTTCAAATTTGATATTCTCCCAAGCTGTCAATTCTCACAGAGGTTGCCACAATAGAATGAAACGTTAAAAAATCAATTTCTTAAATAAAATGTCAAGAGTTTCGAGGTTAGTTAAGTTGGCAAGACTGAATACAGACTCCGATCCCTGAGGGGTTTCCTCCACATTATGTCTCAACATGCATGCTAACTAAATGAGTAGCTGAGGAATTCTAATTTATAAATCTATGAGGCGGCTAGCCACACTATTTCCGTCTAACGCCGTGGGCCCAAGTGTACAATGCCCTCGTCCCAAAGGCTAAGCTCACCGAGGTAATTATCTAACCTAGGAAATCTCGAAGTATTCGAGCATCTGTAAATCCGAACAGAATTTGAGCCTACACCAGTCAGACTCTAAGTCTCTTTTATGGATTTAATATCCTCTTAACTGTTAAATAATGCCTAAATCATTACATTTAGCTCAATACAAAATACTTCCAGGAATATATTCCTTTATATCTAAATATGCATTATTTATCTGTATAATACGCCTATGGATCAGATTAAGAAGAAATAGTTCAGTACATTAACGTCGTAACAGCAAAGATGCCTCATTGGGAACGCAATAAAACATCGTTGCTAAATCTATAAAATACAAATAAGAGGAAAGGGTTTTTAATTTATACAATAAATTAATGAAGAACGGTACAGAGGACCTTTAAACGTTTTTAGAGCTAGAGATTATCCATTTAAATAATACATGCACTTAATGACCTTAGAACACATTACCTATCTAAGCATTTGTTCTACCGCACAGCAACACAGAAGCCTCTGAAGCCATGCTGAACGTGCTCGTCGATTCTTCAATTATTGAAAGAGTTGGAAGATTCGGGATATCCAGTACCTCCCAATCATAGTGCTGAATTGCTTCTAACAACCGCTCAGCGATCTGTATTCACAAACATGCCCTTACAGTTCCAAAACATTGTCACCCATGCTGGGTAAGTTGTCTTGAATTTCCTTGAAGAGGGGAAGTTTGAGTTTTCGTTTCTGACGTCCTTGTAAATGTTTTCTGAAGGAAATCGGTTCCCACCGCATGATAGTGCAACAAGAGCTGATACAATCCTAGTGGATTTGTGAGCTGCTGTGAGTTCCTTGAGTACTCATCGTGAACACATTTTCTGATACTTCAATTGCTTCATTGCGCACAGTGTCGATTTAGATGTTAAGTTAAAGTGTCTGTTTTCCTGAATCAGGCCTTCATTGATACTCAGTGATCACGCTCTGCACCTTTATGTTCCATGGTTCCGTCAGACTCCCATGTTGGAACACTACTACAGATATAAACCGCAATCTGATATGTTTGAAAGAAAGCACCTTCTGATCTAGCAGGATATTTGAATGGAATAAGGGAGATCCTGTTACCTTATTTGTTGAGCAATTCGTATTCTTTTAGGTAGGAGAGAAGCGTTTATCCAAAAACCTCCCAATTTTAGTATTTTACTTCATGCTACAAATTAAGAACATATGTAATTTTTCTTATTCACAATAAAAATACTAAAAATAAAAAAATATTCAAATCTAGAAGATCTGATGAAAATTTCTAAGTCATGTCACATGTTGCATTTTGGCGTTGTAAACCAACACTTTTAAAAAAGGAACACAAATCCATTGCATATGTATTTCAATTATACTTCCTGCGAAGCCTTAAAAGTTTATTTCAGATTTGGGCAAAAGGATTATTCCCTCTAGCTTCGTTGAAGTTCAGGCAGCGGAATAGACCAAGAGTGCTGTTATCAACTGTAATATATTTACAAGACCTGAAACTCAATAATAGAAAATGTACAGATATGTTTGAAGAATCATTGCTATAAGAATATATATGTTAAACACCTTCCATTTCTTAGAATTTGTCATTTAAAGTAGATTTTTCCCTTACAATTTAAATTTTGATAATGAACATGTTTTAACATTTATATGGTGCAATAAATTACTAAATTTAAAATCTTGTATGTAATGAATTCCATGTATTATATACTCTATACACATCAACAATTTGTTTGTGTCTTTTTAAAACTGCAAATACATTGCTTAACGTATTGTAAGTAAGGATGACAAGACGAAGGCGATGAAAAGCACTCACTACTAGAAATAGCCTAACAAAACATTTTTTTTTTTACAATTTTATAATATATTGTCAACAATACACACGTTGAGTGCGAGGGATGGATGACGAGCGGTATGCTTTTGAGAGAGGTGTTTGATATCACACTGCGATGATAAATTGGTGTTTTAGACTTTCTATTTTTTAAGTTTTGTTTCTCCAAACTTCACTATACCTTGGCCAAGTACTCAAACCTCTGATGGAAGTGGTGTTGGTTTCCCAAAGTAATGTTATACTCTGGCTGAGTGGTCTGCGTTACCTTGACTTCCTATAATAAAATTCCATAAGAATCATTTAGCGAGGTATTTTCGACCGATCCTGAAGATGATGACAGATGTCCAAGTTTATGATTGCAGTAGCTCTAGTTCGAGTAATTTTCTTGATATAATATGAAATCACATTTCCTTGAATGATGGCAGAGTTCTCACAATATTGTTTTTATAAACATTGTGCATATATACAAATTAAACAATGAAGCGTTTATTTTATATAGGGTGTTAATGAAATGCACCGTATCATCAGAGGTTGTAGAGAAATCCTAGACAAGCAATTTAAATAGAGAACCTATGATTTGCTTGCTCAATTTTCATAGTTTTGAAATAAAGCTTAGCTTCCTAATGACATCACATAATAACTGACAAAAGTTGTGGAGCACACTGCCTCAATTAAAAACAAATCCAGTTCTGGTTTTGTTGATTACATTTTTATTTACATCTTAAGCATGAGAATGCTTCATCATAAAAAATACAATTAAAATATTTCGAAGTATACAAATCTACAATCTTTAAAAACGCAGTTTGTCGCCTTATCTTCTAGGCGCAAAACTAGGACGTTTACTTCATCTAGACTAATCTATACAACATGATAAATCAGTTAACTGTCCAGGACTGTACTCTCATATGAGAGATTATTCAAGCACTAAATGTTAAATGCCAATGATTAGCATTGAAAATCAGAATTTTCTGACTCTTAAATCAGATTTGAAGACATTCTAAAACACTTTGCTTTAACACTGACCTATGAGCATCCATTTTCAACAAATAAGTCATTTTTTACGGATTATAGATGAACTAACTCAAACTACTTGTCAATTACCCATCTACAACCTCTATAGTAATTAAAATTAGTTCAATAAACTTAAAGTTTATTTTTAAATAAAAAGATTTCTAAAACATTTTGGGATGTGAATATTTAAAAATACAATGTTGAGTTAAAAAGCTATATAATGCATGTGCTTGTAGCAGCTTGTAATTAGTTTGAGGAAAACTTTGTCAGCCAGTTGATATTCCCTGAATGTTACTTAATGTTTTCATTGTCTGTAAAGTGTTTATTAAACATTATTCGTTATTTATGCCATTATATAAAAGTAGATATAGTCTTGAAGAACGGGGTGTTATGTATAATGCATATGTGAAAACGGATTCCTGCAGAAAAACGGTTAAGCGATTCGCAATCGTGTTCCAGGTAGAGAACCTGTCTGCGAACTTGTTAAAATGTTACGAGAGACAGAATCTCTCAATGACAAGAAACATGTTCCAATCCATGTGTTCTTACGGCAGTAAAGTTAGATGAAATACAGTAATTTTCTGCGCCGTTGTCGCAATTTATTGCCGCTGAGAGGCATCATTTTCAACATCCATTATAGAAAAAGTTAGTGTTTATTATTATGAGTTCCAAATACGGTATTATTTTATGATTGCAGTAAAAATATAAATACCAATATAAAAATACTAATTTTACACATGGCGACTCTATCTCTCTTTTTCTGGTTGCAGTAAGCAGACTACTTAGGCAGCCATTAACTTCAATAATCTCACTGTATTTAAAATATTAACAATAATGAATGAATTTTAAATTTTTGCAATAGTTTTAACTTCGCAGAAAAACAAAAAATACCAATATGTTAGAAATGGAAAACGAGATATGTAGTAAGTGTATAGATGATAAGTTAAAACAGACCAATCTTCATCATTAAAGAACATATCTTATTCTGTACATCTTGTTATGTAGTTATTAATACCTATTTCCAGTGATACAACAAACACGGAAGATACTTGTTTCATACAATTGAATTTAGTTTTTTTTTTTTTTGAAGCATATTCGAATGAATGAATGAATGAATAAAATAAATTAATATGAATGGCGCAAATTAGCTTAGAGTCCTTGGCGCCTTAAAGATATCTAGCATTCAACTTTTCAGGGCAAGGAAATCTTCCGGAAAAAGAAACTTTACCAGACAACTTGACCTGACAGGAAACCGAACCCAGGACCTCCGAGTTAGCAGTCCCAAACGCTATCACTAGACCACGAAGGCGGTCGATACATAAATGAAATGTCCTTGGTAACATATTAAAAATTTTTCAATAACAAGAGTAATTGAAGAAAACAAATAGAATGAGAATGTACTTGTAAAAGAAAATCGAAGAGGAAAAAGGGTAAAATGGACACAAATTAAGATCTAAAGCGGCTAAATACTCGAAAGAAAACTAATATAAGGGCGAGTAAAACGTTAGGAAAAAACTAAAACAAAGCATAGAAACGCAAGAACCGTATTAATAACCAAAGAGCTAAAAAACCTTGAACGCAGTTTTTATGCTTAAGAGACAGAGAAAGAGACAAGTGAGGGGAAAGTGTGTGGGGGGAAGTGGAACAAGAATATTTAGACGCATAAAGTTGTAAGAGTGTTTACGCCACTGAAGTTTACCGTGCAGTAACTGGTAAAGAACGTGTGGGATAATCTGTGTTTGTATTTTTTGTTCCTACTGTGAGATAAAGGAGGTGGAGGAGCCGCAAATAGGACGGACAATACAGGAATTGCACAACGACATTCACGATGCGGGGAGAATGTGTTTTAACAAGAACTTCGCTTACGGCTAGGCTAAAGAAAGAATTAGCCGCTGAAGAAAATCTAACAAGTGTGTGGTCTCTCATTTTCTGAAACCCGTAGCAAGAGAAGCAGAAGAAAATAACATTACAGTATCTGACAAATTTTATCTCGAGAGGGTGTATATATACACTATATACACAAATTCGGGCTCAAAATGTTAACAATTGCACAAAATGTTATACTTATGAAAGTCTATCCTATTCAGAAACCGTGAGACTGAAATGGATAATTTCACTTTCGATAATTTCACTCCGTAATCCGGGTGTGATTGGTCAAAGTTAAAAATTTTGTTGGTTTCATTGGTCGATCTTAAGATGACATTATGTAAGTGAAATAGTCTATGTAGAGCTATAGCCTCAGAGACCTTTGGGTGTGGCAAATGTTTGTATTGGCATCTTTAATATTTTTAAGTGAGTTTATTTCAGTTATACTACCCTGTTATTGTAAATTGTTGCTCCTGCAGTACTTTAGATTATCTTCGCTGTGTATATAATTATGGGTTTACAATAACTATACCGGGTGTTGATGAAATGCCCCATACTAAGTTTGGAGATTGTAGGGGGGTTATACGTAAACACTTAATGGAGACAGAGTACCTCTATAGTCTATGAAGACAAATTGGGAGTGACGTGGTGATAAAGAGATTGAAATTACGTTATCGTTAAAGAAAAATTGGATGTAACTTTCCTTATTATGTCTTCAAACCTATTTTGCGAATCAGGAAATCCGGATTTTTCAATGATTTATCAGCATTATAAGATATAATGGTATAAAAATGTAGTCTCGAAATAATCAAATGACAGTACAGCACTGAACAATGGTTAAATTGTTTATCATGTTATGTAGCAAAATCTAAACTTTAGTGTATTTTAACCTGAATGTGTACTTAATAAATAAGACGACAGACTATGGGGTCGAAGGCTGGGGTTCTGCGCAATAAGTTATTTTCTTTTATAATTATACAGACTCTGCCAAAGAAACATGCTCCACAACTCCCATCCATTATTGTGGGGTATCATTTCTAATGGAAACTATGTTACTCAGTGGTGTACTGGTCCTTTAGAAAATGAATGCCATAACTCTGATAGATCCCAGATTCCATAACTTAAATTGCTTGCTTAAGATCCCTCTACAGTCTCTGAAATTGCTGAAATATAGTTAGTTAGCACTCGACATATAATGAATGTTATTACCTAGTTAAATTAATTTTACTTGCATTTATATACTATCAACTTTGCTTTGGAAACTTCTTACAAGTATCCCAAAAATATTATTTCATGATAATTAACAAGATAGAGTAACAAATAATTATTGATGTAATTTTAATATATATATTGAATGGTGTTTAACGCCCGTTTTTTACTGTTGAGGCACCACAGTTGGTGGACACTAATGATACGCGAAATGAAATGATAAATTGGGAAAGGAATTTTTTAAGGAAGAAAACGTTCCAGGCCTAAGTTTAGGGTACCTCGCCTTGACGACCTCTGCCACCCGTGACAGTAAATCAGTGATACCAATGGTATTTCTAGAGAAGATGATTTTTAAATAAAGGAATAGCCGAAACACCAACAAAATATAGGTTGTATTGTTTTATAATAAATAAGCATTTCATTTTTGGAGTCGATGCTGCTCAGGTTATCTATAGGAACTATTGAGATATAAATACAAGAAGCATGTGACTGCGTGAAAATTTCATATTAACCTTTTATCTGTCCCTGTCCCTGTTGTGCGTACACAGAGAGTACGAAAAATTGCGCTCTCAGAGAGCGACAATCAGATCATATAAACGAAAGAGGTAGGCACTTCCCTTCTTATCCATTAGCACGATTGGATATGTAACACCTACGTGTTGTATGAGGTGATTGCCTTTCCTTATTTGTATTATTAATAATTTAGAAACCCTAAAAAGTTAAGGAGTGTCAAATGAATATGTTAAACAGATTTTTTTACACAACTACAGATAGGGAAATCGTCACAGAATAGGTAGGGATATCGGAAATTTCCTGAAATGCATTATTGTCCAGCAGAAAAGAAACCTGGAAATGATAGCTTCTGCCACGCCTCGGAATATTTTAAAAAATACATAAATCTAAATAAATTACTTTTCTGATGTTTTTTATGCTGATAGGTCACAGTAATTTGATGCATGCAGTATCCTATGCTGGCCTAAGAAAAAAGGGAGGAAAGAGAGACAGTACCTGTACCTGTACCTGTAAATATACAGGAACCTAGTTTGTGGGAAGAGAAACAGTGTAAAGGATTGGGCTTTTTTTATTGTTGTGTTTATTTATGGGCGCTCTTTAAAACCTCAGGTCATCAGCGTCCCATTCAATTCAAGTCGTGAAACAGCCAATAAATTTTGCTCAGAGGCCTCTTCTTTCGACTTGATATACTTTTTCGTGCCGTAAATCTACGACACGGTACCCACGGCTTTACGTCCCTTCCTAAGGAAACTACATTTAAGGTTTTTAAGTCCGAAAAAAGCCATCGATCCTGACCACGATTGAACCCGCGATCCAAAATTATTGCGGTAAATCCTAAACGCGTTCAGTATGTTTACAAGTTTCAACTGCATCTTTCTTTACTGTGTTCCAAGTAGTATAGAACACTACTGCGTTTTTCTTGCTTTATGTTGTATAGACACAAAATAATAGGCCAACTTTCACACAAAGATTTAATATCATTTAAAGCTGGTATTACTGCATCATAAAAACGGATTAGAGCAATTTTATGCATCAAGAGATCGCGATTTTATTGGCTATATAGTTCCCAAACAGTATGGGTGGCTTGGGGAACGGGTTGGACAGCGTGATGTAACATAAACGTGTATTCCCATTAATGTTGCAAACCAACACTATTGCTACCTTAAATTTGCATTTTTTTACTCAAGTGCTTAACAGAACGTTATTATGATATTAATAACGTTTAATATTCTGCATCATTTAAAGAAAACATATTTTCTGTGTTCAAATATAACCTATTATCAAATATTTGTCATGGAGTGCGTTATACACCTTTACTTCCCAGTTGTTTTCCTCCCCAAAAGTCACGTTTTACAGCAATAGCAATATTCCATCTCTTCGCCAACTTGAAGAAGAGTTAGTGTTTTATTTTATGTCCGTGACTGTAGCCGTAGAACTCTTCGCGACACGTCCTTCCGCATACGATAACCTTTATTGTGTGTTGGTAGCCTGGGGAGGGAATATGATAGCTAAGGTTGGTATCTCGGGGTATTTGGGTCGCGGTGAAGGAGCTGCAGAGATCAGCACACGGCATGTTGTTGATTTATATGCACTGTGATAAGCAACCGAAGCAGGCGTTGATCATAAAGTTTTAGAGCAATTAATATCAAATGATACTAAATGCTGGAATATCGAATTATGCACTTAGCATAGTCAGCACTCGTTCCACATTCTCAATTCAGTAATATAAACTGTTGATCACCTATCAGCCACAGTAAGTTCGAAAATTCACCCAAGAGCTTGACTTGCTCATTGCTTCTGTTCTAGCGTTACTCTCGAGCTTCCCCTATTTGTTATGTTGTCCCGAATATCACATATTCTCCTAGATAACACAAAAACATTTTTGTGATCTAGCAACATACTATTAATGTATTGAGATACCTTTGGTTATAAAAGAGGTTAATTGAGTTACGGTCCGCCTTGGCGCGGCTGTTTACTCGGCAGGTGGAGCCGCCGCACCCGTAAAAGGGAAAATAGAGTCATCGCGATTAAAGATAGTACTTTTATATTTATTGAAAGCATAAACAGTACTGTATTTAAAACTGATATTAATAAACACTAACTTGTGTAAAAAGATATGTTGGCAGTACATTGCGTGGAAAAGTCCGTGTTTCACCCAACTTTTTTTCTGTAAGAATACTTTTAACAAGTTGAACTTTTTTTCTAACTGGAACACGGTTACCAGGAGATTATCATATGAATCGCCCAATCACTTCTCTGCAAGAATATGTATTGTACATAAAAATTCGTTCTTCAAGACTACACTTAATGGCATAACTAAGAAGGAACAAATAGCACACAATTTACATACTGTGCAAACACCGAGTAACAAATGAACGCGAAACCACGCGCTGGCAAAACCTCCTCAAACTAATTACAGGCTGCCGCTGCTGTACATGCATTATACGGCATTGACTCTTGGCTTTTCCCAGCACTCAGCCACGTTCTGCCGGCCCGTAACTCAAATAACCTTAGTGTCTTTTAGACATATATGATGTTTTCTTTAAGTTCATATACGTTTTAGTACTTTTTGTTTTCTCTCTTAATTACAAGTTTGTTATTATTTCACTAGTCATTCATTTTACATGTTTAGTTTTAACTACCTTTAGAACTGCATGTATTGATATTATTCCTCCAATATAACAGTCTTCATATCTGCATTTGTTTGGGTATTATTACAAGTTTTGGCCTCCTTAGTTTTAACCCATGACTTCCATTCATTTACTTTCATTTAGCTCATTCACTAGGTTATAGCTGATCATGTCAATTCCTTGGTAAATGCACACATTACAAGTACAGATTGCTAAAAAATAAAACAATTTCTTAAAAAAGGAAGGGACTCCAATTCCAAGCCGTTTCGTTAAATTGCTTCAGCTATGATGTTTATGTGAAAATGTAACACGTCACGATATTATCATATTAAATGTGAAACTTCTTCGAAATTTATTATTACTAAAATTAATACTTTATATCAGTTGCAAATGTTCCTTGATCATCTGAGAACGCTTCGAGAAAATTTAAATCTACAAGGAATTTAAAGTATGGTACCTGTAATTTATTATCACTCCAAATACTTAACTTCCCTTAATAAACAGAATTCCTGGAACATAAAAAGTACATTTCTTCTGAAAAAAAATAAAATAAAAAGTACACTTTTATTTCCTGTTTTGGTTTTACAAAAAAATCCAGAATATGCTTAAGAAATTGTTTTTTTACCAATATTTGCAAAAAAAGAAACTGCCTGTTTAAACCTTACAATTGCAGTGCTCTTAGCTACACTTGAAGATCTCATTAATGGCATACAGAGCATCGTATTAAGGAAGAAAGAGACAAATCTATTCCTCCTAACTTTTTTTTTTTAATATAATCCGCGATGAACGCTTAGGGAATGTTTATTTCTAAATTACTTCAATGTAGCCTTAACATCGCAGCCTGCGAGAGAACACATACACGTTTTGTGACACATATGAAATATTTCCCTCTTTAACGCGGCGGTCATTACCTATTGTTTCCTCTCTGTTATTTATATATACCGCCACTTTGGTACTGTAAATAATAATATACCTATCTGCTAGCCCAGGGCAGTCATTTGTGTGAAGTCATGAAAAGAAATTCACGTTCTTAAGTCCGTTTCAAGGTGCAAAGCCTTTTGGTTGCCGGCATTTTTGTAAAGTTGAATAGTTTTCAATCATACGCGTGCATGTTAATGGGACTTTAGAGAAGAGCCCTAGAAAGAGTGTAACATTTAGATTAGATCTCTGTATATGATTTCTCGTTAATGGAAGTTATCACATAGTCACGAATTTGGCATTAAATTACAACGTTAATGAAACGATTCGTGCAACATCGTTCTAGTGAAAAGTTTAACTTTCTGACGAGAAACTGATTCTTTCTGCTTACATTCGCTTGCTAAAATTTTTTGCAGTATTTACTTCTTTCCTAGATAAATGTAAAGGATATTTCGACAAATATAATATAAAAAAGATTGTAAATATAGTTTTGCCCGTGTTAATTTATTTATATGCACAAAATAATTTAAATACTTCTGATGCATAACATTTAGAGATTAAAATATATTTTATTCACATAATAGCAAATGTCACCTTCCGTGCGTAAATATATAAAGTAACCTACAATAGAAATACTCAATACTCCAGAAAACGAACCAATCGTTAAGGAGCACTACATCCCAATCCTAATGTAATAGGAGGTTATGTAGACACATTAGATACTTCGAAATACTAAAGGATTTAGCGAAGGGTAGGTCCATAAGTTTCCGGCCTCTACGATAAGAATTATCGACTTCACAAAATCCTTGTCTGGTGCCATACCTTATCTGTTAAGTAAATAACTTCCACTCCGCTGTGCTCAGTTTTTCAGATATAGTTGCATAAAGAGGTTATGTGTAGAAGATTGTGTCATTTCAAAATGAAGTATGAAGCTGTTATGAAGTTATGAAGGACTTACTCTAAATGAAATTAAAACAGCGATTGGACAGTGTATATAGGGAACCATCCCCCTCTTATTCTATCGTAAAAGAACGGGCCAAACTTTTTCGAGTGGGTCGGAAAACATTGAAGACGAAGAACATGCAGGTTAGCCCTTGCAGGTGCTTACTTCTGAAAACATCGCTCTTGTGGAAGAGAAATTATGGAAGACCGGTGACTCAAAGTTACAGAAATAGCAGCAAGATTGGGCCTTTCTAAAACTACAGTCTTTCGAATTATTCATGAACATTTAAACATGAATAAGGTTAGTGCAAGATGGATGTCTAGACTTCTTTCCTCAGTCCAAAAGCAGCAGAGAGTCATCTGTTGTCAGGCATTTTTGGAGCTCTGCCGTGGCAACGAGAGAGAAGTTCTGCAAGCCATTGTTACAGGAGATGAAACTATGGTCCTCTACTATGATCACTTGTCCAAAAGACAATCGATGGAGTGGCGTAAACCTGGCGAGCACAGCCTCTAAAGTACAAGGTCACACAGCCAACCAAGAAAATCATGGCCTCATTCTTTTGGGACTGTGAGGAAATATTCTTCATTGACTTCAAGGAGAGGAACATCACAGTAAATGGGGAGTACTATGCTGGTTTACTGCACAGATTACGTGCTTCTATGAAAGAAAGCTAAGTGGTGGGGTGCGTCTTCTTCACGACAACGCACAATGCACACAGTTCTTGTTGTAAAGGAAGCTGTGAAGAAATGTGGCTTCAAGGATATCGACCATATACCCTACAGCCCAGATCTAGCTCCCAGTGACTATTTCCTCTTCTCAAGACTCAAGAATTATCTTCGGGGAAGAAATTTAAGTGCGACGAAGAAGTGATGGATACTGTTTATGCCCATTTTGCAGACAAGACTTCTGACTATTTGGGGGGGGGGGAGGATTGAAATATTAATTCAAAGATGTGAGAAGTATATTGCAATAAAAGATAATTATATTGAAAAGGAAAATATAGTTTTTGTTTTACCATACCTGGAAAATGGTTAGACCGGAAACATATGTACCTCGTGTGTGTGTGTATATATATATATATATATATATATATATATATATATATATATAAAGAAACCCTTACAGAATTCAATTGGACATTTCAAATGTATAAAACAATATATTCAATTATAACCTTTCTTATTTATAGATATCTCATATTTTAACATGAGAAGTATATTAGATAGTTTTTCCATGAAAGAAATTCTTTTGCAATATTTTTTCCACACTTGTAGGGAAGAAAACCTGCCAGGATGTCAGCAAAACATAAATGCTATACTATATTTATCTAAAATGTATACTGAGTCAAATATTGTAATAAGTAATAGGTTAGATGTATCTTTAATAAATTGTTAAACATAGACTCATATATTAATTTCCGTAGATCTGTGGAAAACTCTAGAGTGCCAAATGTTTTAAAATGCTCTTTTAGCATGCCATTATTTTTGTGAACAAAAAATAACTTTGAAACAGTGAACGATCACAACTGTAATATGGAAAAATTTTTTTTTTTTTTTTTAACCACTAAGGACTCTATGAAATAGTATAATGGTCAACCCTGCAGAGAGCAAAGGGTGATGGCGGCGTCTATCTTGGCCAGTCGGAACAGCAGTGTATGTCACATATCTGGTCGATCCAGTTGTCTATTCAGGCACTAGAGGTTTAACGTGCTTGAAAAATATGATACATCTGTGTCGCGGAATCGACCAGCTCTTCCTTATTCGAGATAGGGCAATATCTAGATAGAAGAAACAATGACAGTAATCCGCGATAATAGGCACAAGGGGCTCCACGACAGAATCGTCGCCATGCAAGGACATTACACATGTTTTCCAGTTCTATGAATCTGTATTTAAACTTTTCATCCTACAAATTGAGAGTAGTTAAAGTAAATGGAAGATATCAACAACATTTGTGGGTTACTGGAGAACCAAAATATATCTGAAATGTTCAAAAACTTGTACAAGTATTGTTTGATATAAGAGCAAACGAGTTAATTTAGCACATTTCGTATGTCTGATGAAGCAACCTGTCATCTTTATGAGTTTGTGAATAACAAAATTTCCATTAGTGTAATATCCGCGCAGCGGATCCCATTTCTCGTATTTCACTTATAATCAAGTACTTTATGACAGGAGACGTTGAAAATGTACATCAGTTCATCTTTGGAGATTGAATAAATTTCTTGCCTGATATTTTCCTTCAGCTATTATAATATGAAGGATTTGTTCCACATTTTTCGACCTCCCCATAGATAAAGATGCCAGAACTGTGTGGATATAGCAGATATGTTCTGTATTAGGGCATGTGCTTATTTTCATTGTAGTTGCAATTACGAGAACTTGAATCAGTTGCGCGGATATTACATTCGCTTCGCCAGAAGTTATCGCTCCGAGTGCCGACTCACCAGCTGCCGTGAAACGGGTGACAAAATCATGAAATGCTAGGCACTATAAGCCGATGCAATACATTATATTTAAGATATAGACTTTATACGTTATCCGTAATTGAAATTGGCGTAAACAGTTTTTAGACAGCAGTACTATAATGGGAACTTTTTGGTTTTTATTTTAGTTTTGTAATTGATTGCTTTTACTCACTAGTGCATAAAAGTAAGGTTTGCATGAGAAACTATTGAAGTTAGTAAATAGAAGTCATTCAAGTTTAGAAAACACGGCATTTGGAGATGTAACTTGCCGTTCTTGTTCTTCTTGGTGGACTTCAATATAAGCTGTAGCTAAAGACAATTCTTGCGTTTCGTTGTTGTTTGTAGATTGTTTTAATTTCTTGCTGCCATGTTCTTTGTTCCTTAGAATCTGGTTTTCAATTGCCTTCTTGTTTTCGATGGAATTCTCTGTGTATCCTCCAGCAATACAAGTTGAGTCTCTTGAGCGTTGATATATTAGTTCCTGCATCAGCTAAGAAGGTAGCAGAACACCGTCGAAAGCAGTGGCCTGTAAACTTACTAGCGGTTGGGAGACCCAGGAACTGTACGATTTCCTCAGATACGCAACCAACCGTATTTATTTCTACAGGTTGCACAAAACTCTTAGCATTTCAAGTATTGGCTATGACCACCAATATTTGAAGGAGGTTCACATACTTGCGAAATGTTTCTAAGAAATTCGATCCAGCTTTACCTTTCGTAAAGGAAATATTGTTGACATATTTGATTCTGCATTGAGCTTATTAAAGTTAATAATATAAGAAATATCTTCAATGTTTTCCTTTAAAAAGATTGCCTTTGCTCTCCTACAGACTGCGTAAACGCTAATAATTAGCGTTTTAATTAATAAATATTTCCTTCCTTCTCTCCTTCAGGAATCTTACAATTTGTTTTTCTTCGAAGATATTCTACACTTCTATCCTACCCATTTTCTTTTAAGAGTGCAATGATGTTGGTATATTTACTTATATATATATATATATATATATATATATATATATATACTTGTCACTTGTCTACTTACCATAGAAGGATTCCACGAGTTCGAAATATAGCGATCTCAAGTGTGACTTTTTCTTAGTGTTTTATCCTTTTCTATTGTTATAATTACTGTTAATTTGTTGCATTGATAATAGTGTTACTTTATTTTTATTTTTATTTTACATTATATATATCAGTAAATATTGTATATATAAATAAAATCTTTTTTAAGTAAATTGTGGTTCAAAGCTTGAAAAATTTCTCCATAAATTTGAAGTGTTAGACGTGGAAGATATCTCCGAAAAGTACACCAGAATATTTTCTATAATAATTTTGTACTCTTCAGATTAACTTCCAAATTTTCATTGGCTTTATCGCACAGCTTCTTGCAACTTCTGCGCTATCAGTATAGATAGCGTTGCTGCAGCATCTTCTATGTTCACTTTTCTGATTCCCTCAATTCTCTTGATTTATTTTTCCATGCTACAAGCTTCAGTTTTAACGTGTTAAGGTCGCTATTGTAATGAGTCTGAATTTTAATGTCTCTTTATTAAAATAACCGTGTTTATTCCGCTGTTTAAAATCTTGTGTGCAACGCTTCGATAAGTGGATATTACGAGGCAAAGTCGAGTAGTTTTAAATCACCCACAATTCGCAGATTGTCACATTGTCTAACTAACAATTAATACTGATTACTCATCATTGTGTTTTTTACTGTTTATAAAAACTCTCTGTGCATAATGTAATGAATCTCAAATAAAACAAAATATATTTGCCAAACACTGAAATTATGAATGTTGACTATCAAGTAAAACAAAATTGCAGAATGACAAAATTCTTCTGTTAGTTTGGCTGACATAGAAGCATGATGCTACTTAGTTATAATATTTGATAACTAAATAATGTTTGTCTAGCTGAGTAAAGCAAGTTTGGAGGCTTTAATTTTTCTACTGGCGGAAAATAAAAGAATAATCTAATGTAATGGTTATTTAAAAGAAACAAATAATGCAGGCAACACAACGGATAGTTAATGGAACAGTTCAGAGGTGTTAGCAGAGCACGACCATATTTGTTGTAACAGCATACAATAACTTGCACTTACAGGAAGAATGAAAATCACTAGTGCAACTTGCTGCTGGGTGCAGACTGCAGTCCCGAACGACAGTGGAGAGAGGGGAGCAGCGGCTGTTTCCGTGGCCTCTTGTAACAGTGTAAATGTTGCAGTATTATTTTTTTGCTAAAACATAATATAAGAAACTCGTTTACCTCCGTAATTTTTAAATATAAATCGATAGGGTTAGGCGGGTAAAGTGTTGTAACGGTGGAAAATGCCTCTTAACAGAATTCGCAATTAATTATATATACATACACACACTAACCCTAACGCTAACCTGGGTAAATCCTAGAAACCGGAGGACCCAGTGGCTTGCTGCGGCTCGCTATGTCCTGCCGGCTGACGTTCGCCTCCTTTTCGTAAATATAAATTGCATGAAAATAGGCTACCTTGGTTCCTGTTGGAATCGAAGCAGAGATTATAGGAATAAAAAAATGAATGTAGGAGGATAGGGGCAGTAGAAAAAATTTCGTAAACATCAATTTATAGCGCATTCTATACGTGGTTATTGAGTAAATTATTGTAGTGGTGGGAAATCTGCTCTAACTCCGGCAGAGAAAAAAAAATCTAGACGTGAGTTGTGCAAACTACTATCTGCACAACTATAGCACGACGCTATAACCGTTTGAGCTATCATGCCTTTGCTCTTATTATGTAGTTATTATATCTGTGGAAGTCACTACTTGGGCTCTCTCCGCTATCGCTCTGGACTGCAGTCAGCAGCACGTTGCTCCGAGAGTTTCTCGTTCTTCATGTAAAGTTATATAATACTAGTCAATTCGAATCAGGTGTCTGCTGAGGAGAGGCAGTTGAAATAACAGAGCTGCGTAATGGATGCGTCCAACGGAGTACAACAGTGTATGATTCATCCTTATACGAGGAAGTGCCAAGATCAACGCTCAACTGAGACCTTACAGAAGGTCCGAAGGGCTATCAAAACAGAGGGCCGTAAAATTGTCAGAAAGTGTACTTTTGCTCTACGATAACACAACACTGGGGTCGTATTCACGGGATCTTATGGATCACTTGCCTTACAGCCTGGTTCCCATCCCTTGTAGCTATCGTGTACTTGGTTCATTGAAGAAGGCCCTGAAGAGTGAGTGCTTCAACATGATCAAGTGGTTCTTGAAGCAACCAATGTCCTTCGTCATGGAAGGTATAGAGAAATTTGTTCAGTGTTGAGACAGGTGCCTGAATAATGAGGTTATTATCTTTAGACTTTCTCAAACTGTCCTGTAGTATATGCTGTAATTGTAATGTAGCGCATATCCTATAGATCACAGAATAGAAAAATGCATCGAGAAATCGCAGTGTACCGTACTTCTAAAACAAGTATCCCAAAACTATCTTAAGTAACATATTCTTAAAAGAGGATAGTCATAAGTGGGAAAGTGAAAGAAACTTAGGTGCATTGTAAATATAACGTTCTATTTGAATTGTTTCAGAATGTAGGTCATGTGCTTTGTGCTATGTATCAATAATATAAATAAGTTTATGATAAAATTATAATTTCACATAACTTAAGTTGCATTTATAAAGTGCAATATATAAATAGATATTAATATTAAATATAATTAAACGCTATCCATTTTTACATAACCGATCATTTTCAAAGCGCTATAAAATAAATAACATATTAAGAAATTACTATTTTTATCAGGTAATTATTCTTTTATTTTTTTGTCTCAAATAATATTTCAAAGCAAAACATTTAATTATATACGCGGAACATTCAAAAAATTTTGCAAGTGTAACCCTAAAGTCCAACTAAGGGTAGAATTTGAAAACATATCCTCACAATTCTGCAACGTACTCTCCATCTCTCCTCAAATACAACTGTAGTCGATGCAACCATTTGTCAAAAGCCCTACGTACTCGGACTGAGATATTGTCAACAGAGATCGATTTATAACTTGAACAATGGCCTTCACTAGTTTAAAACATTTTCCAGCAATACAAGATTTCATTCGAGTAGTCGCTCGGTGCATGATCAGGGCTATAGAGTGGATGGTCAAGCAACTGGACTTGGCCACTTCCAGTTTCCTAAATTTGCAGCTGTTCTGTTTGAAGAGGCATTGTCGTGCAAAAGCCTTAAAGCTCCTTTCTTTGGACGCCACCGCCTCTGCTCTTCAAATAAAGGATCCAAAATATAAGGGCAATAGTATTCTCCATTCGCTGTCGTTCCTTCTGGCATACAGTCGACCAATAACGGTCCTCCATAGTTGAAGAAAACGGTGAGTATTTGATTTTGAGAACGAAAATCTTGTCGAAGAATAACTAGTCTGTTTCATTTTATTTACCCACATGCAGTCTGAGCTTTATTTGGGAAGGTAAAGTAAGAAAACCAACTTTCATTACCAATACATATACCAGTAAAACGTTCAGGACAATTTGGTGGAAACATGGTCTGCAATTTTCTTGCATATTACTTTCTTCTCTTCATGAGTTAGAGAATGCGAAATCCATTTTGCACAGATTTTTCGCAGTTTTAAATGTTAATTAAGTATATTGTCAATGCTGCCAACATTTATACCCACTTCCATACATAACATTTCTACAGTAATATTCTCACTCTTTGAATTGTTCTCTCATTCACAGCTTCCGGAGGACAGTCAGAGCGAGGGTTATCTTTCATAGTCTCTCACCCTTCTTCAAATGATGAATCCATCTTGCAATGGTATCAAATGAACACACTTGATTACCATGAACAGCTACCAAGTTCTCTTGGACTATTTTCGCTCTTTCACCTAACTTAAGAATGTGAAAATATAGAATCTAACGTTTTCTTTAGAAATATTCATTATTTTTCACTAGCTATTGACACAGGACTGAACTCGGCGGTGACTATGCAGGTTTAAACTTACATTTATGCATTTTTTTTGGCAGCTTAAGGTCCATTGTTGCCAGTTACGTTAGTTACATTTGTAGACTTTATTGTCCAACAGTGTAAAGACTGGTTGAAAATTCGTTCGTTAAATGTAATTTTTAAACTTCGTGTTCATACACAAATCCTATATAGCAGATTGTGAAGAAATTGGGAGTAGGGCTTTTATATTTAATAGGCATACATATCCCCTTGTTACTCTAATTATGAGTATTTTTATTATATTTTGGAGGGAAAAATAGACGTGAGATGGCTAATTAGGGGCATATTTTTTGTAAGCACTGTACACTATGGCTTCCTAAGCTTTTTCTCCCTTGGTATATATTAGTCCTTGTTTTTTAAACATTCACTAAATTCCGCGAAAGTTGCTGGAGCGTCGCTCTGTTTTCTTTTGTTTCTTGGAAAGGTACCTTGGCATCTCCCACGCTCCTTACAGAACAGTTGCTCAACATAAAACGGGGATTTCTCTCTTCGTGTTTTTGCTTCCGTATACAAGGAAGCAAAATAACCATCTGTTTAAGCTCTTCTGAGCTAGTTATAGTGTGGGCGAGTGGTGGTTTGGTCGACTAGTTTAACAATTAGTGCCGTACGTGACTTAGGGACTTTAATTAGAGCTAGAAATCTTCTAGTGCAAAACCAAAGAAGCGCCAGGAGCGTAGCACATTATAAACGAGTGATGAGGATGATGGATACTTGGAGGAGTTGTTCTCTAAGAGAAGGTCGTGTGACCCAAGAGTGACAGTGGCGGACTGTCTCAAATGAAATGCTTGGAAATAGAAGTTTAATGCAGCATTTACATTACCTTTCTCAGCTGTTTGCTTAATAACTCAAATAGTTTTCAGATTCGAGAAAAAGTGTAAGGAATCATTCAACTATTTTTCGTAAGCTTTATGTCCATGATGGTTCCTTCCTTGGTTTATTCACGGACGCTCTTTAACATCTCAGGTCATCAGCGTCCCATTCAATTCAGGGCGTGAAACGGCCGGTAAATTTTACTCAGAAACCTCTTCTTCAGGCCTGAGGTTCTTTTTCGTGCCGCAGATAGACGAAATGGGACGGCTTTACTTCCCTTCCGAAGGAAGCCATACTTAAGAATTTTACGCCCGAAAAAAGTCATTGGCCTTGGGCAGAAGTGAACTCGCGATCTTCGGTTTACGAGGCAAGTATAGCTACTACTAGACCACCAGGACCGGCTCCATGAAGATGACTAATGATTACAGAAAACTGAGTGCCATCGTGTAACCTGAAGAATTTAGTTATTTAATTATTAATTTCATTATAAATATATTATTAAATCACTGCCAAGAAATTACCATTTGGTTATTTTATTTACTTGGAACAAGAAAAGTCAGTAGTAAACATGTAATAATAAATGAAGCAGATAAAATATGACTGAGTATAATATTATGACCCTGTAGCTTATTAGATATAAATAAATGTGACAATGTTGTTCATACCTATACACAGCGTGGAATAAATGTGTACTAAGAATTTACGAGAAATATACAGGATCCAAAAAAAGAAGGGGAGAAAATGGTTTGGTAATGCTGTTCCTAATAAGTCAATCTAAGCTCCTTTTACTTGCTCGTTGCCTTCTATACCATGATGTCCAGTCACCCAACAAAATTCTAATTGATCTTTATGAAAGAGTTACAAAAGCGTAGAGACATTCTTACACATGAGGGTTAGAGTTCATCTTAAGATGTAAGTTCAATAATTGTGAGAATGAGTCTCTTCTCATGGAAGTTAAGACAGATCAGAAAAGTGGTCACTTTTGGTTGAATAGCTGAAAAAGCAATTCATTCAGTAATCATAGCAGAACATCATATTACCTTCACAATTCACATCATTAAATGGTAAACTTTGTTTGAAAAACAAGTTTAATAATAATAATAATAATAATAATAATAATAATAACAATAATAATAATATATTCATAATTTAATAAATAACAAACAAGACGTTAGGATTAATTCCATGCTAAGCCACAGTATAAAAAATAAAAAAATATATATTTTAATTACCAACAATAACAACAACAGGGATTAGGTCTTTAGTCAACTAATAAGAGGTTTTAGAGCTCGCCCTTCCATCTATCAGTAGTGTTCACAATGAGGTTTACTCACAGGAGAATGTTCTTGGTAACATATACGAAGTTCGTTTGAAAGTTCGATAAATTTTCATGAAATAACGTGAAAGTGTAGGTATATAATTGATCGCAAGCATCATTCTTTAAACCTAGTTCAGCAGGTAATGCTTCGGATTTAAATTCCGGTTATCCTGACCTTGGGCTTTTATTCTTGGTCTTTTAGACAAATGCTCAGGTGGATCATATTACTTTCTGTTACAAGGTCAAGAGTACCAGGACGAGGTGGGCTGGTGCGGTGTGACAATGACTTGCGCTTTGGAAATGTTTCTGCCTCAACGTCTGGTATGGAACCAGCCTCCTGTGTATGCTCGTGCCTTACCGCCCTATGTCTCCCTCACTTCCTCCCATTGGGGCATGGGCACAAACGGCCAGCTGAAGCACCGAAATATTTCCTCCGTCCCTAACAATCTAATTACTCCCGTACTTAAAATTTTCTCTTGATGGAAATGTGTGTTTAGTCAAATGAAGAGATATCGTCGGCGCAAAACCTATTTTTCCGACGGGATGAGAACAATTGGATACTCTCTTGATCAATAAATTTTATATTTTTCGAAAATACGTATTTTTAACTTGTTTTCTCCCGTAATTCTTGTATCAAGCTACTGTATTGGACACCCAGCAGCTTCAAGCAACGTTCAGCAGTGTAACTGAGCTTGAGTATTGTTTGGCGGCACTCGCCTTGTTTACACAGCTTTCCTAAAGGTGAGGGGAGTAGAGGGAAGGCGCCTTCATTGTAACTTTCAACTGTTTTGACTTGCCAGCTCTGCTTTCAAAATGAAGGTTCTATGATTGAAGAGCACAAAGTGACCACAACTGTACTAATGATCTGACGATTACATCTTCTATTTTATTATTCGGATCGCACATTGCTTATAACATTGTGACGCGTTTTATACTATACTTCTCGTAATCATCTGTTTCTTGTCAACAACTACACTAGTGACCAATTTCACAAGAGTAAATTTTGCTTAAAAAAGTAATAATTTCAAGATGCATCGTAAATATTAAAGCGTAATTATCGATGCCCATTTACATATTTGATATGTTCATTTTTAATACGAGGATTTGCTGTCTTTTGTATTTTTCACTTGCTGTAAAGTAATTCAGTATAAAATTTCATTAAAATATTTCTTTGGCCTCTGCGCTTTACTTTGCTAGTACATAGTTACTGCGTATTTCCATATTTTATAGCCTTCGATCGCACATACTATTTAAGGCAATAGGCTTGCTGAAGATGTCATGATTGTTTATCTAGTGCTCGTTTGGAAGAGTCTATTTCACAGAAAGTTTTCGTTTTTGATTCGTAAACGCATATTAACGTTGTTCGTATATGCTCTGCAGAGCCTTTACCGTATAAGTTAATGAAGCATTCAGAAAACGGGAAATACCAATAATTAAAAGTTAAAAAAAGATGCACGCAACTGCGCAAACCTAGTCTGTTGTGTTTTTGACTCTGAGAATACAAGTGGGTTTGTTTGTTAAAGACAAAAATATTTCGGTACTTCATCTTTGTTCAAGGGCTAAGTCGTTTCTGTTTAAGAGCCCCTTGGGAGCGGGGGTAAGGAATAAGAGTGACAGACTAGGTTCCTAACAATGTTTTCAGATAGAATCCCGACACTGGCAGAGCAAGGCACAAGTCACCGTCACAACGCACACGGCACCAGCCCATATCGCCTGACTCTTTCGGCCCTGTAACAGGACCATGGTAATGAAAATAGATGAAATAGAGAGCAATATTCGACTAAGGGGGAAAACACGAAAAGAATCCAAGGTCAGGAGCGGGCCGCAAGGAATTTGATCCCGGAAATTTTGTAAATGAAATCCCAAGTCTTATCGCCTGAGCCACTCCGCTCGGTCTAAGAACACAATACTTAACACATCAATGCGATCAGCAAAATTAATGTGCCGGGTGTGATTTCTTGAAGAATGCGTGAAAATAAATAGCATTTATGATATAATGGTGACAAACAGTGGTGTATTTCTCAGCAAGTGTAAGTTTCAGCTTTCTGTACATTCATTAACATCGGAAATAAATTCATAGTTCAAATTAACCGCTAGTTTTTTTTTTTTTTTTTCGTCTAGTTGCTTAAAGTTTAAGGAATTACTTTTATATTCCCAAATATTCACATTTTATTTTATTTTTTTTTTTTCCTTATTACATTCCATTCAGAAATTGGCAAATGCTAGGCAGATTTTAGTGTATAATGATAAAGCTGTAACTTTCTGTAAAATCTGCGCCAGTTTTATGATCAGAGCTCGCGCACTTGAAGAGCCAGTCTGCCACTGCGATGCCGCGGCGGTCTCGTTTGCTCCTATGTCACGACTGCCTCGCCGCTCTGTGAGCTTATTACACCTGCTGGACGTGCGTCACCGTTACAAAACTTACTCTATGAAAAATTGTTTTAAATGGCTTCCTGAAACACATTTACAATATCTAACGACGCCGTTTGTAATACTCGGACAGCTACCATAATTCATGAAGACCAGTCTCCGCTTAGAAGGACCTAATTAAACAGGACCTAGTTCGTACTTCTATTGTTTATTACCTCTTTTGTTCAAGTACGTTGATTTTATGCGAGTCTTCCGCAAGGGTCGTTTTAATTACAGCTGTTAAGTTAAACAAAAGAATTGTACAGAGTATATTACTTCTGTAGGAGACATTTTCAGATTTATGAAACATTATTTAACTTGAATCAATGTCGGAAGAAACCTTAAGACTGCTCATAATAAATAACCCTCCTTCTAGTTCTCATATTATATGTCTAACCAAATATTTCTTTATTTTACTTGAAAGTAGAATAACAGTAATAGTGGAACGATGAAAAGTTACGCTCCATATCTCCTATTCATAAAATACGATATATTTGTTTTTGACTTGCTTCGCATAACTCACATTAAAAGTATGCCTAATAACAATTTTAAAACAAAATTATATTTAATGATCACATTTTTAAGAAATTGGAAAGTTCTTTAATTTCCAAGGAATAAAACTAATGAATATATAAAAACAGCAAATAGAGAGTAGTCCTACTTTTGTTCCAGAAGCAGAAACTCTTTTGAGAAGAATAATGATAGAGGGAAGTTTTAAAATGTAAATACTAGACCAGAAAAATCTGACAATTTTTACAAAAAATTTAAAAGATTTATTTGAACACTTTAATATAAGTATAGATGGATGTTGTACATAGAAAAAGCGAAATCAGAATTAAATACCTACACAGTGAATTTAAATTAATAAAAAGTGTAATAAATGAACCATTAAACCAGTAAAATGAAAATTCAGTACATTTAAATTCCTCAATAGAACTAACAACAATGTTGGTGGCATCAGAAACTGTTCTTGTTTAAATTCAAGAATTTAGTTTTATGATATACAGAAGCAACATCTGACCATAATATGTTTAGAGCACTCGGGGTTCATCCTTGATATCCTACACAGTTTTTTTTTTTTTTTAATTTACATTGATTGAGGTTATTTGAGTTGAGGTCCGCCCGAGCACGGCTGCTTTACTGGGAAAGTACACCCTCCGCAACCGGAAAAACGAAGATAGTGTCGCCGTGCGTCAAGTTACTTGTTATGTCAGTATTTATATTTTAATTGAAAGCATTAGAAATGTTGAAAAGAATGCCCCTCAGTGACAACACATTTCCGGCATCTGCTTAGCAAATCGCTGTATTTTATCCAACTATTCTTCCGTAAGAATATGGCGATTAGAAACAATGTATCATTTAGAGATTTTGTCTCTCGTAAATTGTTAAGAAGCTGGTGAACAGTTTTCTGTACCTGGAATACGATAGCCAAGATATTTTCTTACCCCTTCTCTGTAAGAATTAGTTTTCAACATTGTGCCGTATAAAAGAATCCTTCTTCAATACTATATATGTGCGCTGGCATAACTAATGAAGAACAATTAGGATATAATTTATACACAATGAAAGCACTTAGTGACGCACGAACACAAACGCGTTGATAACACCTCCTTCAAGCTGCTACCTGTATATCATTAAACGATCTTGACGACTTGCTTCCTCGTGTGCGACTTCATTTGCCGCCCGTAATTCATATAACCGCACTGTACAACTACAACAACCTTTAATTCTTAAATATTAAAACTATTATTGCAGTGCTCACAATCTACACTTATTTCTAATTTTGCTGCATTTTGATGAATGTTTCTTATCAGCCAATTTAAGAAATGGACAATAGCGACCAATAATAATAATAATAATAATAATAATAATAATAACAATAATAATAAGGTATAGTTTAACAATGTAACATTGATGTAAATAAGGATCACAGTGCCAGAAATTTGAAAAATGGTTTAATGATAAAGTTATAATCTGTATACTAATTCGTATTTAGCATATTTTTGCTTACTCCCTCCATCCTTATGTATATGAGTTATTTAGTAGTTTTTCTTCAGGTTTCCTATTTATATGCATCTTCCAACCATTTTTGTTTGATTCTTAGATATACACCAACGAAGCTCATAGCTTTATAACGCAACATGAGTGACTATATGAAGTGCTTTAAGTACTTGTCTAGGTAAAAGCACATATTTTATTGTTATTTTTGCAAATGAATAGCAAAAAAGTACTATTTTAATAGAGCCTATTTCTTGTAACTTTTCGGTACCTCTGTCTTTTGCCTGGATCTTTATTACTACTTCTGGTAATAAAAACAAAATATGTTCCTGTTGTCTTACTGGAAACAGAACTGCTAAAGCCTTTGGACTAAGGGAAAGAATCTTTATAGCCTAAAAACGGCGTTATTTCTTTCAGCAGCTCTGTGTTATAGCTCACTCTGAAGGTTAGCACCGGGCACGCTCTTTGTGTTTTGATTTCAACAAAGGATTTTTTTTTTTTTTTTTGACGCTCGTTAACATCACAGGTCATGAGCGTCCCATTCTATTCAGTACGGGAAACGGCCTGTAAATTTTGCTCAGAGACCTCTTCTTTCAGGCTTGAGGTTCTTTTTCGTGCCGTAAATGCACGACACGGGACCCACGGGTTTACTTCCCTTCCGAAGGAAGCCATAATTAGGATTTTTACGCCCAAAAAAATCCATCGACCCTGGTCGGGTTCGAACCCACGATCATGGGTTTAGAAGCGAAGTATGGTTACCACTACACCACCAGGACCGATAGAAGAGTGTGTTTGTCTGATTTTTACCAAGGGATTATGTTACAAAGTTATTTGCATAAGTGTACATAAGTTTGCAATATCTTCAGAATCGATTTAAAAAATAAATGAGTTCTAACCAGCGGAAGAAAGATTGATGTTAATGCCCTACCTTTTAGTGAAGTCTGCGCGCGAGTAAACTTTTACTTGGCGACTTTAAACTTGAAAATGGAATAATATCTCGTATGGCTGTTCACTAACTATAACAATATCACTCGCTCTTAACTCAAACATTCATCATATACAACTTAAAATGTATACAACAAAAGGATTGTATGATTGTTATTATTTGAAATTATTAAAATAATTTTAAAAAATGAAAATAAAATTTTGACATTTTATATAGCAGCACAATTTTGCGTTCACTGCCAACTTTATAATTGGCAACGCAGTAATAAAATGTGAAAGCTTTTACTAAAAAAGTGCAAAAGATATAATAACGTTTTATATCTAAATAGCCTTTCCCCAGACACACACAATAAAATCTAGAACAAGATGTATGCAAACTGAATGCGCTCGTTTGCTGTGCAAGATCAAAACTGTTGCACAATGCATTGAGAGCACTCACCTAAGTTATTCATTCATATGAAGAAACGATTGTGTGCGTGACTTATTTTCGAATTGCTACGCCAAATGATATTTGCAAACAATTTAATAGACATCTTCATGCACGTGCGCGGGTTGACTGCAACAACCTTGAACTAGTAGAGAAGTGGAAGGGACCTCAGCAACCACCTTCACCTGCACTCTGTATTCGCCATTCGTGCCAGCAGTCGGTATGCTTTTTGATAACCTTGCAGTTAAAATTGACATTTATTGTTTTATGTTGCTCTTAGGTATACACCGCCACGGGTGGCCGAGGTCGTTAAGACGTGGACTCGTGAGCGGGAGGTCTAGGTTCGAATACCGCCAGGACCGTCCTCCCTGACTGAGTTTTTTTCTAGATTTTCCTCAGTCCTCATAAATGGCAAATGCCGGGGAGGTACCCTTAACTTAGGCCTGGAACGATTCCTTCCTTAAAAATAAATCCTTTCCCAATATATCATTTCATCTCATGTATCATCAGTGTCCATCGCCTGTAGTGCCTCTGTAGCAAAAACGGGCGTTAAACACTATCCATTCATTTCATTCTTAGGTATACAGGGTGTTCACAGAAACACTTCTCATAAAGTGTAGCCCTCGGTAGTCATAATCATATTTACATTAAACAAGTGACGTTAGATAAACTATTAGTTCTACCTCACAATATGTGCTTCATGTGTCAGGCTGCAACCGTCAAGACGGAATTCCCACCCATGCCACACACGCTACAACATCAATCACAATGTTCATAGAAAGAAAGTCTTTTTGGATACTCACCAGGTTTCAACTCACACACTAATTGCGAGAAACCTCAGTCGATTACATAGGACCTTGGACTGGGTACATTTCTGTGTTTAGCTCTACGCACAGACGCCTTAAGACTGCGTACACACATCCTTCACACGTTCCAAAATTTCCGCATTGACCGATTGTTTAACTGAAAGGCATTTCGTTTGATCACATATTATGCATTCGTTGTTCACACTTCACAATCGTCTTGACATATTGAAACTGCCGTCAAACTGTTACTACACTCTGTGTCCTATTGGATTCCAAAACACTGCAACAATGTTCCTGTGGGATAGCTATCATCTCACTATATTGCTGGATTGAAACTCAATCCAATTGAAAAGTAAATATTTGCACAATTTCACACTATTTATTTCATTTCAACAATGCAACAAATGACAAACGAAAGAGCCACAATCAATACAGTGTTTCCCTCTCTTCCATTGTTTCATTTATTGTTTCTTTCGGCAATTACGCATTCTGAGAAATTCTAAAAACAGAAATACTTTGAGCCATTCGTTTTTACCCTCCGTCGATACAGACATACCTTTTCCGCTTTGTTTCAACGCACTGACGCAACTGATATAATGCGAAAGGCTGCAATACATAATAGCTTCTTAAAATCTATTCTAGGGCTTCCTGCTTTATTATTGATCAGTCGGCCATTTTTTTTTGTTTTATATCAGTTAAAGTATCTGCGAGATACGCCCACTCATGTATCTCATCGTTTTTATATCCTTTGTCGCTCTCAGCCAAGTTTTCTATACAAATTAGAATATCACAGAAATGTGAGTTATTCAATCTAAATGATCTGGATATACAGAGCGTCCTGGAAATATAGCGTTATTACATTACGCTGCAAATGTATATTTAGTTTGTAATGACATAACATATGGTCTATACAGCTGAAAAGATTCACTACAAATTCTTTACCCACTTCTTGCACAGCCGTTCTGCATGCTCTAAATGGCAATTAACTTTACATCTGGTGCAGCAATATCTTTAAAGTTACTTCTTAGGATTCCAATGAACAGCTCTTAAAAAATTTGCATTTATTTCCTGTGGAAGAACTGTGTGAAAACTAGCTGACTTCGTGAAAAATTAAAATAATGAATGCTTTTTATTATTTTATTTACCAATAGGTTGTGAAATATAATTACTTTTCTTTTCCACGTGGTAGTATGACAATAATAATAATAATAATAATAATAATAATAATAATAATGCACCTAGAAATGTTTTCAGATAGCACAGAACCATCAATGCAGTCGGTATCTTTGAGATACTTGCGCCCGATGAAGAATTAATGGCATTGGTACACTTGAGTCGATCTTTTTGTGCAGCTGTCCTTGAACGAACACTTAGTAAAGCTTGTTTAGTGGCACTAACAGACTCATCAATGAACGTGGTGGATTACAGCGTGGCTGTGGGGTAGGATGTAAACACTGCGCTCATATAAGTCCACATTGTTACTTAGGTCCATATTATAATCACTATGCGATTCAAATCTCTTGGCATTCGAGTCGCGTTCGCTCACACTACACACTTACCTTTAGCCGTAGTGAAATTATCGGAGCTGCTAGAGCGGCAGTCCCGAGCAACAGCAGCTCCACAGTCCTGAAGGGCAGAGCGGAAACTCTAATGTTGCCTCCTAACTGCATAATCCACACGTAATTCTTTTTCCATAATCTGCACCTAATTGTATTCATTTCACAGCGATATGCGCACGATTGCTGTCTTTTTTACTAGAGCAGCGAAAATTTTTATTACACAAATTTTGCACAACACCGATACTTCCTTATTCACACTCCGCTTGTAACAGTGTAAATGTTACATATATTATTTTTTTGTTAAACGCAATGTAACCTATGCGTTGTCCTCCGTAATTTTGTGGCTGCAATATATTGTTCCTTATCACAAAACTGGGTTTTTCACTTTTTACTATCCGCTGTCTTATTGGAATTCACCATTAATTCACACACACACACACACACACACACACACACACACACACACACACACTAACCTTTAGCTAACCTCGGGTAAATCCTAGAAATCCTTGGACCCAGTGATTTGCTGCGGCTTGCTACGGTCTGACGGCCTACACTAGCCTCCTTTTCGAAAATATAAATTGATAGAGAATACCACCCGTTGTCTTATTGGAATTTGCAATTAATACACACACACACTCACACTCACACACTCACACTCACACTCACACTGCCACGGGTGGCCGAGGTCGTTAAGGCGCAAACTCATGAACGGGAGGTCTGGGGTTCGAATCCGGCCAGGACAGTCCTCCCTGACTGAGGTTTTTTCCAGATTTTTCTATGTCCTCATAAATGGCAAATTCCGGGGAGGTACCCTAAACTTAGGCCTGGAACGTTTCCTTCATTAAAAATAAATCCTTTCCCAATTTATCATTTCATTTCATGTATCATCAGTGTCCATCGCCTTCGTTGCTTATGTAGTAGTGAAAACGGGCGTTAAACAGAATTCATTCATACACACACACAAACACACACACACACACTCACTCATTCACTCACTCACTCACTCACTCACTCACTCACTCACTCACTCACATTTACACTTACCTCAACGCTCATCTCGGGTAAATCCTAGAAATCGCTGGACCCAGTGATTTGCTGCGGCTTGCTACGACCTGATGGCCTATGCTCGCCTCCTTTTCGTAAATATAAATTGATAGGGGATTGCGTGCTAATAAGTAAGCGGGTGAAATAATTTAACGGTGGAAAATCTGTTTTAACTGCAGCAGAAAAAAAGGCATCAGGAAATGAGTATTTGAAACCGCTATCTTTACAACTATAGCATGACTCTCTAACCGCCTGAACTATCATGTCGTTGCGCTTAGCTATGGAAAACTCTTATTCACTCACTCATTCCAGTAGCAAATACCAGCAAAGCTGCTTTGTTTCATGACGATAGTACTTCTCGCCACTTGTAAAGCTAAAACGAACTGCAATGTTCGGACAAACGTTTAATGAAATAGTATACAAATGTTAGGACAAATACGTTTTTCGGAATATGTGCAAACAAGCATATTTTTATAAGTGATTCGTATCTAGTGCCTTGTTAATAATTTTATTAACTTTCAAATCATTTCGTTAATATTTAAAATTGTGTTAATTGTCAAATTAATGCTAGAGTATATGACGTGTATTACGCTTTACACATACTCTTTAATATTATTATGAATTAATAGTTTAATGTTACGTAGTTTTTGCCTCTTAAAGGAGTAGTATATTTCTTAAGAGTCGAATAAGCAACTAATTTCAGCAATGAAATGTGTAGAGTGTTTCCAATTTGTCCTCTACATACACCGCGGCGAAGCGATATGTACATCTTTCCGTAGTAGACTGAACAGCTATTTCTTTTCTAAATATAGATTTTTGTCCAAAACTATCAGGGTAAGCCATACGAGGAATGAAGAAAACCTCTGTACTTAGCAAAATTAACATAAAGAAAACAATCATAAGAAAAAGGCTCTAACTCCTAATTTTTTTACCCAAAGTTTGTTTTTGTTTTTTTGTTTTTTTTTTCCCCATCCTTCAAATGACACGAAATGACAGCTGAAATTTTATAAATTATTTACACTTAACTGCAGTTATATTCTACTCTTTATCGATAGAAACCATTTACTAACGATTGTATTTATCTTATAAATATGTGACATCTGTCCGCCAATAGGGAAATTAACAAAATTCAGAAGTCATCTGCGATTTAATGAGAATTTTGGGATAAATAATGTAACATAACAAGTTTCTGTGGTATGTTATTGAATCTTAAAGCAATCGAAAACTTAAACTACCTAACCTTTAAAAAATTATTCATTTTGTAATGCTAAAACACACATACACACAAAGAAAGAAACTCAGTTGGATTAAAGCATAGGACACGATTAAACTAGTGGAATGGAAAATTAAATGAACTATAAGTATATAGCATTTGATTCTACGATTTACCTAAATGTTTGAAGAGAAAAACCAAAACAAAATAATAAAAAAATAATATCTTAAAGATCACATCTACTTAAAATAAGAAAAGGAAATAAAAACATTTTTAAAATAGAACAATGTTTTAATAGGCGCTTTTAAGGATTGGAGGAGGTATCTTGGTTTAGTAAGGTTGACCTAAAAGAAATCAAGAGGCTCAAATTGTATGTAAACTCATAATTAACAAACAATATAGTTTAAAAATATGTACAATATATCCACTGTTTTTAATTAAAAATATAATCAATAAGAAAGTAAGTAAACGAAAAAATAATAATACTTTTCAGGGAAAAGGGAAAATAATAAACAAGAAATTTCCTTGTTTTTACTTTTTAATTATTTCCTTCTCAGAATAAAAGTATTTGTCCTCTCCACACATAAAGAAGAGGGAGAGAGAAGTCTCAATACTTTCTTCAAGGGCATAAACATTATCATTATAGCTTAAGTCTCTCTTCTCCACCATCTTGCTATTCTGCTTTCCGTTATGCGGGTTTAGCACGAAAATTAATATTTTTATTTTCTTGTTTTTCTTACAATATATCGCAAATTTCAGAAACATACTTTGTAAACAGTAAAGAACGCATTATTTTAATCATGACTTTGATAATAATACGTGTAGGACCAGATGCCATTTGAATTTCTAACATTAATTGAAATGTATCAGGTAGATGCACGCAACACTGTCGTTCGCTCCTGTCAAAACGGAATACTGTAGTAAGCTTAAGGTCAAACCTACATGAATATCTAATTTGCTGCAATGCTTATTAACGGAGAGACTCCGTACAGCATATCGCGTACTAATGACGCTCCAAGTAAGAGGTCATAGAGACCTTGTGTGCTCATTAGTATAAACACGCTGATTGATCGTTAGGAAAGAGCTGCATCCATAATGTGACCTGGATACTGCTATCTATTCTACAGGTATTATACTTGCAGATGTTAAGTGTTTAATCACTTGGCCTAAACTTTTCTGATTTGCCTCTGATCTATATCTAAGAAATGAAATTAGAAGTAACTTGGAATTTTCCTTCAAGAATGGCAATATTTGACAATAACACGTTATCGTTTCTATTTTTAGTAAACTTGCTTCATTTTATCTCAGAGAAATTTTATCTTTCACAAAAAGTAATCACAAATTTTTGTATGAAAAAGGGCACAGTACTGAATATTTTCTTTTCGACATGAAGAAAAATATTTGTAAAATATCACACAAATTATGCGAAATAGGTTCAATCAGATATTCCAACCTTACAACCTATTGTTTCTTATGTAATTTCATAATTCATGTTCACCGAATTTGTGAGCTTTATGAATGATTAATACATATGCCTAAACTTTGTACAGGTTTTAATATAACAATTTTCTTTTCGTTCAAGCTTAAAAATTATGTGTACACTCACATTAAAATACTTTACTGTGCATGGAAAGTTTTAACTTTTAAAGCTGTTGTAAATTTCTAAAATTAATAAACATTATCGTATATTATCGTAAATCTCACACCCTTTGAAAACCTCTTTTGGACCTTCAGTCAGTGAGATGGGCAGTTGTAGCAGTAATGTAATATATACATGAAAGAAGGATAGCGTTACAATACTTAATACAGCCAGATGATATGTATGGATATATGTGTATATATGTATGTATGTACGTATGTATGAACATTGCCCTTTTGATTGCTATAAGGACATTAGTATGTTCGGCCGTAAGGCCCATGCGACAGTTGTATGTATTTGAAAGCTTTAACCAATAAATAGGTACCGCGGCTCAAAAACAAATGTACAAAGGGGACCCCCCAAAAAATAAAGGAAGAGAAGGGAATGGAATGGAATGGAATGGAATGGAAGAACCGAAGAAGAAAGGAGTGAAAATGACGGATGACGATGTGTGACTTACAATAACACAGTAAGATAACTGAAAAATAACTTACTTTATAGGGAATAAAAATCGTGTTTAATAAAACTAATAATTCCAAAATGTTTCTACTTTTTGTTTAAACAAAACTATTTAATATTATAGTTATCAATTAAAATGTTACTTGTACTTTCGGGTGTTTTATTTCCAAGAGAGCTATGATTTACTGCAATAGTTTTCTTCCTCGGTAAACAAATCCATTACCTTTTCAAAATTTGGTAATACGTAACATGATAATTTTTCTACATGTTTTCCTTCTTCCTAAATGACCAATTCAATAAAAGAAAATCAAAATTCTTACAAAAAAAAAAACGCAGCTGCCTATCGCTACAACTTTTCCGTTTTGTCCTTTCATTTTATCCAACCAACGTGCATTTGTTTGTTTTTTTTTTTTTTTTTTGCAAAATTATCAGAACAGTTCACTGAAAAATCTTTATATCTTATTTGTTCATGTATTACAAATAAACAATCAACATATCCGGCAATTGTAAACTTTTAGGCGAGATGTCAGAAGTACAAATTGGCCTTACAATTTAAAGTTTCAAGCCAAAAAGCATTGACTAAAACAGAAATAGTGTGAAAGCAGTTTAACCAATGTCATTCAATTTTCAAAATGTTTTTAGCAATTGTAATTAATTAGTGTTGTTGATTTTCATGCTTCAGTTGTCTTTAGTTTGTTACCAATGATATATTTGAAAAAATAAAGCAATATATCCCGTAAATAGTTTTAATTTAGACCGTCATCTGTTCGACAGTTAGTGGAAATTAAAATGCTGGACTGGAGATTCATAATTGTAAGAGAATTATATATATTATTACAGATAATTTTGAATAATAAGATGTGTACATTTTCTATAAAAGGTTAAATAATTGATGCTGGATTTACTTCTCGGTACATGCCAGAAAATAACAATAAGCAGTCCATGAATATAAGTAAAGAAGTATCTTTCTTGTTTTAAGTGATGGCAGTATTATAGTATTATTAATATTACTTTTTCATAATCATAATCAACTATGGATTTGTGTGCTATATTCCTTTTCCGATCCTCAGTTATTATATATTACTTTATATAATTTTTCGAAGAAAGGACACGCGTAGAATGACAGATTGAGGTATTCTAATTGACAATTCTTTACGAATATACCAACTATTTAAATAACATTTCTCTAGTTTTTCCTCATTCTTCTGTGACTCACTTCACAGTGCAGCATTCTTACAAAAAAGATTTGATTGGTTCTGAAGTTAGCAGAAGCCAACATAAATTTCGCTGCAAACTTTACAGGTATCCCAATATTAGTCAGAATTTCATCTATGGCAAAAATTCAATGCTTTTCTCACTCTATAAAAATATTAGGACTTATTAAAGCTATGGCAATGCACATATACATCATAAATCATAAGAATAAATATATTGAAAAATGGAGGTGGGGTTGAGCTCTCCTTTGCAAGGTTCACGTGTAAACGCTGGCACGATTTACCTGAGGTGGTCCAACTTGGTGGATCGTGCGCGGTGAAAGCAAACACTTGTTTTAATTTATAATTCCCTATGCTACGTCACACCAGATACATCGTAATGCTGACTGCTGCTGCTGCTTCGAGGATGTTACATTTCAAGACGGCCACGTTTCTTCCGGCACTCTCGCCCACCGTTTCGAAATCATCGCAGTCAAATGTCTCCTTGGAGTGTCCGGGTTTCTTCGTATTCTAATCTTTATGACTACAATAACGCAATCTACAAAATTACATTTTATGAAAGATGTTTTACTTTTGAATGATGATTCTAAGTATTTCAATAGTGTTCTCCTAAAAATTGCTTCAATTTTTTTCCTTTACATTAGAATTATTTAATAATTGAAATATTATGATTTTGTATTAATTAATGTGCACAGTTTAGGAAGTGTGCAATATAAAATAACTATCAAATGTTGCATTTCACAATTATGCTGGTTCAGAATGTTCATATCTTGTAGGTTTCTATAGAGGTTTTTTTAATTTTTTGTTTACATGCAAGGCATTGTACGTTTTTTCAATTGAGATGCTCATAAAATTTATCAAATTGGCTTTGATATTTTAACTACTATTTTTATTAAAAAAATGTAATCACTGTGGAGAACACACGTTCCAGCCCCTCAGCATTTTCATGAACGTTGCAAGTTATGAGATTGCTGAAACTTTGTCATAGGCCTTCACAAAAATTATTGTAAACAATGATAACACTTACATTTTTGCGCTATTTCATGAGAATTATCGCGATTTTTAAAACCACTTCCTATATCTTTCAACAAAATGAGGATTTGAGCTTTGATGTGCTACTGAGTTGACCATATTCACTTGGTCATACCTGAGCATCCCTTTGAATCAAATGAAGAAGGAGGGGGTGTTTCAAAACCAATTGTTAAGTTGCCGTTGAATTGCTAAAAGATTACAATGAGGATAAGTTTTACCATATGAATGAAAGCTAAGGGATGCGGTTATTAAAGAGTTCTTTTTGTAAGATAGATCAGTTTCTAAATACAACTATTTTGAACTTCTGATAACTATGGGAAAATGTATCTTGGGCACATATGTGCTTTTTATGCCGGTATAAATTGCTATGTATGTCGGTGCCAGTTTTTCCGATTGCATTCGCTCTATCACGTCATTACTTTAGAAGTTTCTGTATTGACCGACAGTTACAATTTCGACCAATTAAATGTTTTTTTGGGCACTAAGCCATTCTCCACCTTTCTTATGCTTCTGTTTTCACGCAAGCCTGGTGGACGCTGCGGAATTGGTAAGTTGCCCATTCTTTTGTTATGGACGATCATTATTTTCAGGGACTATGTACTAAATTGTTTAACTAATTTATTAAATTGGAAACTTGATTCCACATTTCTTGGTTTTCGATAATTTTTGTCGGTCCTGGTGGTGTAGTGATAACAATACTTTCTATCTAAACCTAAGATCGCGGGTTCGAACCCGGCCAGTGTCGATGAATTTTTTTCCGGGCGTAAAAATCCTAAGTATGGCTTCCTTCGGAAGGGAAGTAGCCGTGGGTCCCATGTCGTACATTTACGACACGAAAAAGAACCTCAAGCCTGAAAGAAGAAGCCTCTGAGCAAAATTTGTCGGCCGTTTCACGCCCTGAATTGAATGCGACGCTGATGATCTGTGATGTTAAAGAGCGTTCGTAAATAAAACAAATCAATCGATAATTTGCAATTTCATTGCCACTCATGTTATCGAGTACTATAAGTAAACTTTATTTAAGTATTTCTAATTGAAAATGTTATACAAGAGCTTAAATTTCTTTAGGGAAATTCATGTTTTAAAATTAATATAGTTAACGTATCACATTGAAGCTTCCCGCCAGCTAGTTGATTTCAGTATTTTAAAAAGTATCTATTTTCTTCGTGTAAGGTTTTATTAATTACGTTTGTTTTAAGGTTTGGTTAAAATTTGGTAATTTATATTATCTGAAGATGTTTATTCGAAATTATAGTCCGAGGCAGTTTGCTACTAGGGCAAATAACAGTGGTCTCTTGCGTAATTTTGTAATTTTTTAAATAGACGCATTTTCAATCAATCTAATTATATTGATAAACATTAAACCAGAAATATTGCAATGATGTAAAAGCACGCAATGAAAACACAAATAATATTACTTCGTTGGAGCATTAAGTTAACCCGTATTTATTTTTTCAAAATAAAGGTATAATCCAAGAGAAGCATTATTTAGGTATCGTCGATTGGGCATGAACCTGGGCTCAGTTGATGTAATAGTATCTGAACCACCATGATAATTCCCGGTACACATAGGTAATACATTCATTTGTAACTATTAAAGTAAGCATGATGCATGTGAGAAGGGCATTTGCTGGACCTGCAAGATGCACGCTTTTGCTGTTTTTAGTTTTAATTTAAAACAGGTTCGCTCACAAATTATGTTCAAAATAATGGTATACGTGTCATAAGCAAAAGAGGTGGAAGAATATTAGCAAAAAACAATGGTTAAGTTCTCAAACACCAGGGACTTTAAATTTTTAAGACGCACATCCGGCTTTAAAACGAATACCAAACGAGTGTAAACCTTTTCTGGAACAAAATGTTCATTAGAATATTTCTTGGTCTATTAGTACTAGATAAATACAACACGGTCATGGTCATGTCATATTGTTTTAGTTTCATATATTCTAAATTTGCAAGAAACTTATTTACAGCTCCCTTATTTCCTTCCTATTTAACGAATCAGTAAATATATGTATATGTTATATTCTTAATAACGATAACAGCAAACCTATTTCCTAAGTACGGCAAAATATATTATCATTCTATTTAATCTAGTTTCATTTTAGGCTAGTGAATATCGATGTGTTTAAAATAATAATAATAATAATAATAATAATAATAATAATAATAATAATAATAATAATAATAATAATATCGCTTTGCAATGAACATTTGCTATCTCACAATTCGCATAACTTTGTGTACGCTAAATGTTTGAATGCCTCAACCATTTCATTTTGCACAAACAGTTCTCCAATAACTGCACCTGTTTAGGAGATATTCAATTATGTTTGTATAAATTGATAAATTAAGCTTTAAATGTTTCATTTCAATGACCGCAGGATTGCTACGCGGTACTCAAAACTGTGAACCCTTTCTCTCAAATTCAGGAGTAAACCTAACATAATCGAATATTATATCCCTTTGTAAACTCATGCTGGGCTACTTTCAACACTGTCACTTAAACACGAAAAATTTATTATAATTAAATAAAGTTTAAAGTAGCAAACATGGATGTTATAACTTTTACTAACGTCTAAGTATTACGGTTCTTAAATAAACCAACAAAGTAGTTCTACTTGTTAGAATATAAACTATTTATTCTGGTTAAGCACTCGGGTACAGAGATAAAAATGGAAGAAAGGAAATAACATAACATTAATAAAATATTTCTTGTAGAACAGACGCATCCGCCCTTCAGATCATCGTCTGGCCAACGACCTGTCTCGTCTCCATGCTGCATCTGCTTAATAAAACTCGATGGTGTTGATCGGAGCTTAAGCTCTGTTTCACCTCACGGTTTGTAAAACAACCTTCACTTGCCAAGATAAAAGCAATGCCGTCTTCATAAGCTTTCAAAGCAAATCACTACCGATCTAGCTCGGAGCTTGAGAATTAATTATAATGAAAAAATGTTGTAGCGAGGTTTATTTTCTTACATCTACATATGTATCTTAGGGATGGTTATTTATTATTTTCCATATTCATTCTCCAGAAACACAGCGGAGTAATATATGTTGATTTTTTTTTTTTATTAGAAACGGTTCCCTTTACTAAAAATACTGTAATATCGACAAAAGTTTTTATCTTCGGAGAGCCAGAGCGAACATTTTGGGACATATAAACAAACATTTTCTTTCAAATACTATATTTTCCTGCAAAACACTATTAGCGTTCTTCAGAGTGACAGTTCACAGTTCTTATTTTATTGTATGTCTTGATTACTCACCTGGAGTGAGAAAACAGACATAGTTGTTCGTATTTAAATTAACGATTTCCTAGGAAGTGGATTGGTAGAGAAGGCCCTGTATAATGTTCCCCTTCTTCTGAATTGTATTTTCTGGATTTTTTTTTTTTCATGGTATTATTTACCAGACCCCAGTTGACAAGTAGAGCATCTGATGGCCGGGATAGTTAGAACAGTCCACGGCCTAACTTTTGTGGAGGTCAAAACCTATTATTTTTTTTTAATGAATGGATTGTTAACGTTTTGTAAGTCTGTCAGGGTAAATATTTTGCGAGGGTGAATCAAATGTAAGTTTTCTTATTTTATTACTTTAAAAACAAAAAGCTCGCAGCTTGTGTACAGCAAGGCTGGCCTAAGCAACGAAACATGAACGCAGTAACAATTACAAAACGGCGAGGGAACTGAAAGAGTAGTGAAAGGAGGTCGGTTGCGCAGATATTCAATTTCTATGGGCAGAAAATACGAAACCGTAAACATCCGTATATGAATTAAAAGATCCACCGTGGAATGTAGTATCTTATGATATCTACGCGATAGGTACGAAAATGGTGACATAAATTTGCAGGAGCTCGAAAGATTACAAATTACTTATTGAACATTTCTGTCCCCAAATACCATTGGCTTTCATTCGTTTGGAAAAAGAAGGAAAATTAAAAAAAAAAAAAAAAAAAAAAAGGAAAATCATCTCTAAGGTATATGATTTCCAAACTGTAAAAAATTATATGTTGAAATTGTTCAACCAGAAGGGCGCCAGTTTCTTGGAAAAGTAAAGGAATGGCATTGAAAAAAACGTTTTTTATTTTGGTCTATCGTTATCGTATATGTACAAAAATATTAGGAAACCTACTTTTTGACTTACCCTCGTAAGTTACTTATGATGTACTATTTTCGAAAAGCAATAACTCACAGAAAACTTGAAAATATTCATTTAATGTCTCATGAAAACTCTCAGATTTGTGTTTTAATTTTTTTCCCATCCTGTAATTTTTGTCCCAAATGAATAGTGTGTTCAGTTCTTTCCCCTACCTTTCATGCTATTGCTTTTATTTTTAAGCGTGAAACTAAGACTGTTCAACTTTAACAGGTTCTAAAATAACAGAACAACTCCACACCCTGCTCTGCGTCTCTGTTCCGTTAGCCTCCACTAATATAGAGGTAAGTCGACACTTTAATTTATTACTGGGTTGTTTGCAGAGAGAGCGCCTTGCCTCTCGCTGGGCAAGCCAGCTTGTCGAGCGTCAACTTTGTCATCTATGAAAAATCGGAGTTGTCACCTAGAAGTGTCATAAATGCCGTTATTGCCCAAACTTGCCTTGTATTTAGTTTTACGAAGAGCAGCGAGGCAGGAGAGATCTGATACATGCAGCCTGTTTCCATTACTCTACGGTGAGATTTAACAGCGACAAAGTACCTGGGAAATATTGATATTTAGTTTACCTTTGTTTTAAAGAAAGCAGAAGTCAGTATTATTACAGAAAGGGGATACAGCTATTCCTTGTTTGAGGATAAAAGTTTTTTGCTCAATTTGCGAATTTTGAAATAAATCATGTCAGATATATTTTTTAATTTTTTGAAAGGGTTGTCAAGGAACGAAATAGATATGAATATGGTAAATAAAAATATTTGCAAAGTTTGAGAGAGAAAAAATAAAGTTAGATAGCTAGTTGGAAGATCTGCTTTTGTGGCCATTCAATAAAAAACTAATTGGATGTATACATGATTTTGGAGGATAATAATTGTGTTTAAACGTATCTGATGTAATTTTAAATTTGTATGAACGTGTATTTCATATCGTGTAATATGATTAGGATATGAAAAGATATCTCTCTGATTAATTCGAGAAACTTTTGAATTATGCTGTAACTATAGCATTGACTCATTACTACGACCCAGAAGCGAAAGAGCAATCAAAAATAAAAATGCATTAAAATGCAATAAAATACATCATTATATAAGCTTAAATAAAGATTTGTTTACATTCCTTGACGATCTTGTACAATGTGTGTATGTACGTCCGAAGTTGGACAAGCCAAGATGTACATACTTATTTCATTATTGATAAATAAATAGAATTTAAAGTATATAAATACATATACTCAATAATCTCATATAGATAAAATTTTGTGTTTTATCATATAAGGTACGTTATCTTATGATTGAATAATATGTATTATTCGTCTGTAAATTCGTGAAATGAACAATTGGTATTCACTCATAGATATTCTGTAACAGCAGATTTGTGGTTTCGTATTATTGGATGATACTTTGAGAGTAAGTGGGAGAGTGTACACATATTCTGATAAATGTGCAATGAATTCCTTTTTGATAACAAGATACTTTTGCAATGGCCTATGCAGTTGATACTTACGTCTAGTTTATATGTTACATATTTGTGTATTTTAATGCATTTTTCATGACAGGAAAAATATACTCAGCAAAAAGTTATTTATTAAAAGTTTTTTTCAGTTTTCGAAATATATCCCGATATGATTTTCTATTATTTGTAGCACATATTATTGAATTGCTTTTTGCTGTATATAGAAACATAATTGATTTTAACTCAGTCTCCCTAGAATATTAAAACATATTTCATAATCGAAGCGATGCTTTGGGGGAGAATTCAGAACTAATATGATATAATGATCATGCTGCGATTTTAGTTTTGTGCAAATATATATTCTTTCAACTTTAAGTGTCTGCCAACTTTGACATCTAGAAATTTGGTATTGTGTTTGTTTATTATGAGTAGTGATACTAGCAGTTGATGTGGGACCAGAATGTATTAATTTCGTAATGGTTGTTTTGAAGGTTCTTCCCCAAATATTTCTCATCTTAAGTCCTCTCATCGGTTTTAAGACAAAGGCACTAAAAATGCCATAAGAACATATTATAATTGGCTTTTAATGTAGTTTTTGAATTTTGAAAATTAATCGTAGCTGGTATACCTTCCAAAGTTGTGCTCTTTTAGCGAGGGACTGCAGCAGCTCATAAGTCCCTGATTATATTGCAGAAAATTGATGAATTTGGTGATTCTAACCATACTAAGCCTCTAAGATTAGCATCTAGTTCAGATTTTTTAAAAAAAAATCTGAAAGAAAAGAGACACGCTTCGTTCGGTACGCCAGTTGAAGTTTAATAAGGTACCAAGTGATGGAGAGCCAGCTAAAATAGAATGTAGAATATAGTGATATAGACCTAACTGGATTTCACAAACGACAACAATAGAAAAACACAATATAAATGAAGCGATAGAAATCTCATTTTCAAACAGTTAAGATATGTCAAATAGAACATACAGCTGAAACGAGATCTGTCTTCCACGGTCTTATACATAGTTACTGCTGATACAATTCATTTAGTAATAATATTCATTTATCAAGAAACCTGTACTATTGCTATTGGTGCCTCAAATCAGAATCTACATCAACTAGCTCCATTTTCTTCAAGTCTGAGCAGAATACATGTGTTATATTTGAAGATTTTTCTTATGCTATTTCTTCAGCACGCTTTTAAGAAATATTTCAAACACTATATTGTTGCTAATTTTTAGTTATATATTTGAACTTCTCTTTTAATTATAATTATCACAAAATACATAATAAACGTCACATTCTGTAATATTCGTTCCAATGGAAAAAATCTTGTTTGAAATACGGACTAACAAATCTAGTTTCTAGAACATGAAATGTTAGAAGCTTAAAGTCGGCATTTAAATACCATAAACCGTGGGCTTCTCTTTCCGAGAACGTCAGCTCTCATTATCTTCCACATTTTTCACTGTCATTTCACAATCTTTCATCACTTGCTGATTACTTATTATATTCTACTTCTCCACAAGCTCTTTAGTTCCTTGTTAAGACATATCTGTTACGTAAGCCAAAAATAAATCTAATGTTAAAAATCTTCGGTTTCGACCTCAGCATATAAAGTATATATATTAACAAATCAGTGCCAAAGGGCAATCACAAAATATAAGCATTGCTTTTAAGAGCTAAAGCAAGTTAACAGTCATAAATATGCACAAGAAGATTACATAAAAGCATATACACTTCTTAGTTTTCATAATTTTCACCGTTTATTTCACTCTTTTTTTCATCACCCCGGTGACCGAGGTCGTTAAGGCGAGTACTCGTGAGCGGGAGGTTTGGGGTTCGAATTCCACTAGGACCGTCCTCCCTGAATGAGGGTTTTTCCAGGTTTTCCTCAGTCCTCATAAATGGCAAATGCCGGGTAGGTACCCTAAGCTTAGGCTTGGAACGTTTTATTTCTAAAAAAATCCTTTCACAATATGTCATTTCACCTTATGTATCATCAGTGTCCGCTGCCTGTGGTGCCTCAGTAGTAAAAACGGGCGTTAAACACCATTCAAATATTGTTTTTTCTTTCTCACTGTGTTCATTTAAAATGTACTTTCAACAGAGGGTGCTGATGACAATCACGTTAGAGGGCTAAACTTTTTTAAGTATTTATATACTTATCAGCTGATTATTAGTACCTTTTCCTACTTCTGTAAGTTTTAAATTTGTTTAGTGCAAATGTTTATTTTGTCATTCAATTTCAAACATGTCAAATGAAATCATTAATATATAACTTAAATAATTGGAATCTTTTAACATTACAATTTAAAACACATTAATTTACACAAATGAATCGACAATTATACTAGCTTAAACAACAAATACCTCTAACTTGGGTAAAGAGACAAGTTTTTTTTCATTTGTTTTATTTACGGATCCTTTTTAACCTCCCAGGTCATCAGCGTTCCATTCAATTCAGGGCTTGAAACGGCCTATAAATTTTGCTCAGAGGCATCTTCTTTCAGCCTTGAGGTTCTTTTACTTGCCGTAAATCTACGACAAGGAACCCACAGCTTTACTTTCCTTCCGAAGAATTACTTACAATTTTACGCTTGAAAAAAATCCAACAACCCTGACCAGAATTGTACCCGCGATTTTGGATCTACAAGGCAGCTACGGCACCAACAGCAACAAAGAGACAAGAGAAAGTATATTTTAACTAAGATTCTGTAAATTCAGGAAACTAAAGGCACATTTCCCTATTCCTTAGTTTTCAAAAAATTGTATAGAATATGCAGTGTTATTTTACACATTTCTGAATCTCTTGGGTATATGCCTAAAAAGTTTTAATACCGTCGGATGTATGTTAACTTCTATGCTGGCTGTTTCTCAATTGGTTTCAGAATGGCAAAATGATATCACATTTGAGATTCAATAATGATCGGGCCACAAAGTAAAATCAATGACTTAATTAAGTAGATCACTCCAAAGTTCTAGTAAAGTAGCAGATTTCAAACTCCGAAATATTATCACCTGTCTCTAAAAGCCTTTTCATGTGAGTATCTTCCTTGTTGTGAAATTTGCATTGAAGGTAAAAAACTGTTAACAGGTTTCAGAATAATAAAAGGTACATTTATTCATGTATTTTGGCGTAACTTCACGTATAACGCATTGTTTTGCATTTTAATCCATTTATAAGAGTAACCATGAGATTTCCGTTGATTTTTCAAACGTTATAGAACAATTAAATGCGTAACAAAAATTTCGAAATTAGTTGAAATTCTTGTCAGTGCAAGAGAAATGTGTTCCAAAACGGGTAACCCGAGCAGCATTTTTTGGTACGTATAGTGAGTGCCTATATGAGTTTAAGAAGTATAGTCACTGCAGCGGAAAATGTGCTGATATGACGTGGAATCAAAATCCATAAATTGGGTGTTTGTGCCCCCACATAAATTAATATTGTATCAGAAAGTGGCATTAACTGATATATGTCTTTGCCTCTCGCTTTTTGATAAGATCCAAACATATGAGAAGTGAAGTACCCCCAGAAACCTCTTGAACTTCTTACTAAATAGCCGAGACTACAACTGAAAGAACGTTATTTGTGAACATCGTGGTGTCCTCAATATCGTGAACCATGAACTGCTGACAGTTAGCACAGTATACTCTGAATATGTGATATGTGGAGCGTGTCTCGAAAAAGAATTAAGGAACCTTGTGAATAGAAACTGTGTTGTTCGTTTCTTGATGAGAGTAATCCAGATGCCCCTAAAGCACTCCTGAGACCATAATTCGTCTTGGTTGGGCAGCATTGATTCATCCTCTGTATTCTTCAGATATCACACCATAAGCTGCTTTTGTTGGGTAATTACCTTCGAAGAGGGAAGTTCGGACTCTATGACGATGTAGAATTCTTTGACGGGTATCACAAATTTATGGCCCTCCATCATATAGGAAGAAACATTTCCTGTCAGGAACGGCAGTACCTAAAGCTGCAGGTGTTATGTGTGGCATTTTGAAGTTACCTTTTTACCTTTTCCCCTTTTATAAGTGGAATGTGTAATTTTTTAATTTCCTTTTACTTTAACTTTTTGAGAAACATGGGGTATATGTAGAAAATTGTGTTTTTATCGCTCAAAGCGAAGTTTTAAAGATGACGATGTGAACTTTTGTGAACATGAGAAAACTAGGCATATCAGTTTAACCAGAAAACGTAAATCTTCTCAGTACAACCATTTTGAAAATAAAAAACGTGTTAATAATTAGTTTGATATTTATTATTCTGTGCACAATGATCCTGACAATTAATTTGTTCATAAACAATAACATCTTAAAACAGATTGTTATGAAAAACGTAACAAGCTTTCTTGTGTATCACTTAATATTGATAAGCAACTAATATATACCTATGCATACCATGTGTGTGTGTGTGCGTGCGTGTGAAAGAGAGAGAGAGAGAGATATTTAAGTTTTTAGAATATGTTATAAATTGAACCATTTAAAGCCACACAATATTAAACAGCAAAATATTCTTTACATTTTGAAAACTTCATGAGTAAACTATTTTAGAAATTGAAAATATGAGATTTCTTAGATGCGAGAAGACCAATTTTAAGTAATATTATCTCTTGCAGCTGTTTAGTAGACTCCGGCTAAGTGCCTCAGGTTGGGCACAAATTTTGAAGTGATTTGTTGTCAACTTCGAGTGATGCCAATTTATACTGATTTTTATGTTGCTTAGTGGTAATCGCCATCGGTTTAATGGATTAATTAATTATTGATACCAAATTGATCTCTTCGGTGTTGTCACTTACGCTTCAATGACAATACTTTTTTAAGCTGAATTCTCCTATTTTGTTTGTTCGTACTCAAGGACTGGTAGTGGAGGTAAATAAAACACACACATATGATACTTTATTATATTCAGAAGCTTTAGCGTCCTCGAGTGTTTTGCGTACAATAGACTTAGCTATGCTAAATTTGTGAAACCGAATACTGCATATGTCGCGGTGTATCTTACAGCTGAGTGCCTGCGTTGGAATCAGAATAACAAATGCCTCTCGCCGTGTGTGAAAATTACAGATGAGTGCCATGGCGTGTGAACTGAAAACTACTTAACTTATGACTGCGCATGTCCAGCGAGAATTGGTTCACTGAACTGCATCTCACCGCATCTGGAACTTAAATGTGCATGCCACGTGTAAATCTTGGAATAGCTTCTCGTCACGTGTGGAACCGATAAAAGCGTGCTCCTACCGAGCAAACCTTCCTTATATATTAAATTCAAATGAAGTAATTGTTGACTTAACAATGCCAAAGGGGATCACACGAGCACGTGCCTATGTTTAAAAGTTCTAACATATATTTACCATAGACTGATTTAAGTTCACCTGCCACTCGTGCTATGCGCTATTTATTGAAAGTTTAAAACACTTCGTTGACATTGACTAGTTTAAAGTCTGACAGTACAACCGCCTATCGGGGTCAAAGCCCTAACGGATTTATAAGTCCTTCAGTTTATCAAACCTCCAACGGCAGTCCTTTTAAGATGGTTTCACACTCGATCATACAGTTTTACAGCCCTCTTACCTTTCCAATGTACCGTAACAGAAAACACCAAAGAAATTTCTCTTTTGTTGATATTCAATACATGTTAGCGTTATGCCATTATTAATGTATGTATACATTATATCTATATCTATTTATATACATGATATCTACATTACTAATTACAATACATGAAATATTATGATAATTAGGTTTTTGCAACATACATATTATATTATATTAACATTTCAGTGGGATGAGGTGTAAGGAACATTTCATTGTTGAAACGTGCATCTACTAACATAAATTCTTTTAAGATTTCAATATGTATAGAATGGACTTTCAACTTATTTGTTTTCCATTCACAACTTTTTCCATTTGGAGTCTCTTAGAGGCTATTCTAAAACTTTTCACTGAATCGGTTTACTGCATTGAATTTGTCCACCTTCCGTTGATTTTTATTCTTGAATTACCTAAACTAATGCCAGTAATTTTTTTCCTAACAGTCCCTGACTTAAACAATTTCACATTACCACTAAGCAACATAAAAATCAGTATAAAGATAGACCGAAACATAATCGGAGTACAAATCAGCGAGCACAAGAGTTCTATTTCCTTTATATCCATCTATTTATAGACGATGTTTCTTATGCCCTGTTAGCGTAGGAAACGAATGCCTCTGAAGTGGATGATACTTCTACGAAGCCATAATGTAATTATTTTGTCTCTAACAAGGGAAAGTTTGCAGAAAAGCATTCACAGCCTACAAGATTATTGCCTGGAATGGGGCTTGAGGGTAAATGTTAGCCAAACCAAAAATATGGTAATCAAATAGGGCTAGTTTTAAGATAGAGATAAAAGTGGTACAAAATTAACAAGCAATGCAAAACGTTATTTTAGGACTAAATTTAATATGAGGGGGGAAATGAAATAATCTTATTATTAATTATAAATCACGAGGTCAACTAAATAAGCTAATGCGTGCTCTGTTCGTGTTCCAGATATGCCAGTAGATACACTAGAGAGGATGTACAATGGCTGTCTATTCTCCTAAATGGAAATGAAATATGATATTGGGGAGAGTTGAACATGTATATGAAATAGTGTTGATTTTCGGAAAACGTTTCTTGGGTGTCCAAAGGAACGTCAAACTGTGGGGTCAAGAGATAGGTGGGTTTCTATGAAAATACGATTCATTTTTCATTGTTGAAACACTGGCTTAGACGAATGCAGGGAAACCAGTCCACTCTTCGTGCTAAATGCTACAGACTCCAGACTCAAGATGTAACGGAATATTTTCCTTAAGTAATAGTTAGCGATCCATTAGCTTACTCTGGTCTCTGTTTGCAGATCACATAAATTGACTGAATATAGAACATTTCCTAGCTAAAATGCGTTAAGCTAAAAACTATTTTTCTAGTTAGAGCGCAATAACAAGTATAACTGTAAATGTTACGAGAATTTATTGATTTTTTTATTTATTTAAGGACGCTCTTTAACAGCTCAGGTAATCAGCGTCCCATTCAATTCAGGGCGTGAAACTGCCGATCAATTTTGCCCAACGGTCTCTTCTTTCAGGTTTGAGGCTCTTTTTCGTGCAAACACGGGACCCATGGCTCTGGTCGGGTGTTTGTAAGCTCTTTCCACTCTATAAAATACCTTTCCCCCTTTTTATTCGTATTTATTTTATCTTCTGCTTAATTATATTAGTTAAGCATGTACGATTGACTACTCGTGTATCAAATATACAAGGTGAATCATGTAAAACTTGCACCGTAAATATTTTTAAAATAGAAGGTGTTATTGATACACAGATGTTAATCATTATTAGAATGTGCAGTTCTTGAAAAATGTTCCATTTTTTCAAATGTAGCAATGAAAAGTTTACGAGCTATCGTAATATGAATCGGGTAAGTGTACTATGTATTCTTGAGCGTCATAACCGTCACGAGTGGCCGAGGTCGTTAAGGCGTGGACTCGCGAGCGAGAGGTCTGGGTTTCGAGTACCACCAGGATCGTCCTCCCATGCGAAATGCCGGGGAGGTACCCTAAACTTAGACCTGGAACGCTTCCTTCCTTTTAAAAAAGTCCTTTCCCAATTTATCATTTCATATATCATCAGTGTCCATCGCCTGTGATGCCTCAGTAGTAAAAACGGGCGTTGAACGCTACTCAAAAAAACAGTAGTAGCATATCGTTGCCCTGTTTATTCATTTCCTGTTGCCTTCCCGGATTGATATATGTTGGAAGTTCTTCCGTTTAAACGACTTACTCCCTCTTCTACCTATTCCTTGTACTGCCAAGAGACAGTTGGTCTTTGGCAAGTTCTTTCTTTGTACTTTCTGGCTTGCGAGGATAGTAGTGTTGGAAAACTCGTTCGCCGTTATTGTTCGGTCACCCAAGTTGACAAACACCACTAAATTTTATGGGGCTAACATAGTCGGTTTGGGGGGGGGGCGATGAAATCTTACAATTCTCTTGTGTACATTGTCTGTTTAACAATGGAACAAATGATCATTCTCAATTGATATTAGCAGTTTTATTACGACATAGGTGTGCTGCAATGTTTTTACGAAGTAAAAAGTATAATTTACGTTTGCTGTGCTGAGTATGTTATTAAACTCCCGAAAATTGGGAGCACTTTTCTATAACTGAGATATTTTAAATATTACGAAGCCTGAGAGATATTTTCCAGAGGTGTATTATTTTAAATACTTTGCAAAGCTGAAATTAATTTTATGTATCTTTAATATACATACATATTCATTTATAAAAGATACATTTTAATTTTATTTTCTTCCTTTCACTTGTTAAAAAACTTTACTACCACATGCTGGATCCTTACTTGTAATTTCCTCAACTTTTTTAAATACCCAGTAGTATGTAGCATTAGGATGGTGTCCTCCAATAAATAAATAATCGCTGGAACTAAAGCAATTTTCAACCTTGCTACACTATTTAGAAAAGCACTAATAATTTACTGTCAAGTTTGGGAATATAAGACTTAAGAGTTAACGTTTACTTGAAGTTTCTCTAAGCTCTGTGAAGTAAAAAATTTGATTAAAAAGTATCACACCGTCTTGTATAAAAGAGACTGTTAGGAACTGCTACCTAAAAATGACGACCTTCAGCCTGAATGAGGAACAAAAAATCAAATATATTAAAGAGACATTGGGAGTGGCATCGAAATGATGTACTTATAGCCAGAAAGATGTAAATGTGAAGGCTAAGTCGCAGTTCCGAGGATGACCTTCGAACCACCATTGGTCACTTTAGAAAGGATAAGAATATTCTGGATCTGCTCCAGGTGATATTTGAACAAATATGCATATGTACATAGGTTAACAATATGTACTTCGGGTTTAGCAGTGCTAGAGAAAGACTGTTTAAAGGAGAAAGTGATTTCATTGCTGAGTTTAATTACTAAGAAAAACTAATCTTTGTATACTATGCATGCAAACTGTTTGTGAACGAAATCTTTCAAATACAAAGAACAAAAACGAAATGTTGGATGAAAGCTGCGAAAGGAAAATCGGAAGCGCTGGAAATCTCAAGATGCACATTTATTATTGAATAGCATTAAATGCTTTGACAGCAAACCCCGAATAATTCTGTCTTATATGCCTTCTGGTTCGAGGAATTGCATTCATTTTATTTTTTATTTATTTGATTTATTTACGGACGCTCTTTTACATCTCGGGTCATCAGCGTTCCGTTCAATTCAGGGCGTGAAATGGCCGATAAATATTTGCTCAGATGTCTCTTCTTTCTGGCTTGAGGTTCTTTAATGTGCCGTAAATATACGACATGGGACATGCCTAGTATAATTATAAATAATATGCGATGTGCTTCAATTCATATTCTGTAAATGTCGTTCTTCGTTTTTAATTTTTTTAAAAAAGTATTTATTTATTATTAATATTGTCTTGTTTTATTATTATATATTCCCCTTTCAAATGGTGTATCATATTTAAGCATGTAAGGTCTACGACTCATGAAAAATATATTTGTAATATGCGTAAAGAATTTTATAACAATAAAGATATATCTACTACTAATTCCTTCTCTAAGGAAACTATACCTAGAATTTCTAGCACGAAAAAGAAATTCGGTTGAGAGTTGAACCATGATGCAGAGGATAGAGGAACTTTTTATTAATCTTATTTTTGAACACCAATTTATTATTATTTCGCATTTTGAACTCGTTTTGTATTTTAATTATTCAAATATTATAAGTAAATAATATAAGTATTATTTAGAAACATTTATTTAATATTTATCATTACTCTGAGTGTAAGGAATGATAAAGATCCTAGGAAAATGCCCCTCAGCCAATCTTCTTTTAACGTAAGCAACGACTTTTCTCACTTAAACACCAGTGCGGCCATCTCGTGGTGTTACGATATACTAGAAGAACGTTATTGCTAATTTGACTTACCTTACATTTTTATGAACTTTTCTAAAAATATTTACCGCATACAATATGGCCATGCTTCTCCAGTTAAGTAAATTCTTGTTGTAGATGGTTGGAATGGAGAGCTCGGCCATATTCCTGCTCTCCAGTGACATGATGTAATTGAAAAGCTTTCTCATAATCACGTAATATAAACACAGTTTTTAAGTGAAGAACAGTAAGTTAATGATATTATCAAAAAATTGTAAGTAATTATTGCAGATACCAACTCTGTTATCCGTAAAAGGTGAACCATGAAATGCATCGTGCCTCTGTCATTTCAAAACAACAACTGACTTGAAAATAACAACTGGTAGTAATGTAAATTCAGTTTTCATTCTAAAGATATTTACTTACGTTATTGTTACAAATTTGTGGGGTTAATTGTAACAGGATACGTAAGGAATGGAATTCAATAAAGTCAGGGTAAGCAAGTAACAAATATAAAATTTTATTAATAGTATTAAGTTTACATGAACTGAGAACGTGGAAAGGAAATTTGCTCATTTTGGATTTTAATATGTTTACTGTTTGTTTGTGTATAAGATCCAATGGAATAAGCAACTCTCAAGGAAAGAAATTTAGCAGATTGAGTTTAATTAGAAAAGGAGGAAGGAGTTTAATTAGAATAGGAGGAAGGTTCAATATTGCATGAAATGTAATTTAATATTGTATTGAACGTATAAATTATTTATAGTATTGTGTTCTTTGTTGGATCGCAGCCTGGTCCCCTGGATATTCCATATCTGCTGATGAACCGGGAACTGGGGGGCTGAGTCAATCAAAAGGGAATAAATTGGAGTCTGGAAAGGCCAAAGGCACTGATCGTATTAGTTATATTTAAAAGGAATGATTTTTTTTTTCTTTGTTTGTGTTCATTTTGCGAAAAAGTTTTGTATGTTGATGCATAAGAAATAAAATTCATAATCCACACAAACTTTGATTAGAAGTTTAACAAAAAAAAATGTCTGTTTTATATATATATATATATATATATATATATATATATATATTGATCAGACCCCTGTTTTGTAGATGCAGCGTTATGTTTTCATATTAGTGAAAAGTAAAAAATATATAAGGATGTACATTAAACTGCAAATTCACCACGCTTCATTTTCCTGGTACGAGATTCTTATAGAAATGTGTAGCTCAGTAATTCTGTCGCGACTGACTGCAGTAGCAGTAGCAGTAGCAGTAGCAGTAGCATTGCCTTTATGGTTATAAAATTCTATACACGTATTACAAATATATTTTATGCACGAGTCGTCCACAGTACATTTATTAATTATGATACACAATTAGAAAGAAGAAAACAGAAATACAAATATGTAGCAATAATAATAAATAAATACATTTAAAACAGGAAGCGGTATTTACAGATATAAGTGGAAACAACTTACATATAATTTACAATTACACTATTTATTGCGTTCTGAACAGAAAATATATTGCTTCTAGTTTCGCGTACTTTGGTTAGGAAAAGAACACATTAACCAATTAGTGCGATCCGTAAACAGGCTCCAGCAGGCAAATCGACCCCTAATGGCCTTACTTTTTTTTTAAATGGGTTTTTCTCACATGTTCACATTCGGTTATAATATTCATCCTTCTCATCCCCTCAACAAAATGGACAGATTCTCCTGCCAGAATTATTCATTATTTTTTAGCCTTCCAATTTTGCAGTCTAAATCAGGCCATTCCTGATCTTCTCTTTCTCCTTAAAACGGGCACATATATCTATTTACTCCAGGCTACTTTAATTTCATTCGATAGGAGACTATTTCAGACTGCAGAATTGTAAAGTAGAGGATTAGAAGCCACTTTCTTTTATCTGTTACGTGCGATTTAGAATAATGTCTCCATATCGGCATATCTTGGGTATCAAAATTATCCATCTCTAAGTTGTTCAATATATGGGAATGCTTGTGATGGTTAGAACGGAAATACAACATAGCATTTATGTTAGGTAGTCTAATATCCTACACAACTTCTGCAAGCCCAAGGTTATCAGATTAACCATCTTTCCAAGTTACAGTTATTTCAGCTTTTCAGCACTTTAGTGATTGAAAATAAAAAGTGACTTTGGGTTTACTACCAAGTATTATTTCCACCAGACCAAATGTTACAGCAAGATAGCACTAACTGCAAAACCAAAAGAGCGCGGTGGCTTAGGCGGTAACGCTTAAATCTCGCATTTGAGAGGTCCCAGGTTCAATTTTCGCTAAGTCATTCACCCTGACTTTTCGTGATTTCATGTTCAATTAGCAATGGATATTTATAATCCACGGTGTTCCTCTCTCCTTTTCATAAAATCTCATTCGGTTGGTTCTATTACACGGTCGAAAACACGAGGTGGGCTGGTGCGGTGTGACGGTAGCTTGCGCTTTGAAAGGTTTCTGCCCCCGCGTTTGGAATGGAAGCGAATCTTCCGAAGGACTTGAACAACTCAGAGAGAAGGGGGCCTCCATCGGCGTCGAGGTATTCTAATCTGAAAACATGCTAGGGACCTTTTCTGCGTCCACGCAGTCACCGCCCACAGATCATGGGACCTCGGTGTCTCCTCATTCCTACCCTTTGGGGATGTAGGCATGAAAGTCAACCGAGAGCACGACTCAAGTTCCGAAAGTATCTGCCTCCGCCTCAAACCATCAACCCATGTATTCAACGCAATATAACTGTAAAATAAAAATGAATGTATTTTGATTGACCTAGAAGTATTTGATTTATATGGAAAATGGCATATTAAAGACGACTTTTGTACCTGTGAGTTTAACTATAAAAGTTCCACAAACTCGGAGCACATTACAAAGCTATATCCCAAAGGAAGAAAATATCTTGCAGTGGAGAAATATAATTATTTTATGTAACAATAACGATAATAATTTTATGTAACAATAACAATAATAAGTATGCAAAATTGGGCGAATGTCCTTAGTCACATGAGCCTTCCAAAGTTACTTTATAGAGAGCAGATCAACGCCCATATCTGCAGTCATTAAACGAGCTTTGTAATGATTTATTTTTTCTCTTTAAATAAAACATAACACTCATTTCCTCTCTGTGTTCACCATACATTGACAGTAATTTATTTATTTTCTTTTGGCATAAAGGTGTTTGTCCGGCACATCTACATTTGTTTTCTTCCTGCTGAAAGCAATCATGCAAATCATTAGATTGAATGCAATACAGAAAAAAGATGATCTTCTGGTTCGTTAAATTTTCACGGATTGTACGGTCGACTGATTTGAAACGAATTGTGCGTCCTGTTTCAAACCAAGAAATAAGTTGCGATGAACTCCGTAACCCCAGTTGGGTGAGATACGTTACGCGGAAATCAAGTGTTAACAGGTGCGACTGCCTTCACACTTGCCTACCCAATAGTGTTATCACATCACGTATGAGTGAAAAATGTATTCTGCGTGTCGAGAAAATCCTGTGATTTACATGAGTAGTTTCCGTTACGCTACAGCACGGGTTTCCTTATAAAATATCACATAAGAATAACTTAATTTAAGTTAGGGTATTAACATTCAAAATATCTTTCAAGCCTCCTCCATTATATCATGTGATATTAACATTCTAGAACATAATCGTTCACAGACATATAAAGAACATTAAAATGAAAAGAGTTTCAATACAAAAATTACCAAAGAATTTATTAACATTTTAATTAGTTTCCCCTCTTTTGCATTTATATTTACCAAGAAGCATGGAATAGCTAGGGGTCCTCGGCAGAATCTAATAATAATAAACGTATCTGATTCATTATCCAGTGCTACATGTCCTTTTTATTTTCAATTATTTATAATATTCGTACGCATCCTTCCGCTGAAGCTTAGACAAGCATTAGCTCCCAGGATATGACCGGGGCAATATTGTTTTCAATAAGGGGAGGAGAATTGCTAACTATTTTGATTTATAACACAATGAATAAACTGGTTTAAGCATACACATTTAAATAACTCACAAAGCTTGTACTCAGCAACATAATTCAATTTCGCAAATATTTACCCAAATGCACATATAAAAATATTCTTTAAAACATTTAACGGCATATTGATTTACTAGTTAAGCACTTTACACACTCTTCATTAAAACCTTTTCAAGAGCTATTATTGCTGGTATGCTTCAACAAGAACTTGAAAATTATATACAGAGAAATTGCTATTACTATTTAATTGTAATTTTAATACAACAATTCTATTAAAAGCTTACAAGCTCTGTACATCTAGGTCAGTGGGTCAGGCTAACGGAAACAGAGAGCAGCGGTCCTAATAGTAATCAGCCAAACCTGTCTAGCCCCGATGAATCCTGAGCCCTCTCTGAGAGCAAGGAATAAGAACTAGAAACACTGATGTCACATAAGTTATAAATGTTACCTCACTTGTCCGAACCAATAGGAACAAAACACGAGGGTAAGAAAGAGAAGAGGAGAGAATATAGGGTAGGGTAGATAGGAGTATGTGCAAAAACGGTGTACCACAAATGTCTTCACTGTACTTTATATGCATACACAACATGGCACCAGAAGAGGCGGTCATTTTTAGATACTGAAAGATCTACTTGATATCACGTGCCATTTGAGTTTTAAGAACACTTTTTCTGTTTTTTGGAAATAGTATTATTCGTTTGATATTGTTTATCCACTTCATCAAAATAGTGGATTATTTTAGCCACCCTGAAGATTTATCCTTAAATCATTGTTGTTATTTTTTAGGCTGTTGAAAAAGGAGGCTTTAAAGGAATACCTCAAATCCATGTGAACATTTTCGCGTATTGCTCATTTATCAGGTGGTATTCACGAAGATTTATGTCACAGTTTAATCAAAAATATAAATATTGAACTTGGAAAAAGTATGATTAGAAATGATGACCATATGGAATATGTGGTACAATGAATGTGGTACAATATGTTTTCAATGACCAAGGTACATGGTTCAAATTAAATTGAAATTTTATATCAAATGAAGTATAACTGTGCCGAATAATCATACAATATGCTTTTGAAGTACTGGTAAAGATTGATTCAAGCTTTTGGGCACAGGTAAAGTTTGTGATGATATGACTATTAGTATTTTTATTATCTTTGTGACACTTTTCTTATTTCTTGGCAGTATTTGTCACGATTACTTTCCCGTCTTATTTTTAATCAGCTGTAATTTCAATTTTAATGCAATTTAGTGTTTGTATTTTTAAAGAGTGTTTATGATAGGAATTACAATTAATTTCCTCATTTCTTGCCCTTCTTTTACTAATGTTACTCTTTTGGAAATGCACATATATATACTAAACTAATTTGAAGGTATTTTTATTTGGGTTACTTCCAATTGAATTACTCCATTTTCCGCAATGATTCTGTTCCTGGGATATATTATCCAGTAGTTATGAACAGGTATTTTTTCGAAAGGATTTACAGCTGGTAGTTTTCTTTTATAACGCATGTCCTCCACTTCTAATAGCAGTCTCAGAAATTAATATTGCAAAATCGTACGTACAAAATTGAAGACAGCGTTAACAGATGCACAAATGCTACAATTCAGCGCACTTTTCATAAATTTAAAAAGTTTTAAGTATTCATCATGCTATATATGATAGTTTTCTAATGCAATAAACAAGATTAATTTTGGTTTAAGTTTTAACCTTGAAAGTGTACGGGAAGGAACCCCCCCCCCAGATATGGTTACAGAAAGGTAACTTTACAATTTGGGAGAAGAGTGGTTTAAAGTTCTAACATGATTTATTAAATATATATATATATATATATATATATATATATCTCGAATAAATTTGATCTTGACAATAGCAATGTTACACATCATGTAAATCACCAATATCTACTGTAAAAAGATAAAAGGTTTCAAAATATTACCGCAATAAAATACAATAAATTAAATAAAAGATTTAATAAAACTATACATTGACACAAGCGTTTAGTAAAATCTTCCTAAACAACAGATAAATAAAGTTGAATGCTGTCCAAAATGACAATTAAATGTATTCATTGGCTTGCAAATCAAGACCCATATTCATTAAGAGCATTACGAAAGGTAACTTTTACCCAATATACCTACATATATTTTACTACCATGCAACAAAACTTTAAGATGTATGTATGATACCGGGGTCATTGAACTTACCTTTCGGAGAAGTCTCCGGGCCTAACATTTTTAAACAGAAGGACGAAAGAGGTATAGCCCAGGTTGTCCCGAAGACGACTCTCCAAATGGAAGGAAGGTTAGAGCTTAACTGTCTGTCTAAATGGTTACTCATAGTATGTAGAACTGTTGATAAGCAAGGAACCAATCGTTGTTAGCTAGCAAACCGTTCTGACTGGGAAAAGGATGGGCAAAGGAAAAGGTTTCCGTGAAGAAGGAAATTTGCGCTAAAAGGACACGATGACAGAATCATTTCGGAATAGAATGGTAAAATTATTGGGCAAATAGATAGCGACATCTACTACTGCAAGAGTATATATAACATTAGCAAGCATGTGAGGATAGTAAGAAAAATTTCAAAGCAAAATCCTATAAAGTGGACGCGATTTAAAGCTTACAGAGTAATGAAAATGAAAACATCTGATAAATATATAAGTATGGAACTGCAATTCATGACAGATATTTTCATCTCTAAACATATACATTAAATAAAATAAATATTATCAAAGTAGCATAAGATACCAATAAAAATGACATGAGCACAATAGAAAAATATATAGGAAAAAAATAAAGCGTAAGTCATGATGTAAAAGAGGAGAAAGAATGCCTCGATTGCCATTCTCTAATTTTTATACACATTTCTCTCTGATAAGAACGAAATAGGGACTGAATTATTCCGTATCCTAACCCTCTAAAAATGACCACAGGTATCATAGCAACTAGTAAGCTTTGCTGATATAGAAACGCAGGTATCCTCTAAAAAATGACCACAGGTATCATAGCAACTAGTAAGCTTTGCTGATATAGAAACGCAGGTATCTACACACGTACACCTCTTATCAGTTAATTCCGTTAGGGCAAATGTTCTTGGTGAACAATTGGAATTATTCATTCGCACTGCATTATTTTTGCTGAACATTAATATAAAAATATTTTGTAGAACGTGTCAAAATTTTCCGATTTTAGGACTACGATACAAGCATCCCCAAAAATACAACATCAAGAGAGACTACACTAACACAACTATTCAAATAAATATTAACTAATTACCTTACATTGAAGGGACAACTGAAACATTTTTGAGAAATGTCATAGTTGGGCATTTTTCTGACATCTGACGTCCATATATCATTACGATCATAAATAGTCAGTCCTGGTGGTGTATTGGTAGCTTATACTTGTCTCCTAAACCGAAGTTCTCGGGTTCGATCCCGGTCAGGATAGATGGAATTTTTTTCGGGCGTAAAAATCCTAAGAATGGCTTCCTTCGGAAGGGAAGTAAAGCTGCGGGTCCCGTGTCGCACATTTACGGCACGAAAAAGAACCTCAAATCTGAAAGAAGAGGCCTCTGAGCAAACTTTGTCGGCCGTTTCACGCCCTGAGTTGAATGCGACGCTGATGACCTGAGATGTTAAAGAACGTCCGTATATAAACCAAATAAAAAAAAGCATAAATAACCTATTCTGTTTATGAGCATGTTTAAAATGTTCAATCGACCTTTTAATGTTGTGTACGTCAACTGATTGCCTATGACGTCATTTTCGGGACTTTTCTAAAAATCATCGTAACAAAAAATAATAATATATAAGATATTAAATTATTTATTGATTTTTTCTTTGCATTCCATTGTGTAATGTTTGATTGAGTAAATTATTAAATTGATTTGATTCATTTTGAGGGATTATATAACGTCAAATTAAATATTTAAAAATTCAGCCCCACGATATAAGGAATGCATATTTAGGGCACTGCCTGCACTGCATCATCTTGCATTGCGGAGTGATCATGAAGTACGCCTATTAAGTTACTGTTCAGTGGCGGCATTCACATCACATGTCTATCGCGCGGATGCAAAGATTTATTTATCAAGGATTCTTTGTAAATATTTAGTCATATTTTTAATTTGATACAATTGGAAATACTTTGATTGTTTTGCCTAGCAAAAATGGCTTAATGCTGCATGTTAAGTTACAAAATTATTTCGTTTAAAGCAGTTAATATTAATGTCTTTCATTACTGCATAATGCAAAGTCTTTACTGTTACCTTCAAGTAGTTTATATTATACTATTCCGTTTAATTAATATTTTATATATAATTATATACTTTAAGGAATAGTGCAAAAGACGCATTGTCATTCACAAATAAACACAAAACCAGAAAAATACTGCAGAGGAATAGTGTTCCACATATTTCAACTTATTTTAATATAATTTTTATTACAGTAAACAAATAAATACAAAAAATATCAAACATGTTAGTGAAAATATTAAAAAGTCCAATACTTAAGAAAATATGTATAGCTGTATATTATTTTATAATACATTATTTTTAAGTGACATTATTATATTAGTAGTTTATATTTTAACACCAGAATATGATCTAACAAATAAATCCACAAAATTAGAACCCTGCACAAACTTTTGTAAATAAATCGTGATAATGGAAAATAAAAAGTTACTTTTAAAGTTCAAGGGAAATTGGTTGCGTTCCAGTAAAATATGAAAAATGTATTAACAAAATAACCCAGAAGATAGTACATTTGTATCGTACTCAATATATAAGAATAATTCTACCCACACATAAAAATGTTGGCGTTATGGTCTGGCACTAAGAGTCATTGTTATTAACAGCCGTAATTACACTGTAGTGGGAGATGTGTTAACAAATATGAGCCACTGGGTTCTGAATACGCTAGCCACTGTCACTTGACGCAGTTGCCTGCAAGCACTGCCTAGCAGATGAACTAATTTCATCGCGTAATTCTCTCGGGAGTTAGCGAGCACTTCTAACACTACAAAATAGAATGTAGTAATAAAATATTTTCTCTTCAGTAATGTATGTTCTTTGGAAGAATGAAGAAACATGATAGAATTCTATTCGTGAGAACCATATTGTTTTGTTATCATTTTTATCATTTGAATTATCCCTTTACACTGCATTGCACACACATACCAAAGATAATCATACCTTACAAAGTTTACTGATTCCCGTTTCATTTTTATTCTGGGTTTATTATTTATTTACGTATATAGTTATAGAGGGCTCTCATTTCATAACTTACCAATTTGAATAACTAAGTTTTTAAATCAATTTAATTAAATTAAAAATCGGTTTACATTTTGAGGTGGAAATTTAACACCAATTTAGGTTTCACTCCTCAACCTAGTCACCCCTCTCCCCTTTTAAACTTTCAAATGACATCTCCAGCAAACGATACTTAAATTTTAAATACTATTCAGTTATCACATCTTTTGTTTTCCAGCGTTGCCTGGACATCTATTGTTTTCGTTTTTGAATTTTGGACAAAAAACTACAAAAAACTGAGTAATTAATGTAATAGTTGCATAAGAATAAATAAAAACATCTTTGTTTGGGGGACTGAAAATCATAATAATCGTAAAACTGCTAGCCAATAAAGTAACACATTTTGAACACTTGATTTAGCAAAATTATCAAAATAAATTGCGTTTTCATAAAACAACAATAATAAAAATCTAAGAGGGAAATAGAAAATAAAATTATACCAATGTAATCCTCTTTCAAATGTAAGCACATTGCTGACTGCTGGCCAGGATTCTCAGTACCTGCTTATGATGTTTTCTAAATTAGGAAGGTCTGGAAACGGTGTCCACATAGCCTTGTAAGAATAATTGTGCAATTACCTTATGAAGAAGTGACGTTTTCCGATCTAGAATAGTCGACTAGCGGGGAAGCTGGCATGCTGATCACATGTCCTCCCCCCCCCCCCCCAGCAATATTGCCCTCTATCAATGGAGGCAGAGGAAGCAGAGGTCGCTGTAGCAGGCCATGATCCGATCTTGGGCTGAGCGCCATAGAAGAAGAAGAACAAAATATAGACATAAAAAGAATGTAACATTTCAAAGTAAGGGGTGGCAATTGAGAAAGTGAAACCTAAGGTGTAACCAACTCCCCCCTAGATGTCTAAATTGACGTTAATTTAAATAAAATGTATTTTAAATAGGTAGTTATTCTGACTGGGCAGTTTTGAAACGAAAGTCTTACAATTATTGTACAAATACAGAAATAAATTGAGTGTTTTAATACATTGCTTAACTATACTAGATGAAAAAGACTGGGGTCAACTATTCCCATGGGTTGCCAGTTGAGTGAGTTTTTGAACAAGGCTTTTCTGGAGCTTTCTCCCTCCTGAATAACTGTTAACTTTATGATTTAAGAGACTCCTTAATTAATTCCTTCCATTGTCTCAGAGTTATATATCAATTAACACAAAAAATCTCAAAATTGAAAGTGTGAATATCGCCAAAAATGTATTGCTCTTACTAGATTAAGCTTAGATACTATTTTTAAACATTTATCATTAAATTACGTTGGCTAAATTGTCTTAATACATTTAAACATCAAATGTGAATACTGCTCGTGTTTGGTCTACTCACGTATATTTAGATTTTGCGTTGTATTTTCCATTCTTAAATGATTACAACTAAAACGTTAAAGTAATTCGTAGATAAGCCTTTAATTAAATGTAATTTCTACAACTGGTTAGAACTACAACGTTTTAAATGAAAGCATGGACATCGCAGTGCAGTCACGTGTTGCATTCCTTCATGTGGAAATCTGAACTGTATACAAACAACATTGTCTTGTGCCGTGTAATGTAATGGGTGAAGCCCCTCTTTGAGTCCTGATTAATGTTGAGTCAGAGAGGCCCTCCCTTAGTTCATTCCTTTCTCCGCGTTTGTAATCCACCCTCATGACCCCCCAGAGTGACTGCAACCCTTTTCAATATAGCCGGCATTGCTCCCATGTGCCAACGCAGTGTCACTTGCCTACAGTTTATAGGTTTCACTCCCCTATTCTTCTTCTATGTTTGGAATTACTTTGCACTAGCCGCCGGCTTTTTCACAAAGAATGAGTTTAATCTCTTAGCAGAATTGTATGAGCTAATCTTTGCTACCGTTGGTTCATGCTGCAAATTTGTCATTAGTTTTTTGTTTATCTTCTGTAACACCGTAAACTGCTCGTGAAGATGCATGGTAACCTAATGCCATTTAAGGCAGATTTATTACCGTAAAAGATATAGGCTGGTCCACTAACCCTTTACAATTAGGTTTTATGCAACCTGTAGTTCATAGACATCCTGCACATATCAGTCGCATTTCCTATTCAGGGTTAATATTATGTTTGGGTTGATGTTATAAAAAATAGGCACCAAATTATATTTAATGTTATAAACTTAAATGGACCATTAAATATGCTACTACAGCAGCTGCATATAAACACTCTGAACAAATACTGTAAGGTGAACTGCCATCTATTAACCGACCCTTGAAATAGTTAGTTTGGAAAGAGCACTATGAATCAAAAACCTGATCCCCTTAAGTCGGTTGAAGATCGATGAAAACTTTTTTTATTTGTTTGTTTTTATTTTATTTCATTTTCTAAACTTTCCTTATTGCTTTTGCACATAGATAGTGTGGGCAGTTTTATCTTCTTCGTTATCACCCACAGTCAGGTTATTTGAATTACGGGCCGGCTAAGCATGGCTGCTTACTGCTTATTACCGCCGTTGCAACCCGAAAAAAGGTACATAGAATCGCTGCAGGTAAAATGTATTTTATTTAGTGTTTATATTTTTCTCAAAGCATAAACGACATTCATTTCAAACTTATAATAAATAGCTAATTTATGTTGAAAACAATGCTGCTCGGCGGCAGTACATTGCCGGCAGCTGCGTAGCATATTCCTGTATTTTTATCTAAATTTTCTTCCATAAGAACATGGCGATTCGGAAAACGTTTCTAGTGAACTTTTAACAAGTTGGCGAACAGTTTCTCTATCTAGAACACGAAGCCAGGAATTTTTTAATAGCCTTGCTATTTTTCTGCAAGAATCCGTTTATCATATGCATCATACATAAAAATCCGTTCTTCAAAATTACATTTATATATATCGAAGAATAATTAGCACACAAATTACAATTAAAGCACCGAATAATACACTCTCTAACTATAACCTGCTACCTTGTAGTGTAGTATATGATCTAGACTAATGACTCTCCACAGTGCGCAGCTCCTTTGTTGTCAGCCCCTATATCAAATAACCGCACTACATTATTATGTATATGGTACAGTCTACTGTCGTAAATTCGTGAACGGAAAGTCTGGGCTTTGATTTCCGCCAGGGCTGTCCTTCCTGACGATTTTCCAAATTTATTTCAGTCTCATCAATAATAAATGCCGGGATTACCCTACACTTAGGCTTAGAACGCTTCCTTCCAAATAAAAACAGTTCTTTACTACTTATAATTTTATTTAAACATCAGTGCCCACTGCCTGTGATGCCTCAGTAGAGGGGAAAAATTAAACAATTAGAAAAAAAAAAGGTGTATAACGATTACTTTTTATAGAATATTTTGTTTACGCCTGAAACGAGTCCATTTATATTATTTTATTTAGCTGCACTTGTATGATGAATCTGTGAATATAATAGAAATATTTGAACAAGCTAGAATTTGAATAACCGATCAAGTGTTCCTATTTATATAGCCACATTGACGACCGTCCACAAGATTTTAGGAGTACATACTGCGCATGCTCCCTCATCTCGACGTTTATGTAATATTCACTTCATATCTCTGATTCAGAGTTTGAAATTCATTAGTGTTGCTGCCATATAGATGGTAATCAGAGCAGTATTGATTTTACGTCATTGCAGTGTTTGCACATTTTCGAGATCTGTAAGGGGATAGTGAATAAACCTATATAAACGTGTTGTAAACTCTAAAATACATTTGCAATGTCCCTATTGTTAGTTTGGGGACTTCATTTCAACTTAATGTGATTTTCAACTTAATGTGATTAATAGGCATCGGAAATCTTAAACACTTAACGTCAAATTAGGTACACTCAAACTACAGCTATAAGCCTCCACCCAAGCAGGTAATTAATAACTGATGCGTGACAGGTCTAAGGAGAGATGATGGTTCGTAGATCATGACCTATTGTACCCATTCCACCTGTTGTGTACAGTGCAGTATCACCATAACTTCATTTGGCATTATTCGGGTTTTAGTGATTAGAAATTTTTGTGCTAGTAGTTAATTAACATTGTTTTTACACTACTGTACTTTTAAAGGGAAGTCTCAGGATTATGATATACTTTTCTGTATAAATCTAATATATTAGCAAGGATGTTTTCAATTAGCATGGGGTTCTTTTAAACCCACGTCGACTGAAATGTCGACCATTGTTTTATTTCATTCGCAATAGCAGATTTCGTAAGGTAGAAGTGCGCCTTCCGCTAGACACACGAACCTTTACAAGAGCCCTAGTTCTGTGAGAAAAAAAATTTTGAGTACTAAGCCCCTTACATCATAATCCAGATAGACTTAAGCCACGAAGCCGTATTATCACAATGAATGTATAGACTCTACATGTAATGCACAAGCAGAAAGTAAGATAAACAAATTAGCATCCTAAAGATGATAGTGGCAACTACGATGAGGCAAAAAGTAGGTTACCCTCTTTTTAATGAAAACGCAATGATCTATCACGAGTTTTTGACTGCTGACTCCCCATCAAGTTGAACCTATGTCATTTGTTGTCGCTCAGTTTACAAAAGCAATGAAGAATCTCAAAAGTTTCTTTTCATTCCTCGACTGATCGACTTTCCAAACAAGTCGAAGCCAGAATATTCAGGCAGAAAACGGAAAAAAAAAAAAAAAAAAAAAAGTTCTGAGGTTCCAAGAAAATGCATAATGAAAACAAAACAAAAAAAATAGAAAGCATAAAAAATTGTGTTTTCAATTAGAAGAGGGAGAAGTTTGTAGGTGTAGCAGACACAGCCTCTGTCATCATCAGAGACTTAAGAAATCAGGGATGAACAGAATGACGAAGATGGTGACGTATACCACAAATAAAATTATACAAAATCTGTTAAAAGCCATGACCTGGGAAGGGAATATTTTAAGAAATATGTTAGGAAAAAACGGGGGAAAATATGTTTAATGTTAATACTGAAAATGCGTCGTGTTTGTGTGATGCTGATAGGATGATGCTACTCAACTAAGCGAATTCATTCTACGTGAGAAGGAAGAACAGCGTCATTCAGTGCTATTCTAAAATTAATTTAAGACACTATTATGAACAGTTATAAAATTCTGAAACAGTAGTACTGTAGATTAGTCCAACTTTACCCCTAGATGTATATTGACTTCGTTACAGTATTAGATCAACTTGTTTTGAAATTCCAGAGCATTTCTAAAACAATGAACTAGTCCTTGATAGAGGTAGCTTTCATTTATTTTTTGTCTCCGTAAGGGAATTTGGATGACCGCCTCTGTAAGGTAGTTTCTTTCGATAACCTTCAAAATTGCGTAATTAAGTTACGTAATCAGAATTATTCGATAGAATGTTTATTAACAGAGCTTTAATTACAAAAACTTTATACGTAAATAAGTCAAAGTAACTATAGATATTGCTGCTGAAGTGACTATGCTGTGTATAAAAGCCACTCAAAGGTATGTGAGCGATTTCAGGTGGATGTTCATGCGATTAAACACAAGAAAAAAACGAGGTAGAAACTTAACCCCTGAAAGATTATTGAATAATATCGCTGAATTGTAACACTTACCAAATGGGAAGGTTTATCTCAAAATCTCTTATAACGACAAAAGTGATTAGCTTCTTAAAACATATGTGACCTTGTGGATAAAGTGCAGTGTCATAAATGATTATGAGCGGAAGCTACTGTTTGTAAGTAAATGATACAAGAAAAAATACAATTATAGTGTACCTGAAACACTTATTCCATGCTTGCTTTTCATTTTATTACTATTAATAATTTGGATGGGACATTCAAATTCTGGAACCATTTTTTTTTTAATTTTTTTCCCTTTGAATCTTAGAAACCTAACCTAAAAATATGAATATTACATTGTGCACATAACTCAATTTATCTACCAATTGAACTAAGAGCACTCAACCCAGTGTTTCTAGTTGTGCATGCTATCAGTCCATGGTGGGCGTTATTCGGATTGTATTTTTTGTCAATATTCGGGAGATTCGAGGCATTTTAAAACAAAATAGAATTGAATTCGGATTCCAGAAAATTAGAATTTATCCCACCTCTTAATAATACTGGTAAACACTGCCTTAGTAACACGGATGAAAACAGGTATTTCTTATTGTATTTTTCATGCTGAGCTCAAATATGGTCTTAAAATATTTTAATTATGTAACGATATTTCTGTTAGTTTGTAATTAGTACAGATTTTAACTGAGCAAATAAATTTCTCAACTCAGAAGAGATATTTTTGTTTACTATGCTGACCACACTTCTAGATACCCACAACCACACTTTCAGTTTTGTATTTGGCAGATAAGTTCATAATAACTTTGTTCTGTTGTTTTCATGTGAAAATGGAAAAATTCCGTCGCCATTTATGTTAATTACCCAGATGGATAACTAAAAATTTACGTATTAAAAATAAATGCCATTCCATGACAAAAAGACCGGTCAGAACTTTCTATTTTCATTACTTCAGGTCATGTCAGTGGATGGAGATTACATGTATGCCCCCCTAAAAAATAATTTTCTTTCTCAGCAAAGATAATTTCCTATTCCTCTGTTCGAATGGTTACAGGGCTATGAAGTTAAAATCCTATAATGTTACTGTAGTGCAAGAACTTAAACCAGGTGACCCTGCATCAGGAGTAGATTTTGCGAATGAATGTTGAATAGTGTGCAGGACGAAGAAATTGATCCTAATCTATTTTTTTATGGACGAATCTTGGTTCCATCTGAGTGGGCAAGTTAATTTACAAAAAACAAATGCTGGAATTCAGAGAAACCTAACCTGCTTCACGAGGATCCCCTGCATGATCAAAAGATAGAAGCGAGGTGGCCATTAGCGGCGAGAGAGTAATAGGTCCTGCTTTTTTAAGAAACGATTCATGTGCAGAACATTTTGCAACCCTTTTCCGAGAATTAACTATAAGGGAATGCGACTTTCAAACAGGACTCTGCAACGGCACATAAAGCCCATGTCTCCTTGCAAGCAAATTATTAAATATTCGATGATAGAGTCATCACTACAATATATGGACCCCTCAGTCTCCCTGCAATTTTTATCTCTGAGGGTATTAAAGGAAAAAGTGTACCGGACAAATCCACACATATTAGATGAACTGAAAAATAACATTCGTGAAGAGGTTCTTCCATTTCCCACAGGAAACTGCAGAGGGTAACGGTTAATTTTATAAGCCGATGCCAGAAATGTATGGAAAATGAAGTCAGTTCCAACATATTCTTGCTTGATTATGATGACTAAATGTACGTTTTAAGTTTTTAACTTATGCGACAAACTTAGCTACGGACTTTCTGACTCCCGTTCATCGCGTACCAGCTTGAACCGATCGAGCAGTCGTTAACCATGTAGTGGTTCCTTGCCACCACTGTTCATTTGCAACAATCTGGAAAGAGCGTAACCGATTTCTAAGGGTGGGATGCCTGGAAAACATGGCATTTTTATTTCAAGAATAACAGCCGGGGGGGGGGGATGAAATACTATAATTTGACCAAATGAGCGCATGGGGCATTTTGGCAAATTATCCAGGCAATCACCTTAAAACCCTAAAGAAAACTGACCAAACTGGAATCAAAGCCGAGCCCGCCGTGAAGAAAGCATGAATACTACCAATAGACCATGAAGACGATTTGAAATTGAAAATTAAATCGTTGATTTTTTTCAATGTTTGTATACAATATATGCAGTTACACTAATGTATCTTGAATATTAAGACAAGCAAGTACATTGAATTTGTTTTCCCTTTCTAAGACATGTTTTATGCCCCATAGAGTGGAAAACGATCGTTTACTGGAAGCTGTCGTTTTAGGGAATGTTGCTAGAATCTTGAATACTTTCCTGACTGCTATAAATAGCACTGAGTGGCATGTTTTATTTGCTCTGCTTTGTAGGATTATTAGTGGCGATACCAAATGTGTAACTCACCAATCTGTTATTTCACTGCATTCGATATCTTCAGCAGTAGAGTCCTCATAGCTTCAATCTCAATTGAAGCTGGAACGTTGACTTTAGATTATAGCAGCAGACAAATGAAGTTCTAGAAAGTTCTTGTGAGATAAGAGACAATCTTTAGCTGGGTGGGAAATTATCCAAAAATGAAATATATAGGGAAATTGCTCAGAAACCTCAGGGGCATTACATCTATGCATCTGATGGAGTGTTCGTCTTGTAATGTTTATGTCAATATAGAGCTTTTTCCACATCTCGCATACCTCTACAAGGAATGCACGAAACTCTCCAATAGTATTAGTGCTAAAGAGTTCTAGCTTTTTCGGCCCTCACACCCCATAGAGATCAATATTCCTGTCGGGAGAAACTCTCACTAAAACCTTTGGCATCATTACAAGAAATAACAGCTGTTTGATTCCAGACAAGAGATTATGAATTGAGTCTCGGAGTTTATCAAGTTGAACATAAGGTAAATATTAACATAATTTACAGTGCAGTTGATTTTAATTTTTTATTTATTTATTTGAATAGTGTTTAACGCCCGTTTTTACCACTGAGGCATCACAGACGATGGACACTGATGATACATGAGATGAAATGATAAATTGGGAAAGGATTTTTTTTGAAGAAGTAAACGTTCCAAGTCTCAATTTAGGGTATCTTCCCGGCATTTGCCATTTATGAGTACCCCAGACCTCCCGCTCATGATTCCGCGCCTTAACGACCTCGGCCACCTTGGCGGTGTGCTTTAGTTGAAACATGGAAAGTAAAAAAAGATAGCACTACAGTCTGCACAGCAATAACAATTCTTAACTGCCTAATATCAAAAGCATTAAAGAACGTGTACATCCTATACCGCCTGATTGCACGAGTTTACTCGTTTCCTAATACCCGCTTGTAGCAATACGAAAGCCATCAAATAAGATGGCTTAACTTAAAATATATTTCACTGCCAAAAGGTGCAAATGGTCACAATTGTGTTACGATATAACTGCCACTGAAACTATGCAGTGCAGGATGACTGAGACAGTGCTTCTCAGTCCCTTTGACTGTCATTTGCACAACCTCCTCCTAGACAGCTCAGGTAACAGCAAATGGTCATGTTTCAACATAAACCAAACATCCTGGAAGTTTCGGTGTACAACAAACAACCGCAACAAAAAGGAAGGGGAAAAATCACCAGGTACGCGAACATCTATGCCGATGCAAGTGTCCAGGCTCTGCAACAGAAAACCGAATAATTGGTTACAAATTATGGGTATCACTATCCCCGGACTTGCCTTAGCTCTGAACTTTAACATTGGGTCAAAAAAGTGCAAGAAAAGTTGCTCAGGGGAAGAAAATAATACTAATCATTTTTAAAAAAAATAAATAAAAGACACCCGAGAAAACTTTTATTTGTAGTTTCCAAGTCAGAAAGAAGCAGAAGGAACAAAATTTCATCATTCAAGTTTGCAAGTTACATGAGAAATATCAATACCGTCGGGCCACTAGACGAGAACAGAAAATCGCTACTTGGTCACGTAATGTAAAACAATATTTAGATTTGTGCACCTACGAGGTGGTATCCCCAATATTCGGGATTGGTACTGTCATCTCGACAATAGTTGCAATAGAGTCTTGTGCCGTTAAGTAGCAGCACCAGCACATCTGCTGAATGAGTGCTTAAAGTTTCATGTAGCTGGAAAAATGTGTCGACATTCTATAGTACTTTTCACAATACTCTGCGTGTAGTGTTTGGCGATTTTACGATGGATCCAAGATTAGAACAGAGAGTGTGCATCAAATTCTGTGCAAATCTCGGGAAAAATGCTACGGAGACTCTCGCAATGATTCAACAAGTATTTGGGGGACAACATAAACCGTACACTTGTGTTTGAGTGGCATGCTCAGTTCAGGGCCGGCCATATAGCTGTTGAAGACAATGCTCACACCGGTAGGCCCGTTAGCTGCACAGCGCCTAACATTTTTGCCAAAGTTCAACACCTCGTTCGTGAGGATCGATGTCGAACCATTGAAGACCTTGCTCATGAATTGGGAATTGGTTATGGGACATGCCAACGAATTTTAACACATGAATTGGGCATGCATCGTGTCGCTGCAAAATTTGTGCCAAGGATCCTGACTGCTGATCAGAAGGCGCAGCGTGTTGAAGTTTGCATGGAACTTTGTCAGGCCGTATCCGATGACACTACCTACTTGTTCAGCGTCATCACCGGCGACGAGAGTTGGATGTATGCTTATGACCCTGAGACAAAACAACAGTCCTCCGTTGTGGAAGAGGCCGAACTTAACAAGACCAAAAATAAGCGAGACAAGTGAAGAGCAAAGTCAAGAGCCTACTCCACGTTTTCTTTGATACCAAGGGGATTGTGCTAAAGAATTCATCCCACCAAACCAAACAGTGAATTTCACGTACTACTATGACGTTTTGCAAAGCCTCCATGAAAATGTGCGGAGACGACGGCCCGAACTTTAGTGACAAGGGAACTGGCTGTTGCATTACAATAATGCGCCCTGTCACAATTCCTTGTTCAGCAAGAGCTTTTTGACAAAAAACTACATGACGGTTGTCCTCCACCCATCGTACTCGCCTGATTTGGCACCCTGTGACTTCGCTCTATTCCCCAAACTGAAAATCAAGTTGAAAGGACGTCGATTCGATACAATTGAGAGGATTCAAGAAACGATATCTGTGCTAAACACCCTCAAAGAACATGACTTCCAAGATGCACATGGAAAATGGCACAATCACTGGGACTGGTGTATACGTGTGAAAGAGAATTACTTCGAGGGTGAAGGCAGTCATTACTCTCAAAGTAAGTTTTTGACCAGATGGCAGTACCAGTCCCAAATATTCTGGACACCATCTCGTATTTGTGGCTACGATATCCCCCGCTTAAACTATTTTCTTTTTGTTTTTACTGTCTTCATGCACACTCGGCTTACTATCACAAAAAATGATTGCTTTATGGCAGATTTTAACCGTTCACTAAAGACGCTTGTGCCGTCAGTGATATTTTGCCGCAGATGACCCAATTAGACAAGTAGCTTAAAGGGCGTATCCAACGTATGCAGGTTTTAATGAGTACTTTAATTAATTAAATTATTTATTCGTCAACTGATGTAAGCCAAGCATAGTGTGTGTGACATAAGCACATAGATCCAGGTTCAATTACCGGCCTTGCCTGTCATTTGAGGCAGATTAACATCTTCAGGGGTACAGCTGTCAACAGATCCAGTTCGTCATAACCCTCGGAGACGCAGAAGGGCGGGTACAGGAGCACCACCGCTATTGCGAGTTTTAATTTCACCTCATTCAGTCATCCCTCGAGACTCATACAGAGCCTTGTTTTAATTAAGGCTATTAAATTACCATGCAAAATGGGATTATAATGACAAAAATTTAATTTAATGATACTTGTAACCGTCGCAAACTGTAATTTGTATCCTAAATAAGATTAAGGAGGAAAAAAGAAAATATTAAAACTTGTGACAGAAGGTTTATAAAGTCTACCATCTTTAGAATTGTGGCAGAAAAGAAAACGTTCTTTCGTATAAAAAAAACTGCTTAAACAATGAGTAAGCGAAGTAAAACTGCTTATAATTGCAATACTTTTTAGCATAAAATTTAATTTTGTTGAAGTAATTAATTCGACACGTTCGTGTGTATAAAATATTTGTTCTAGCATACACTAGCTCGTCAAACCACTCAGAGCTAGATAGTATACAGTAGAGGGTTCTAGCGAAGTCCTTACTATGCAGTAGGCGACATTTGCAGCAGAAAGAAATACCCTCTCAAACAAATTATCCGCGCATGCGTATACCTAAGTATAGAACCGATAAATAAGCAATTATGTAGGTCAGGTTTATCAAAATGTTCAGATTCTGCTTGAGTCTATAAATTAGATAGGGTTATTACTGTCGAATTCTTGTGTAGCAGATTTTAAATCTGATTCACAATAATCATTTGATTTAAGAGACACTTTTGTTCAGGAGATAAATCACTAATTTTTCACTTTATCAACCAATCCTATAATTGATTCCTGTATCCCCTCTCATTCCTGCTATTTTGTTTATTATACTATATGATTTGAGAGAATGCAGTTTGAAAGACACTTACCATCAGAAAATGCATGTTACTTCTCTAAATCAGTGGTTTTCAAACTGCGATCCGCAAGGAAGCCCTCTCAGGTGGTTCATCAAGCAGTAACAGTATTCATTCTTGAATAAATAAATAATGAATTACAAGAAAATGAAATATTATTATGACATGTACGGAGAGTTCGAGCCATGCTTGGTCCGAAAAAGCGGGTGGGAAGAAGCCGGTAGAGCACGAAGTAAACAGATGTTGAATTTTCCTTCAGTGCTGCGGGAGCCCATGTGCTTCCGGTCAATGCTGAGCAGTGGTTGAGGTGTTGGCAATAGAGCATGTGTTTGCGCAGGCTCTATTTTACCGGTCGTTACTTTTTACAGTTTGAAGTGTACTTGTGTACAGTTTGCTTGTGTAATTCTTTCGGATTAGTTTAAAGTGGATGTGCTGTGTGTAATTAAGTTATTTCTGTAGTTGATTGAAATGTGGCTGAAAAATTAACGAATATTTATGTATGATGCTTATATCAAAATAAATAAAATGATGATTGTGTGCATGCCATAGATTAATGAAGGTTTGTGGGTAGAATAATCGGGAAATTACGGATCTAGAATGCCGCTGTTTACTTTGCTCTCTACCCGCTTTCTCCCGCCTGCTTTCTCGGATCAAGCGTTATGCGAACTCTCTAAATTTTTGTTCCTGTAGGAGCCTTCAAGTTAGAAAGCGAAAACGTGAAGCAGGTACAACTCGCCATAGTTTCTGTGGCTTCGTCATTATTTCCGAGAAATAATGCCTTTGGTGTGTGTTTTCAAGAAAGATACTGAAAGAAATACCACATTTGATTGCGAGTGAGTCTGTGATGTTATCACAGACTTGTAGCTACGTTTCTTATTCCAAGTCTACACTAGTTTTGTTATTTTTCGTTCTGTCCTTGGCTTATAATTAGTGTCAGTTAAGTAATTTATTCATTCTATTGCAATGACTTTTGTGCCTGTGACTTCTGAGATCAAAATGGATCGCTGGCTGCTGAACTTTTGAACACAAGAAGATTTTTCCTGACCACCAAAATAGGCCATGACAACTTTCTTGCGTGAAAAAACGTTTGGAAAAAATTGAATCAGAACTCAGCCTAGTAAACCCGATTTATCACGACTTGTAAGTAAAATGCAGCATTATCCCCTTCATTCAAGAATTAAAATTAACGATTATTGGTATGGCTTTCTTCGGAAGTGAAGTAAAGCCGTTGGTCCCGTGTCGTAGATTTACAGCACGTAAAAGAAACTCAAGCTTGAAAGAAAAGGTTGCTGAACAAAATTTACCAGCCGTTTCCCACCCTGAATTGATGGAACGCTAATGACCTGAAATGTGGAAGAGCGTCCGTAAATAAAAAAAAAGCGTAACATTGTGTAGTTTGTTAACTAACTAACAACAACAACAAAACAATAATAATAATGATGATGATAATAATAATAATAATAATAATAATAATAATAATAATAATAATAATAATAATAATAATGTTTATGTGTTGATATATTTGTTCGTTTATGTATTTAAATTCTGTAAACCCCAAGAACAACTTTGTGGAATATATGAAAAAATTTAGTATTTTAAACCTTGAGTTAAATCTTAAGGATCCGCGATCAAGGAAAGCTGAGAAATGCTGCTTTAAACTATCAACCGTTTTCTAGACCATCAAGAAATGAGCAAAGATTTGAGGCATGTAAGCATATTCTGTTTGGCCTATTTCTGATATACTATAAATATAATAATATATATGTCATACCTAAACGTTAAAGATATCAAAATATTCCCGCAGTTCCTCAGTTTAAGACTATATTTTTCATTCCACTTTACAACAAATGCATCATATGTCTCTACAGTATCTTTCGTAGGGTTCACCGCATTGGATCTAATATATTGTAGAATAGGTGTGTCAACTTGTTTACTGCTGTAATCAGCTGAAAGTCACCCTTTCGGACTTGATAGTTGTTTAATAAACAAATTTGAGGTAAGCACTTAAAATTCCCATAATATGTGCAATCTGTACTGTTCGCGTTTCCTGGGTGAAGCTCCATTCATTTTTGTTCAAATATTGCTTATGGTTATACTAATAATACATAATAAAATAAATAAAGCACCTAAAACAAAGTACACCCATGTAATTAGAGTATACGTTTTAGGAAGACATTGAAAAATGAAAACAAAATTAAGCAAAAAGAAGTTAAATAGCACTTGTAGTTTGACATTTTAAAATTGCTGAATTTTCTATTAAATGAGCAAACTGTTTAGTAAATGTAAACATTGGCAACATATTTTTGACATAAATATTCCTGAAAAGTATATAAAATTCCATTTTTTTCTAACAAAAAACTCAATTTCGGATTAATAATTTACATAAGAAACTTTCTTAATATTTTTCGCATTGTCATGTCATGTCATAATCTTGTTAACACGACTTCTTTAATTAATTTTTTCTGAAAATTCATAAAAATATATTTATTAATTTCCAAAACCAATATGTATTCTATTAACCTACGTTCCTACTGGTATTAATACAATCTCGGGCGATATTGCGACCCTTACTGGAGTCTTCGCAAACATCTTCTTTACTAAATAAATTAGGATTTTAACCTTAAGAACCTATTTCTTCTCTTGTGTGAGGTGCGCTATTAATACAGGTACGTTTTCCTTCGCGGGACCGTTGGCCCCATTGTCCGAGCTCCGTAATTCTCGTCTCTTTACTACGCTTGAAAGCCGCCAGGGGGAGGGGGCAGCACGAGTTTAACTCTAGGAACGTACGGGTTTGTTCTTGTATATTGTGTAACAGTGTATTAAGTACGTACATGTGGCTCAATTCCGGTATTCTATTCCTCAAAGAGTATTTATTTACGATTTGTATGTGCGTAAAGAATCGGGTCGTAGTGTAAGGATATTGTTTCAAAACAGGTCCCTGTTGTTCAATTTCCAAGTGGAACTTCAGTCTACAGATTGGTAAATAAATTTCGTGTAACCGGAGGGCACTTGATAAAAATCGTACACAGTCACGTACAGTACTCAACAGAGGAAACGTCAGGTAACAATAACTTCGACATCTATCACAGCAAACTGGAATTTTCTTTTTCTCTATTTGAACGGCTACAACGCTAATGAAGTTAAACTGTATAAAATTAGTTGTGTAAGAACTTAAACGGACGACATGCATCCAGGAGTGCATTTTGAATAGTGGTATGATTGAGAAGTTGAACCTAATCTAATTTTCTTTTACGGAAGAATCCTGGTTACACCTAAGTGGGTATGTTAACTCACAAAACATAGGTACTAGAGTACGAAAAAACCTAACCTGCTTCACGAGGAACCCTCCATGATCAAAAGATAGGAATGAGGTTGGGAAAGAATAATAGGTCAGATTTTTTTAAGAAACGATTAATACTTGTAGGTATATGTAGAAAATTTTGCAAGCTATAAATGAATTAACTGTGAGGGAATTGGTTCGTGATTTTCAAACAAGACTCTGCAACGGCAAGTAAAGCTCGTGTCTCCTTGCATGCAATTCATGAAATATTTGATGATGAGCCATCACTGATATTTGGGCCCCTCATTTTCCCGATTTTATGTCCTGCTATTTTTATCTCTTGGGGGCATTAAAGGATAAAATGTACAATACAAATCCATACACATTAGATATACTGAAATACAGGGTGTACAGTCCTTCACACAACCGGCTTCGGGATGTGTGGCCGGCCGGCGAGGCTAACTGATGTGTCAGCAGTGAGGGTGACAGTAAGTCTGCAGTAAATATAGTAATTTGACGTTACAAGTAGGGCTGAAAGCACTCAACTGCTGCTGGTGCTAATTATCATTGTGATACTAAATGCCTGAGTGGCTAGCAAATGAAATTCTAAAGTTCTATTAAATCAGCAGCTAAATATAATATTAAATAGATATCTCAAATGTGTCCAGAAATAATGGCACTACTGCAAATACTTGTATTCCTGTTTAAGATACAAAGAAGCATAATTTTTTTTTCAAAATTTAGATCGTAGACCAATTCCGGCATCACAAATATTATAAAATTGGCAACCTACATTTTATCTTCCTCTATAAGATGTCTGCTCTAGTCCTATTTTTACTAAATGCTCGTGCTAATTGGATCTATTGTTTAGAATGACATGAAC